>JAPQRP010000020.1:16114927-16128728 GCA_037367295.1 Apogon hyalosoma
GAAGAATTCAGACCTAAGCATAGCATTTACAGTTTATGTAGACCACAGGGAAATGTTTTAAAATGTATAATTCCATTAAAAAAAAAACAAAAAAAAACCTACTCCTTTAAGACTGACCAGCAGGCAGTAAGAGCTCATGTACTTTGTTTAGAGACTCTAATAAGTGACACCATAGACCATCATAAAAATAGCATATTTTTAATTAGTCTGGTAAAGTAACACCAAAAAGAAAGAAAGTTGGTTGAATATGAAAAATGCTAATTAACACGGAAAGCTGTGACATTCAAATGTACTTTAACATGTTTTGGATAACTTCATTTAATTTTTAAATAGACACCCACAAATGATTTATTTTAACTGTGCTCAGATGTCAAGGTATCTGGGATGAAGTGTCACTAAGAAACATGTATTTTAGTCAAACAAATTACAATGATGGCCCTTTTTTTTTTTTTTAAGTATTATTATTTTGGAAGGAATGGACAGTGGAAATTACCATCCAGACTGTTTCCATTAACCTGAATCTATCGTGGTCTGGGATTGTCTTAGTAAAGGTCATTTGACTCTTGCGATGGTGCTATCACTGCTAAAATGTACAGTATATAGACAATGCAAAACCACACTCTACTCTCATCACAAATACATGGCTGAAGAAGAAGAGGATGGAGATGCTGGACTGGACAGATGTAGTTCTGACTTTTCACCAGTTGATAATCTGTAGAATGTCTTGTATGGCAAAATTTCACCTTAAACCCTTAACCAGTCAGTGTCATCAGTCACTAAATGTCTGTTATGAAAAGAAATGGCAAACACTACTTATCAATAAATACTTTACTGTCAAAATTTAAATAGAAAAACATGTATCACTATTTTCCGTTTAAAACAGCTAATTTTTTTAATATGATTATCCCAAGTGCTCAAAAGTAATTCTTCATAACTTTTGTCAGAGGCAAAATACAGCCTTTCACATTATAGCTCATCCGCTATTAAGAAAGAACTCAAGAAACATTAAGTACTTGTACAATGTAGGAACAGAAGTGCTTATCCAAACAGAAACTCTCCACGCTCATTTTTTTCATCAAAATATAGAGTATCGCCCCAAGCAAGACATGACTATCAAAGACTTATGTTAAATAAAAATAAAATAAAGTAAATTTCTTGTATTTAGGCTTCAAATATTCTTAAAAACCTTTGATCGTATTAAGTATTTTCTGATCCGTGTTAGTATATGTGATGGGGAGCATGCCATGTAGAGAAAATCCAGTGTAAGTCTGAGGACGATCTAATGACATAACATTTTTAAAGATGTTTATATCGTCTAAACTGCTACCAAACAATACCTCTAGATCAGGGGTGTCAAAGTTATTTTAGGTCAGGGGCCACATTCAGCCCAGTACGATCTCAAGTGGGCTGGAACAGTAAAATAATGACATTATTTATACACACATTATACACACACATTATATGATAAAAGTGTTTACATCTAGTTTAATTAAAAAATGTGAACAACATGAACAACCTGAAATTTCTTAAGAAAAAGATGTCTCAATTTATCATTTACATATGTACATTTCAACAAACAAATCACAGTGGATCTACAAATACACAAAACATTTAGTAACAGGCAGACTGTTGTTAAATTGTTCTTATTTCTTTTAAGAAATTTTATATTGCTTATATTTGTTCAGGTTATTCGCATTTTTAGTAAAAGGATGGTTTGTAAATGTAAACATTTTTCGTGTAATTTTACTTCTTTTTACACTAAAACAGAGGAAAATTTGCAGTTGTCATTATTTGTAATTGGGGTGACCTGGTGGTGCAGTGGATAGCACTCGTGCCTCACAGCAAGAAGGTCCTGGGTTTGATTCCAACACCAGTTGATGGGGGTGGGACCTTTCTGTGTAGAGTTTGCATGTTCTTCCTGTGCCTGCGTGGGTTATCTCCGGGTACTCCGGCTTCCTCCCACCATCCAAACACATGCACTGATAGGTTAATTGGTTAATCTAAACTGCCCATAGGTGTGAATGTGAGAGTGATTGTTTGTCTCTAAGTGTCACTGGTGACATGTCCATGGTGTACCCCGCCTTCGCCCGTATGTAGCTGGGACAGGCTCCAGCAACCCTAGTGAGGATAAAGCGGGTTCAGATAATGAATGAATGAATTATTTATGAGTAACTATGATAGTGTTTCACTGGTTTGACTGATCCACTTTAGATCAAATTGGTCTGTATGTAGAACCTGAAGTAAAAGGTTTGGACACCCTTGATTTTTAATATCATCAGTGTCATTTTCGCATTTCACAAATTCTTCTGGCTGGGTTGGACCCCTTGGCGGGCCAATTTTGGCCCGCGGGCTATATGTTTGACACCTGTGCTCTAGATGAACACAGCATTATGTCTTTCCAGAAATGTTTTTCTCATGATGTCTTAAGTGCTGACAACTGCATCCATGTGTTTCTTGTGTAGCCCTCTACTGTCTACATAAGGACATTATGCTCATGTATGTAGTTTTGTTGCCTTTCATTTGAACTGACCCTTTAACCAGGTTTCTAATGATTAGACCATGAGCTTAACCAGGTTTTACCCTGGTAATTACATTTCCAGAGAATACACTGCCCTGGGTTACTAGAATAACTAAGTTAAGAAGGTAATTCTAAGTAGATATAAATAGACCAAGTGTTAAAATAGACAGTGATTTGCATTATCTACGTCATATGAGATGTCCGTCTGCCTCATACCCCGGATCCTTCATGTGTTACTCCATACTTGTATGTTGACGGTCAAATCCTGTTCATCCAGATGACACTTCTGCCCAGCAACTGGACACCTTGTCACGTTTGCAGACAGACAAGAGCAAACATAACTCACAAAGGGCACCGAGGGGCCAGCCTTGGACTAGAGGTTAGAAGGCCTCAGAGTTGCTGAGCCTCTCTTTGCACTCCTTATGAATGATGCATGGGGGGCTGGAATTGGTATATGTGTGGGGAGAGAGACAGCAGCCAGAGAGGCAAATGAGCATTGATCAAGAGCACTACAATTACACTGACCTCAGCTAGTTTCTTGGGTGCCCTAAGGAGTGGAGGAAATGGCCTTAGCTGGATGAAGAGGTTTTGATGTGTGTCAGTGTGTGTGTGTAAGTAGGACAATCTTATCTGGAACTCTGTTTTTTTTTTTTTTCTTTCCTTGGTTGAATTAAATGTTTTTTAGATCTGCAAAGCAAGTTCCATGACTCCTAAATCCTTGAAACCACGAGGAAAAACTAAACAGATACGAATAGACAGAAAAGAGACATTACTGAAAACATATTAACATGCATGTTTTTTGTCTTACAGCAGTAACATGGTATGGTAATGCCTAAAATGGGACTGTGAGTAGGTGACAGGGATGAAGTAGGATAAGGGGGGCTTCGTGAGAGGGAGAGTGAGGTGTGAGATAAAAGGGAAGGATGGGAGGAATGCGAGGGGGAAGAGGAAAGGTGATACACTGGGCCGGGGAGCCGACAGATTGATGGATGGGTTTGCTGCAGATGGATACTGAGCAGAAACAGAGCTGCAAAAACACACTAAATGCACACAATCGCGCACATATGCAGATACACTTATATTTATATACAAACTTCTGAAAAGACTCGCAAATTGGTGCAAACATACACATGTGAAAACAATTTCACTAGCGCATAAACAATCATACTGTAATCTAAAAGTGGCGTACAGATGCAGACATTTAACCCATAACACTTCATCTTTTTAGCGACTCTAACACGCACAGTGACATTATTAATGTACACCATGCAGTGTGGTGTAGTGCGCTGACTAATAACTGTAAACAAGTATCACCACAGGGCCTATCACGTAGCCCAGTAATGGTTATTACCGTCATCATTCTTCCTATGATTATCTAGGCCTGTTAGCTACAGCATTGTTCCGTGCAGAATGTAGCACTGGCCCCGCAGAAATGCACTAGAAACCCCACTTCATTTCGCTCATTTACATCCCATGCACATCTGCTCACAAGGTGTCACAGCCACATGAGCTGCATTAAAGGTTTCAAGCTAATCTTCTGTCAAAGACCAAAAATAATGTTTGGTTTGATGTATCTGTAACAAGCAGTGACTTTCTCGACAGGGCTGGAATGTTACCATCTGTTGATGTGTTGTAGCGCATGGCAGTGGCAAACTGTGCTAACTCAGTGTACAATAACCACATAGGGAGAAAAGACTTGAATAGCAAATGTCAGTACGTGAGTCGTAAATGCCAAAGCAGGATGCATGCCAAGAGAATAAAAAGCAACTGTGAATCCATGCATGAACTGTAGCGCATTTCTTATTTTGAGAGTGAACAAGGAGTGAATTTGTCTTTCGATGAGAATGGTGAGGGATTGTCTTTGTGTGTATTTGGGTTGGGACACACACTTGGGATTAGAGCTCCTTTTAAGTGTGCTGTATCTTTACCTGCCTATATGTATAAAAAAAAAAAAAAAATCTTTTTTTAGGTCTTCAAAGGATGTGTCAGTGGCTTTTCACTTTACTCTCTTTCAAAATCAGAAAGCTGTAGGTCAGAAGGAAGAGGAAGACATGATTTATCTTTTTTCTACTCCCCTTTTTTTTTTTTTTCTTTTAAGTATGTCATCTTGGCATCACAGACATTCTACCTGTGATTCTTTGCCATTTATTTTCAGGTTATTTTGGCTGAGTGGTGTCCTTGGACTTAGAGAATGCATTTCATTCTTTTATTACTCAATGAAGTAATGTTCGTGCACAATTTGGCTCAATAAATTGTTACACTGTTTGACCATGTGCTGACTTGGGGCTTGAATGCATAAAAACTACTAAAAGTGATTTACTGCCATAAGCATTATTCTGGAAAACAGTCTACTATGTGCAAAACACTGTATTGAACACAAGAATGAGAACATTTACATTTCACGTTGGAGTTTGCTGTGTTGACATAAAACAGGTCATTACCTTCTAAATTTATTTGCTCATATGTGTGGCTACCACCCAACTGGACATGAACATGACTTGGCTGAGATGTAAACTCTATATTTGGTAAAAAGTAGATACACTTATTTCGTGATCTGTTCCCAGAAGCCACAGTTATATCTGTGTATTGGCAGTATTGGCAGGTCATTTTGATTGATTTCAGAGCCTCAAGAGGGTGCATTTTTAGCTAATACGAACCTGTCGGGATGATTCCAACTAAGGGAAAGAATAGAAATGAAGATTAAACGGTGCAGCTTTTCCCATAACAAATGATAAATCTCATACCTGAAGATCCTGTCTGTATCAATTTGTAGATATGAATGACCCGAAACTAGCGCCGAGCTCAAACACGGGTATTTAAAATGGTTATTGTATAAAACATAGAGGACTTAAGCACAGAACCAGTGGAAAGTGTCTTACATCAGTTTGCTTTAATATTAACTGTACATGGAAAAACAGAAAGTAGTCTCTCCACTTTGAGAGCAATTTTATTGGAGCCGCAAGTAGACAGATAGTTTTTTTTCCATGAACAGTCATTAGAAACCCTGAAGCTGTCTTCATGGTCTGTCTTGAGACAGGCGTATCAATGGCTGGCCCCTTTTCAAGCTTTGCTGAAACACCTTCTCCTTTGTTTCAGCTTCAGACCATGTTTTCCTGCTTTAATGGAGAAATTAATGGCCCTTTGGTCACGGAGGCCCAGATAATAAACTCATTCACTGTAAATTAATTAACAAACATAACAGTAGACAGTTAGAGGGAATTATGGAAATTGCGGTATGCATACATAATAGTGCCTCTATAGAATGTTAATGCTGCATATATTAGATAACACAAACAAACCTCCAAAGCAAAGCTGAGGCGTTATAGAGTTTTGTTTTAATAGATACTCTTCATATCCCTCTTGTAATAATTTATTTATCTAGAATACTTTGTCTCTGCAGATATACCCGGGTCAACCACACGCGCACACGCACACACACACACACGCACACGCACACACGCACACACACACACACACACACTCCTTTGATGTAAGGGTTTTAACTCCTGCTCGAGGATACTTGAGCCGGGTAAATACTTTGCAAACCCGAGCCTTTCTTCAAAAGACGCAACTGTAGCAGAGTGCAACAGAAGAGATGGGAGAGTTTGGATACATAACAGCGGCAATAACTGGACTTTATCCCATCATAATCCAAACCTACGCTATTAACTCCTACTCGCTGAACCACTCTGCCGTGTTATATGCTGCCGAGTTCTTACCATTAAAATGCAAGTCACTTATATTTTTCTGGATGCTTGTAATTTTTTGTTCACTTTCAGGGAATGATGGACAGAGGACCGCCAGCTATTGATTACAAAGAGGAATTATAAGAAATTTCCTCCGAGTCATCCAGACAAGGACAAATTTCATATTACCATATTATACTTTCAGTGTGCTACTTGTATTAGCAACACAGTAATACAATAATTATTGGGTTTTCTATTAATAACTTGCATTTGTTCTTCACACACTGTTCCATAAACTGTATATGTTATGACGTTTTCTACCTACGTACGCCAATTTACATTTCTAAATTGATGCAAAAGCTAATCTCTCTCATAAATGTTTGTCTTAATGTTATCTGAGCTTCAAACTAATGATAAAATTCCCACCGCTTCCTTTCCGTTTGTACGGTTGACTCTTTTTGCTTCTTTGCCTCATTCTAACTCCAGTCATAGCAGTCTCACTTGTAATGGATTAAAACGTCAAGTGAATCAGAAGCTGCAGTTACTCAAGATGATGAATCACAATACTTTGTACTTGACATAAGTACACAAGATAAAATTAATTGCTTACATGACCAAGCCCCCAAGAGACAGAATAACACCCAAAAAAAGAGCCACTAATGGACCACAGTAGCAACATGAAGCATGTGCATGACTTGTTTCTGCTCAATGTTCACACTTTCAAGACAGACATGTACAGTAGGTACAGTAGAAACCTTCCTGTTCTTTCCAGTCCATGTTTCACACATCTTATCTGCCTATCTGCTTTTCTTTCCTCTTTTATTTACAATATAGAAGAATTTTGACATTTTCTAGATATAATCCATGAAGCCTTGTGACCCTACAGAGGATTAAGCTGTTACTGAATATAAACGATTGAAGAATCCATGAATGTGAAATATTTCATCAGTCATTGATATACCAGTGAATTTTATACACAGTGCATTGGGCCAAATCCACAAAGAATGGATTGCACCTGCTAATCCACGTCCACATTTTCAAGATATATCCGCTAATGATATGCTGATGCAAACACACTTGTAAAGTTTTGGCACCTGAATGCAACTTACCCTTCTTTTGCATCAGTTTCAAGTCTTTCAGATATTTCTCCACATTTCAGCACACAGACTGGTCCGTAATGAAAACTGCAAGTGGTATTTCATTAATGAGCAGAGACACCTCAGAAAGAGTTCTTCACAATCACAAACTGACTTTCATTACTTCCTGATTCTTTTGCATCTCCAGTACTTTGCATTTTAACATAGTCTACTATAATGTCCACAACAATAGGCTTCATCTTTTAATGAAATTTGGGCCGGTCTGAAATGGTTTGATTAATGTCTGACTCTTAAAATAATGCGATGTGTCTCTGAATGTATCCGAAACAATTAGAGCTGATGTTCTGTTCAGGACAGTCAGGGTCTGATGGTTGTTAATGTTGAGTGGTCTGCTGCTGTTATGCTCTGGGTTAACAAGGTGAAGAGTTCGTAATAATGCAGCCTGATTTCTATCAGCATTTTTTTTTTTTCATTATTATTGTGAAGTTGCTTCAGCTCCAAGATAAAGATCTCTCAAGATCTGATCTCTAAAGATTTTGCATGTGATATCATTAAACACTAATTTAATATCAGTCATGCTTTGCAAATGTGAATATTTGGAGAAAGACAGATACAGGGAGACATGGTGACTCAGAGGTGAGTTGGCGTACAGTTAATCTCTGTTTTCTGCAGACATTAATTAAACCAGTCAAACTCCATGTGGCAATTTGTGCTGATCTTTTGTGAATTCAACTCTTTTTGCAACAAGGCATATTTGCACAGAAGGCTGCAGATTTATTTTCAAATGTATAAATGTTCCCAAAACCACATCTATACAGATGACACAGACACATCCTTTACATAATCTGCTGGCAGTAGTTTGTGTGAAGTCCAGCCTTTACAGACAATTTGTGAATTACATGCTATTTACGCTATATGTATATGCTTTTAGTTTCATTTGCACTGGTTTTACTTCTGCAAAACCAACACAAAGTTTTTGTATTTCTTGTTCATAGTGTCTTGTTTTCTTGATATGACCACTGAAAAACTGTTTTAGTATCAAGGTGTACTTTTTGTCATTCTGCAATTTGTCTGTAAATGTGTAAAACAGATAATTTAAAAAGTTGCATTTTTATGACATATTGTTTTGTTTTGGTTTTAATTTAATTTTCTGAAATTTCCAAGAACTGGAAAAAAAAAAACCAAAAACTGCTAACTTGAGCTTGAATGAAAGATCCCCATCTCTGTTTCGCTACAGTGCTTTATCTATGATCAAACATGCATGTTAATAAATGTGTACTCAGAAATGATAGATATTTATGCAGGTGTAATTGTATTAATACATATCTGCATAGGTCAAAAGCATTGTGCCTGCAGTCTTGTTCATAACACCTGGACTTAGTTTCCTCTCATGCCACCTGCAAGCTTTTAGAAAAGAGAAACACATTAACCATTTAGTCATGGTGCTTTAAAAGAGAACTGTTTTTTATTAAAATGTGTGTATTGTACGAAAATGTACATTCCATTGTGAAATATTGCCGTGAGTAATCACAAGAACACATCTGTGTGTGCAACCTTCTTTATCTGTTTGTTTGATTGATTATCCAGCAGCTTTTCATCACCTTTATGCTTTCCTATCTATCACTTTCTTTTCTCTTTACATACCAACACAAATATGTACACAAACCATATAGGGGGTGGGAGGTACTGCTAACAGCATATTAGCCACCTGTGGACCAGCCAAGTGCTGTGTAAATACCCAGGGGAGAGAGGGGATGAGCCGTAGCTCTCTGTCAGCCCTAATTTAGAAAGACACCTAATCTCCACAATCCCCCCACGGAGCCTTCTTTTTCCCTTTAGGAGATGGCGGAGACTAGTACCTAAAGGAATGACATGACAAGATGCAAAGAGGTCCAGAAAAGAAATTGGCCTGCAAAAGTAAGATCTGAAGACTCGCTGCAAAAAAAGTCTGTTTATGATTAAAATATACAAAGGGTGTTTCTTCATGGAGAAACATTGGAAGTCTATACATTTTACAGCAGCAAAACAAAGCTTCTTTCTTTGTGAAAAAATATGATAATCATCCACAGATACACAAATAGCTGTGCTGAGTTGGGAAAAAAAAAAAAAAAACATATGGTATATACAGTATGGTGCTATTCATTTAGTTCACATTTTAGCAGTTGAAGCAAAAGTTAATATTCAATCCCTGTATTATTCCTGTGCATCCTATATCACATGTAATTTAAAGGAAAAATGCAAAGTCATCACATTTATCAGATCCATTAATCAGGAGTTTGCAGTAGGCAAACAATCCACAGTGTACAAAATGTGTCATGAACATAAATATAATTATTACTAATTTCTTAATTTCTTTGTGGTCTCAGCCAGTATTACATCTTACATGCTCCTCTTTGACCCAATTCAACCATTAGAACATATTTCTGCAGTTGATAAAGACTTCAGTTGCACTGATTTAGAGAAATGAAATCCCTTGAGCAAGAAAATTACCAGTTTAAGAACTAAAGTTTCAAAGTTAAGGTATTTTCAGTGCCTGTACATAATACATTCCTTTAAATCTGACTGCTGCACATTAGTATGCCAGTGCTAATAATCAGATATGATCTGCAAGGACGAACACGTTCCTCTATTTATTTCAGCTGGCTGCTACTGAAGGACACCATATCACACTCATTTGGTTTTTGCATATGTTGGAATGAAATACTAGACAAAAGGAGCGAAGAGTTCTGGTTTATGCTGGAAGAAACTTTGACAGAGGTGTGTCTGAGTCAAACCTCCACACTAGTTCACTCACTCAAAGCCAAATGTTGCTAATAGTGGGGCGCCACTTCAGATAGCTCTTGAAAGGTGATTGGGGGAGGGGAGAAAAAACAACAACCAATTTGCATCTTTCAAACACTGCACTGGCAGGTGGAGTGCTAATGAACAATTCTATGATCCATTAATCGGGATCTCGTTTGCACACGGCCATCATAATAAAGTGGCACTTGAGTTTGCATTTCTCCATCAGAAGGGCTAATGGAGACAATGGTACAGATCAGTCCAAACTAAACAAGGATCGAATTGGCAATTTCATACCTGACAGCCAGTCAGGTATGAAATGGCCACTTTGGTCTCTAGTTCAAATGTTTGATTGTAAATCAATGATCTGAAAGGTGGCCACAGCTTGTGGATAGTGTGTTGATATACAGCAACGAAAACAGTCATTTGTTTTAACAGACTAAGGATTGATGTAAAGCCAGGGCAGGCATTTCAGGTAACACGGAGAGCCAACAGACTCCTACATAAAGTATATCATACATTCATTCAGATTTAATCAAGTTTCCCCAATTATGCAGTTTTGAGCAGTGCTGTGATAGGATACACACCATTCAACTAGAACATTCTGATCACTGACAGAAGAATAAAATGGATTATTTCATTACATTGGCACCTTTCACTGAGTTGGAGATATGAGACAGCAAATGAACATTTAGTCCCGGAAGCTGATGTGTTAGAAGCAGCAAAATGAGCAACATCGGGAACTGAGTGACTTTGACAAGGTCTATATTGTAACAGTGATGACTGGGGCAGAGCATCTCCACAACTTCAGGTCATGTTTGGTGTTCCTGGTCTGCATCGGTTAGTACCGGTCAAAAATGAACAACGGAAGGACGTCCCAATCTCAGGCCGAATGAGCATCTGTGAAGGTGTTGAATAAATAAATCTGATCAAAGGAGGTCCACCTCTCTACTTCCTGGACCTCAGAGATCTGTTGCTCATGTCTTGGTCCAGATACCACAGCACACCTTCAGAGGTCTGGTGGAGTCTAGACCTCGGGTCAGAGATGTTTTTGTGGAAAAAGGGGAATCTATATAATATTAGACAGATGGTAATAATGTTCTGCTCCCATCGGTGCTTAATTGGTTGAGATTCAGTTATTGTTATTTTGGTCAGTACTGACCTCTTTACATTGAGAATGAACAACAAGATCTGGAGATGTTCTGACCCAGTGATTTAATCCTATTGTGCTGTTTCTAACACATAAACTTTGAGGGCTATATGTTCACTTGCTGCCTAATATATCCCAACAACTAACATATCCTGATGTAATGAGATAATCAACTTGAATATCACTTTGCCTGTCAGTGTTCATAATGTTAATGTGGATCGGTGTCTGGTATCTCAGGAGAAATTTAGTGATAGAAAAAACAAAGCGCTTTTAAAATCACTTTTGGGAGCTTTATACTTATCAAAACCATGTTTCCACAAAGCATTTTTGTACATGTCCCCTGTCCTCATCTATCATATGTAAGCCAGGGCAGATCATTGCATTCCTCCCATCTTACATAATCTAGCAGTTCCTCAGGGCCAGTACTTTTCCTCCTCTCTCCTCCCGAGACGGCAGGTTGACAATTAGACTGAACAATGTCTATTCTCTGCCTGCTATGTAGGCCACCTTTTAACCAGTATTGAGGATTGAGATGTCAGAGTGGATTACAAGGTGAGCTGACAATGGCACATACAAAGCAGGAGACACACACCTAGGTGTTTTGTTGCTAAACATAAAGGCAGAATGCGCAGACATGTGTCCTGGCTTTGACCTTATTTGGTAACCTCTTGGCTAGAACCAGATGGCACAAGGTGAAAACAAAACCTACTAGTGAAATTGTTGGGGATTAGTGACAGATAAGGTGACAGGTTTTGGAAACTGTTAAATCAGCGGCAAAAGACAGATGGAAAATATATCTTGCTGATATCAGCAATGTTAATAAGATGGCTCCCATACATCTGTTAATGGTTAATGTTGCCATTGAAGTACAGTAGATTTAATCAAAGGATTCTTTTACCATGGTACCACATCAGCTGTCTGAGTATCATGTTTCATTCCTATAACAATTGTCCCGCATTTTTTCTGTTATTCAAGGCAACTTATCACAATAATCTTTGAAGGGTAAACCAAATGGAGGAAAACACCTATGGGACAATCTGAGAAGTGGATAAATCCAAAGGAAGTGTCAGAACACATTGTCAGACAACGACGGTAATTAAAAATTAAAAGATGCCGTTCATAAAAGAAATGAGAAAGAGCAACTGATCTAACAAATTAGGTTGACAATGCAAGCTTATCACTATAATTGTACTCCCGTCATTGTGCTCTGTGTGCATTTCAACCTCATACCGTGAACGATTCATTTATGCCCGGCCCATAATATACACTTCATGGGGGGTAAGGCCTAATGAGTCAACATACAGAGCTGTTAACTGTGCAGTCATGAATGATTTATGGTTATGGCAAAGATTGGTATTATCATTTGCTCAATACATATACATGTGTTTCTCTGCTCATCCATTAGCTTCTTCCTTTTTTTCTGTTTGTCTCTTCTCATTGTCTGATCTGAGCAAGTGAATATATTTAAAACAACTAAACATAACTGAATGTTTTTGTCCCCTCATGTGAATATAAAACTCTTACTGAAAAGCATAACTGACAGCTCATATATTTTCTTCTCTTCTCTGCATTATATTTGATACATTTTTTCATGCTTGTGTTTTCACCTTTGTATGAACTCATCTGCCATCTTGGCCATATATTTATTTTCAAGGAACTGCCAGCTTAAATAAAGGTTAAATAAAACACACAGAGAGGGTATCAAAGGGATAGGAAACAATGTGAACTGATGCAAAGTAATGATTATACACAAGATTAAAATACAGATGTATAATAAAGAACATGATAGTTCAGTCCTTGGGCTCTGTATACTAATAAAAAATCCCCCATTTGGGAATTAAAACTCCATCAATGGCCCATGTGAACAGACTACATTTTTCGCTTCACTCTCCCCGTCTCCGTTCTGTGGTAAAATACTTGAATGAGGTCCCAGTGTTAGCGATGTGTCCCCTCCAACTGATGCGCACTGATATGCAAAATGGCACCAATCTTCTCAGGAGACAAAAAAAGCAGACAAAGCAAATGTCAAACTGTGTTCCCTAGAACTGGGAGTGGGATTGTGGGTGCAGGGGTGGGGGCATGTCGGTGCCACGGGGAATTTACTTTTAAATTCAGTGTGTGTGTGTCTGTCTGTGGGCTGGCAAAGGCTTAAGTGAGCAAACAGATGTGCGCACTTTAGTGTATTTATGCATGTGCGTCTGTACTTATGTGTGTTTGCATATGCAATTTTCAGCCTCATGTGGCATTACCTTGTCACAACTATCTCACCCAGCCATCCTCGCAAACACACAGACAAGTCTCACAAGATTTGATACTTAATGCATGAGGGAAGGAGGGTGTCTGGTGTTACTGTGGGGCCCTAAGCCGGTTAATGACACCGGGCACCAGAAGCCCCACAGATGGCTAATCTAACCATTGTCTTCCCCTCCCAGCCCCTTTGAGCAAACTCCTATCCCATTGGCCCCCCATGCAGCATGCTACTGTTTACCCCCATTCTACCCAATTCTAATCCTGTTTAGCAACATTTTCAGAACTCTGAATGGTCACCCCCAACCCCCCCGACCCCCAA
>JAPQRP010000020.1:16132196-16144576 GCA_037367295.1 Apogon hyalosoma
AAAACACATTCAATTGCTTTTGTGTATGAAGTGTGCTGTGTAAATAAACTTGTCTTGCTTGGGTGAGATTGTTTTATTTGTACATTTCTGTTATGCTTTCAACCAGTTGACTTCATATCTAAAGTAATTTGAGGCTTGAGTTACAGACTTTAATTTCAAACGGTTAAACTTCTACCATTCATTCTTATTTCAGCTCTGTTTTATGTTTCCCAAACTATAAAGAAACATAACAGAAACCGTACCAACCATACACTCAATTTGCAGGTTTTAAACCTTAAATATGTTTTCATCAGGGTTTTAGTTTGTTGGGGGAGCGAACATACGAATGATCTGCCTTGGTGGAGATCCGCAGTCTCTGAGTGCTTTTCTAGTAATTAACTAGGTAAACAAACAACAATATTCATTCATTCATTTTCTGAACCCGCTTTATCCTCACAAGGGTCACGGGGCTCGCTTGGAGCCTTTCCCAGTTACATACGGGCGAAGGCGGGGTACAGCCTGGACATTTCACCAGTTCATCGCAGGGCTGACATATGGAGACAAACAATCACTCTCACATTCACACCTATGGGCAATTTAGATTAACCAGTTAACCTCTCAGTGCATGTCTTTGGATGGTAGGAGGAAGCCGGAGTACCCGGAGAGAACCCATGCAGACACAACATGCAAACTCCACACAGAAAGGTCTCGCCCCCATCAACTGGTGTTGGAATCAAACCCAGGACCTTCTTGCTGTGAGGCACGAGTGCTATCCACTGCACCACCGTGTCGCCCTAACTCTGAACAGTAACTGTAAAATGATTCATATGTGGAAGACATTTTACTTCCTGTCTTTGTGTTCCGTTGCTGTGATAGGTGGTGACGTAGGCTGTTTCTCAATCTCAACAACGCAGAGTACGGTCTTGCGAACACAGCAAGTACGGTCTTGCCAAGAACGGTCCCAGAGAACGGACTTCCTAAGAACACAATTTTCTCTGTAATTGGAATGACAACATACTTGTGAACTTTCCTCTCTGTCTCTGCTGTATTTCTGTCATTGGCTCCCTTCTTTTTTTTTTTTTTTATCTGTTTACTTCTTTGTATTTTATGCATTGTCTGTACAGTGTCCTTGGGTGTCCTGAAAGGTGCTTATAAATAAAATATAATAATAATAATAATTATTATAATCATTATAATTATAATGTATTTCCCTCAAATCACCACAATGTCACTCAATTTGATTTCAACACATTTGTACAAGTATTTACATGTCATTTATATTTTTTTTATATATTTCCAAACTGTAATATATTTCTTTGAATCCCATATCATGATGATAAAGACGTATTTCTCACTATTATTCTGCCTGTCGCTCGTGTTCTAACATTATACCACATCATCTCGTTACGGTCATCTGGTCAAAAAACATTTCTGAATTAAGTTATTAGAAGCCGCCGTAGCATTTGAGAGTCGTACGAACTGTATCTTGGGATATGTTACCAGCTAAGTCTACATGAGTCACCAACCAGTGCATTATTGGTTTAAGCTAGCTGACAAGAACACCATCCGGGTATTCCATGCGTTCTTGGTTTAGGCGAACTTGCAATTGGAACGGTACTTGGGCCACGCATGATGACATTTCACGAGATTGCGAGAACAGAAGAACAGGCAAGAACGTGTATTGAGAAACAGCCGTAGTTTGGCAAAGGTTCATAATCATCACCAGTCAACATTAAGGTAAATGCAACCAAGGTATTTCACCAAATAAACTAGTTTTCAGGTAAATATAACATAATTATAAACTAATTTCAAGGAAGTGAGATGAAATGGAAACATATAACTTAGTTTTGAGCAGATGGCATAACATTTGCATTTTACAACATTCTGCTCATTCTGAAATTTCATGAGCCCAATCTGCTTCTACACAGGTATCCCATCTTGAGACCTGTAAAAGAGAATGGCAGGCCAGCAGCATCAGCAGCATGAATCTACAATGTGGTTTCCAAGCTGAGCAATGGGAAGGCTCCAGGACAAAGAAAAGCTCTGTTCCCCCTCTGATGAGCCAGCACAAACTGCCAGGCCTCTCACTGAATCATTCCCCTAGTAAATGTCCTTCACCATCAGCTTTTATGCTGCATAGCTCCCTCGCCCAGACTTCAGGCACTGTAAACGGCATGCAGGGTCAGAGTAATTGAAATCATTAATCGTGTTTTATTCCACTTTGGGGCAAAGTAAGCTTGAATTGGAACAGAGGTGGGTAACGGGTCTGGAGAATGTAGCAGTGTTTGACGGAAGCAAATGGCACAATATGGAGTGGCATGTCAAGTGTCAAAGGTGATATGGTTGTATATCATGTGTTATTGCATTGTCACACTAAATTCAATGATTTATTTTCAGTGAATGAGCAGAAAACACAAAGACATGACAGACAGAACACCATATGTCCATATTGACTAAAAAAATACGCGATCAAATTGAAAATATAAAGCGACAACAAATGTCTTCAGAAGTAAACAAACAAAAAAAGACAATAAAAAAAGACAGAAATGCACTCAAAAATTTGATTAGTGATTCAAATGTGTTTTCTTATTGTGCAAAAATAATTTTGAAAGCATAAATCATTTGTATGACTGGGTGCATGTTTTTCATTTCTTACATCCATCAAATGTAGTCTGCAAAAATGTTTTCCATTTCAGTCACCCAAAATGTTAAAATACAAAATGAATTGGAAGAGACAAGGTAAGGCTCTTAACAGAGGACTGCAGCAGTCGGGCTGAAGTCAGGCAGCAGACGCAGCATTAAACCTTGTTACTGTTTGACAAAATTGGCAGCGTGGGTCAAAATGTAAATGTCTGTTGTTAAGCTGCTGAAGTTTGATTTTCCCTCCAATATCCTCAGTCTTGTGCAGAAAATAAAAAAAAAAAACTGTAGTTCCACAACCACTGATTGTAATATGTAGTTGTGACAAATTAAAAAAAAAAAAAAATTACACTCGCAACTCAACTCAAGTCAATTGTATTTGTAAAGCACTTGAAAAATAATAGTTGGCCAAAGTGCTGCAAACAGACAAACTGGTGCCAGGCACAACAAACCCTGCCCCTCACACATATTGTAGCATATTTTGGCATCGATCCAACTGATGTCATCATTTCTATGCATGTGCTGATTTATGCGTCTTTATGTGTGCCAAGTCTGAAGTAAATTGAAACAAAATTGATGTTTTTATAAACATGTGAAATTTTGCCCATTATTAGTAAATGGAAGAAGAAAAAAAATTTTAAATTCATCAAAAAATGTGAACTAAACTTACTGTTCCCAAAATGTAATCACATTTATTCTGGGTCACTAACAATCTATAAACCTAATTTGGTATGAATTCAACCTATAGTTTTGCTGCTAGAGTGTTAACAAACAAATTGAACCAAAAACAACACCCCTTGCCTCCCCTGTGGGGTATGGGGTAATAAAAACAAATAAAACACATAACAGATTTAATAAAAAAACAACAGTAAAAGTAATTATACATTAAATCAATAAAAGCCAACCTCTCACACTGAGTTAAAAGCCAAAGAGAAGAAATATGTATTAAGAGAGGATTTAAAAACAGAAATTGAATCAGCCTGCCTGATGTGCAAAGGTAGTTCGTTCCACAGTTTGATTATGACAAATGATAATGATAATCTACAAACGCAGCAGTAACTACTCTCATATGTGTCCAACCCAGACAGGACTAAAGGTCAAAGGTGACAGTTTCGGTTGGTGATTGCAAGTCAATAGGACAGAGAACCCTGGGGTGCAAGGGCACAACATGTCCTGTTGTACCCCCATGGGAGCTGAACATCATGCTGACACCTGGCTCCATGCTTCCACTTTGGCTGTGACCTTTTGATGGATCCCCACTGGTTGAGGGAGGCTGACAGCGTGAGCTTATGCCTGGCCTATTTCCACCTTTAAACCATGGACATAACAAACTCTGGACTCTGAACATGGTGGAGTTTGCTTTCTCCAAGGAAATGCTGGTGATTATCTTTCATTGTGTCTGTTGAATTAACTACTGCCTTAAATTAATTCAGCGTCATACTCACTATTGCATGAATTCTTCAAATTGTATCATAAAACATGTTGAACCCATAAAGACTCAAACATCCACTGTTCATCAGAAGCATCTACTGATCTAAACTGTTGATCCATTAATCCTATCAATACATGTAAAAAAAATGGTGTAAAATGCAGTTTGTCGTCTTTTCATGGTCATCAGACATGACCCATGTGGACGCTCAGAGGCTCCGTAGTGAAAGTGGAAACACCATCATCTTCTACAACATTGATTCACCAATAAATCCCATGGAGTTGGATCTATGACAGTGGATGGAGACACTGGGTTTGTGTTCAGTTAAAGATAGATTTGACTGAAAACGTCACTTTTTCTTCAGCTTTTGTGTTTCAATGCAATAACATTTGACTTTACTGTGAGCTTTTATGAACATCTACATGATCAGTGAATTAAACATAGGAAAATAGATGATTTTCATCAGAAAAAATGCTAAATACAGAGGATAATATTACAATAAATGGTGATCATTTAGGAAAGATTACACAGAGAGAAAAATTCATTCGGGAACTGACATAAAAGTCACACTGGGTCCTTATGGGTTAAGTTTGCAAAGAAAATTTCCTGTAGTTTGGTTTTGAGCAACATGATACATCTGACACTAATGCTAAGATTCCGCATGGCTCTGCTGCTTGCAATCTGGTTGCTGCTCTTGCTTCCACAATAGCTGTAAAATTTATTTTTACAGCTTTTCATTGGGCTTGGGTAGGTTTTGACTTCTAGCCGGAGGTAGGGGAAATATGACTCGATCTGATCCAAAGCAGGTTTATTGCTTCAGGACAGGGCATAGCAAGCTGACACTGCCTGGCATGGCTGAGGAGTGTTTGAGTGTTAACTAGAGGTGGAGGGAGACTGTGTTGATCTAGTCATGCCAACTGGCACTTCAATCCTGATCTAATAGATTTAAGCATAATTAATCATTGAGACAGTAAGAATAAAGCTGCTTTGTATGTGTCAGCGAAATGGTTGACTGATTTTATGAAATATAATAATAATCAATTTTACACATTTAACCTAATTAATGTAGATACAAAGTGACAAAACCAGATGTAAATAGCAAAACTAATTACTTCTAAATTTGCACTGAAATTGATGTTGAACTTGCCTTCATTAATCTTGATCTCTTTAATTGTACATCACAAGATATTATCAAGATATATCACCATATATCAATATTACATTTATTTGTATTGTAGGTCTTTTGGTCAGATCGCTCTCATTCTTTTAACCTCCGTGGGGATTTCACCTGATTAAATATAGGATATAGAGTACTTCAAAAAAAATCTTAGGCCACCTTTAACTTTGTTGTTTTTGCAGGGTTGAAATGAACATAAATATTTATTTGTCATTCTCATTTCTTCAGATGCAACAAGAAAATACAGGAAATATGTGCACCAACACAAAAATACAAGTAATATGTTCACAACCTTAAAAGACAAACAACAAACTAAACAGGTTCTAAAGGTTAAGTCACTACTTAGTGTGACCTCTGACCCCATGACAAGAAGCAGCAGCAGAAACAGTTAGAGACAACTGATACATGTTGAATGAAACCTGAAATATAACATCAGAAAATTAATGCAATTCTAATATTGTCTGAACAAAAAGGGTTATAGAAACGTTAAGTGCATAGGGAGGTCACATTAAATAATAACCCTTTGGTTTATAAACATTTTTTTCCCCGTGAAACTTTAGTTTTTAATGCTGTACACAATTCTCTTACAGTATATCCAGATTGTACTTTGATATAGAGACAAAGAAATGTATATGTGTGATCATTGTAACTTTACTAAATCAACAAACCGACTCTTATAATGGCTTAGGATTTTTGTAGAGGTCTGTATATGAAAATCTGATCTATGTATCAGCTGGTATTGTGTGTGATGATGTGACCTGTGTTTTAATGTAATCTTTGGCTGAAAACTGAAAACTAGCTCACTAACTAACAAACTAAATTTGCAAGAATCTAACCTTTGTTTCCCACTTGAAAGCCCCAAAACAGATCCATTCACCCATGGCATTATTTCCCAATTAATGCATCACATTAGCTGTGAGACTGACAGGCACTGTTTTGTGTTTTGCACTTGGGTTAAACAGGCAGAATAGCTGTGAGGCTATTTACATCACACTTTGTTAAAACACAATCACAGAGAGGTGGTGGGTCTTAAACGACTGTGTAATATGCAGAATGGGACTAAACTTTGCTACCCACGGTATTTGGAGCAGGTTAATTGTCTGCTTTATGATCACGCTGCTGTCCTGAAAATCTGTCTCTCATTAAACCGGATGTCAACAAAACTTCTGTAATCACACAAGGACAGGAAAATAAAAACAAGTTGAACTAGAAAAGCACTCGGAGAGCACAGATCTCAGCAGATCCAAGGCAGATCAGCCCCCAATGCCCCCACCCCCAAGATCACCACCAAAATTGAGTCATTTGTTCCTTGTGCCAGTATCAACATTTCCTGAAAATTTCATTAAAATCCATTCATAACTTTTTTGAGTTATCTTGCTAACAGACAAACAGACAAATAACCCCGATTAAAACATAACCTCCTTGGCGAAGGTAAACATGTTGCAAATGGAAGAGAGAGTCTCGCCGTCAGGTGCAGCCTATAGGAAAACTTAAACCCAACAGCAGTGGTTCTCAGTCTTTTTCTGTCGGGCCTCCTGTTGAAGAACAAAAAATCTCCAGGCCCCCCTCAACCCCAACAATATTGAAACAGTGGTGCAATTGTAATTTTTATTGAAATAAACATCAATATTGCAACAATACCTTTTGCTTTTGCTTGAATAATTTGTTGTGCAATTTAAAAATAACTTACATTTTTGCTTGAACGATCAAATAAACTCAACAAGACCGCCCCCTGAGACAATAGTTTTCCAAATAAAAATAGGAAATGCACAATTATCTCACAACTATGACAATAAAGTAACTTTTTTCACAATGACAAAATAATTTTCGTAACAAAGATGAACATTTTAACAATATCAGTGGCTGAAATTAGCCTGTTTCCATTGCTCATCTCAGAATATTAAAGTGCAAATTGTACAAAAACAGAAACATTGCACATTTTTCTTTTCCAGTCCAATCCTTGTCCATCCTCCAAACCTAAATTCTTTGTCTAGTCTAGTGACAGATCACCATGGCAGTAGACTGGTTTGTTGTACATCCATAAAATGAGTCCAGGGTGCTCCAACGCTAAAACATTAGTTCCACCAGCCACATGTTCCAACCTGAAGAAAAAAAACCAACACTCAGGAGAGATCCTATGCCCCCTCCGGCAAGCCTTTGCACCCCCCGGGGGGCCAGCCCCACAGTTTGAAAAACACTGCCCTACAGGATGTAGGAATATTAAAACCTTTTTGATAGACTTTTGAGCTTCCCCGAGTAATTTTAACTATGCTGCACCCCTGCTGTAGCACAGTCCTTAGAGAATACTGTACTGTTCATTAAACAATGTTTTCTATCTGTCTATATTTGTTCTTATTGTCAAAACTTCTGCCAGCAAAGTACTCGCTAACCTCAATTTTTTTAAAGCTCTCACCAATAAACTTTAACTTTCAATGATCTTAAGTGAATACAAATTATCTCTAATATATTTTTAAAAAGCAATTTCATTTCTCACAAGGTTGAATGTTTTTATGCGGAGTACTGATGAGCCCTATCAGATTGTAATGAATGTCCTACAAAGTAATCCAAATAGCCTTTCTTACCTGCAGCAATTATCTGGCTAAGCCCTTTCCAAGAGGTGTGCGAACCCATTTTGTGTCCTGATTGAAAGCTATTCATCATACCTGGCAGTCTCCTCAGTTCCGCACCACGCATGTGTGCCATGTCTACGTCCTCCACAAAAAGCATAATGGTCTATGGTGTAATGATCTATTAAGGCAAATTTAAGGTCATTTAGCATTCATGTAGTAAACAATACATGGTGAATAAATGGAAACTAAAGTAAGTGAGTGTGGGTGTGTTAAAGGTGATAGTAGAAACAATTTTTGGTCATGTGCATACATCATGTTACAGTACATATTTATGTGGTGTGTTAGCGCTGCGGTGTTAAACAGTTGGAGGTTATGGTCAATACTCGACAAACAAGCTTGAATATGGTTACATTGTTTGTATATGCTCATGTCACTGTAAATTATTGGTTAATGAGCAACTGTTCAACATAAAATGTAAATGTAACGTGATTAAGGTAAATGCGCTGTCATATTTCACTGAATTATGGTGTGTGGGGAGAGATGCATGAAGCATCTGCATGGAGTAAAAAAAAAAAAAAAAAAAAAAATCCATGAGGGAACATAAAGGCTTTGCACTAAATATACAGTGCGTCATATTTTCTAACCAAAGCTGTCGTCAATTTCAGCAAACATGACCGCTCTTTGACCCTTGGAGCAGGGGGCAGATGGTGATGAGGATTAAAACAACGGCAACAGACGAAGGAGGAGGCAAAAGCGTGGCGGATCAAAGAGGAAGTGATAAAAGAGGAGAGGAGAAGGAAATTAAAATGCATTTTCAAGCTTGCCTATGTGTGTGTGTGCGTGTGTGTGTGTGTGTGTGTTTTTAACAAAGACGTATTACCATAATCACTCCTTGTCCCCGCTATCACTGAATCGATTAAATTCCCCTCCTATGTTCTCAAAGTCCTTCGTAAGAAACATCAGTATGTGTTTCTTCAAGGTGAACTGTTTGTGCTTGTGTGCACACACATACATGTTTGTGTGTGCGTATAATGCTTGTGTCACATGGTCGCACCTCTGTGATAGTGTACAGAGGATGTGCCCTGGCAGTGGCTATAAAGTCTGGCAATAATCACCAGTCCAGAGAGAAGGTGCATGTCCTGAGGTAAGAAGAGCTCAGCCAGTGACTACCATCATCTCAAACACACGCAGCGGTAAGTTAACAGTCAGAGAATGGAGCTTACGGCCAGAGGGTCAGCAGTTCAAACCAATTTAGAAAATCTAAACAGAAAGATGTGTCTATGTCTCTCAAACTCACCCTGTAATTTCTATTTTTCTGCCCTTGAGCAAAGAGATGTGACCCCCTAAGTGGTAAAGGGGAGCAATTTAGCAACCACTGGGACAGGGATAACATAATGCATCCTGGTCTAGTCTATGAGCGTCTATTCAGGCACCTTTCATATCATTCGAATAAAATATTTTACTCACTTCTGCATTTTTGGTGTCCTTGCAAATGATGAAATTTGAGTTTTAAATGGAATTGAAACATGAGACTAAACCATAGAAACCATCATGTATCATATTTTGTCGCAATAATTTAGTCCATGAAAACCCAGAATCCAGTGGGTCTGGAATTCTGCGTTGTGATCTGCTGATGCAGTAGCAGATATGGCCTCACATGATACTCTGAGGTTACAGTAACCTCAACCTCTGACCTTTGGCCACCAAAAATGTTTGTAGCTCATCCCTGTGAACATCAAAAGTGAAAATCTGTGCCAAATTTCTGGTCACTCTGGTATGCTATGCTATGCTATGCTATGCTATGCTATGCTATGGTGTGATTTTATTTGAACAGGGACAGTGCACGACAATACATAGACCAATAGGTAAGTGAATCAAAAGTCTAAAAGGAAAGATGTTGGTACCAAGTTATGGCTGAAGCTAGTTTCCACCTGTAGTCCCAGGACAGGCTGATGTTATCCAATTTAAATAGGTAAGTAAATAAGAGAATCAGTAGAGTATATAGGAGAAAAGACCATTAATATAAACACACACACACACACACACACACACACACAACTGTCTCTCTCTCATTTACTCTCTCTTTCGCTCTCCTACTCACAATCAGGCTGTTATTATTATTATTTTTTTTTTTTTATTTATAGCCCACACATTAAGGTTCATGGCAGTAATAATATGAAACTTGTAAGTCCTGTAAAGCATTGATTTATAGCTGAAGTGAAGGTACCTCCATCGTGGAAATGAGTCCCACAGTTTAAGAGATTGTTTTACAAGCAAAATCATGATGCAACTTATAGATGCTCTCGTGTGTCTTGTTACACAAAGTACTGGCGTTTTCCTGATAGTTTTGAGAATTATGCCAAATGTTACAAATACTGTGTGTTCTGGAAAATAACTAGTGCTAAAGGGTGGTGTGAGTAGGGGGCTATTTGGCCTGCAAATGTAAAATGACTCTCATGGTTTAATAAGGGTGACAAAAGTTTATTTCTATGTTTGTTTTTATTCACAAGCACAATTAAGTGTGCTTTATATACGTAAAATAAATATCCACAGGAAAATATAATGAGGAGCTTTAACAATAAAAAATGAAAATATTAAAAACAAATACATGTAGATTACACAAAACAATAATAAAAATAGAAGATACAGCACTCCAGAACTATGCAAAACAACTTTAATTGTTAATTAGTACAGTGACAGCAGAAAAAAAAAAAACTTAAAAAAAAAAAAAGCAAGACAGTTAAATGACCTTTTTTCTCCATGTCTTAACTTATATTTTAGTACTATATGGATTCATGTTTTGACACATGTGAACTTTATCTTTTAAAATGACCATCAGTGGTTTTAAAGGTGTCCATAAATTTAATGTTGTCTTATTATTAAGATGTTTTTCCAAGTGATTGAATTGGGTTTGGCTTTGAGATGCTTTTAAGGAACATTGTTGTTATATTTTTAGTACCTTTTAAGATAATGTTGATGTTTTTATATCTACGTTCCACGTTTTAAGTTTGTTTTTAGTACTGACTTTCATTGTGTTTATGCACATTAGTGTGGATGTATGGCTGTGACTTCCATTTTGTGTAACCTCTGCTGCTGCTGCTGCTGCTGTCTTGGCCAGGACACTCTTGAAAAAGAGATTTTTAATCTCAGTGAGCTTTTTTCCTAGTTAAATAAAGGTTATAATAATGAAAAAAATATATATAATAATTATTGTTACTATTAGTGTGTACACTAAAGAAATATGTTATAGGAAATATAGAATTTGTTGCATGTTTTCACATTCTAATATGGAGGTGAAAAAAAAAGTTGCAATGAACCTTAAAACAGCCAAATGGGTCAAATTTACCCCAAAAGCATTTCTAGCCCAACAAAATGCCCTCTCTCAATATATTAGATGATTTTACTCATCAAAAAATGTCTGCGTTTATGACATATGTTAGTTTAATCATCCCCTGCGTTTTGATCGTCTGGTTTTATAATTAACGTTTCTTTAAGAACACTAATCCCCTTGCATAGATGTCAGCACAAATTAGTTTAAAATGACAGCAAAAAGGTGGATTAGAAGAAAATATCTGCACATTTGTCTGTCTCTTTACTATTGTAATACTGTCATAAGTGACTTGACTTACGTTTCAGATTACACACAAACAAATACTTTTGCCAATAACCTGACTGTTTAGATGTAAATTGTTTGAAAATCAATGCATTTCTATTGGTATTTCTATTTCTTGGTATACATATCCATAGTTTTAATCTGGATTTATTTTAAATAACAATATGGAAAATTTTTAGAGCTTCATGTTTTTTTTCCAGTAATTTTTTAATTGAATTTTTCACAGCAATAGTGCAGAAAAAATGTCTAAATGATAGGAATTGTTCAGAGCTTCAACATTTTAACTGAAAATGAGTTGCAAGTGAATTTGACCTATTGGTGGTTTTAGTGATAATGCAATAATAAACCACATGAAATGTCTGTTCAAAGCATATTCTAAAGGTTCAGATGCTGCTTCTTTACACTCAATAGTGTGTCAGGTATGGTGGTAGGTAAAGGATTGTGCCATGTCTGTGCATGTCTTCCAACTGTCTGCGTGGCTACGTGATGGTTTATATCACATCACACGGGTCCGCTGGAGCATGTGTGGTGGGAGGTGTGCTTGTATTGTTGTTGTCAAGCATGTCAAGATTTTTTAAAACCTGCTGCTAATCCTTTTTTCTGCTCCCGTCAGGCAGGGATGGTGTTCACATGTCAACGCAGCAAAACCGTCTCCTCTAAAGACACACACAGACAGTCTTTAGCAGTAGTGCTGTATGAAGACATGAAAGTAAACAGGCTGAGCCGTAACCACACAGTGTCTTATCCGGAAAACACACAAAGTGGTTGGTCGGTGGTCCAGTTCAGGTAGAATCATCTGAAGGAGTCATGAAAGCTAAAGACACGATATGCTACAAAAATATATGACGAATGCAAACATAGGTATATAACACTGTGCAGTTATTGTATTTCAAGTAAAGACAGATAGATAGATAGATAGATAGATAGATAGATAGATAGATAGATAGATAGATAGATAGATAGATAGATAGA
>JAPQRP010000020.1:16144724-16165037 GCA_037367295.1 Apogon hyalosoma
AATAAATTTTTTTTTTTTTTTTTTTTTTTTTTTTTAAAAAGAAGTAAAACAGACCATACAGTAGCACAACAAACAGGTCATAGCCATAGTCAAGTACTATTACAGTTACTTTCTCTTAAAGTTTTACATTCGGTTCCTCTTCTAATCACTTTATACAAGATAACACTGCCTCTCAAATTAGCACATTCTAATCTTATTATAGAAACTGAGTTTATAGGCAAGTCTTTGATGTGCAGAGCATAGCTTTTATTTCACATTTTCCATGTGTTTAATATGACGGCTCTAATGATCTAGAATGTAATGAGAGGTAATTGCTGCCACTAACTATGCCTCTATCGAAAGCCTTTATTGTTCTTTATTGGATACCATTTGCACCCAGATAGTGCACTCCGCTAAATTAGGCTTGATGCAAATCTTTGTTAATGAGCGATATGTGAGCACTATGTGTTTAGGCTTGACTCAATACAGCTATTAAACACAATGCTCACTGGTGTAGCACGGAGGCAACAACTATCCTTAAAACGTGAATGTCTAATTAGTTTATTTAAATCTGTGTCTAGTTTAACTGAATGATGGCTTCCCTGTTTACCAGCTGTCCTACTTTTTTTTTTTTTTTTGCTTTCACAACTGCCCTCCTCCTTCGTGGATAAAAAGAGGACACGTTTTACCCAAGATGCAACACGATGTGGACTTTGCATGACCCTGTCTGCCATGATGTCGATGTCTGGCCGCGGGCGGAGTCACATCTCGGTCGGTTTCGGCCAATCAGAAGCCTTGGTTGTGACTGCCCGGCTTTGCCTGGTGCCTGAGCCTAGTGACGCGATTAGAGAAGCGTCGCAGAACAAACGCACAAACATAATGGTAGAAAAAAAAAAAACTCAGACTAAATCTGGCCGGCCTATTAATTTGTGAAATCAGACAATGTCCCACTTTTCATGATTCGACTTATTTTATCGAGGAAAAGCACTTCGGCTTTCCCGCTGTGATTGTCTTATTCTCAAGTGACACTTTTTATAATGTCCGCCTTTGTTTCGTGACAACTCTGGGCGATTCACAGTGTTTACAGGTCATTGGCAGTGCAGAGAGGTGAAACTGAGTTTGTAATGAGTTGACACTTGGTTCCACAGAAAACACCTCCCTGGCCTTCGAACCCACACAGCTGCGAATCTCACAAGAATGTTAGCACATTAACCAACGCCCCCTGTTGCCTCACCTTTGTCTGGCTGCCACCTGACATTAAACTGCTCCACTTTGGCCTTGTTAGAGGTCCTTAGTGGGGTCTAGGGGTAAGACAAGGCACCTGGTGGACAGAAATGATTAAAGTTTTTGGTTGAACAATAAATTAATTTGTGTTTTGATCCAAAGGGTCATTAAATATTATCTAAGAAACATATATTAAAACATATAATATCATAAAATAAACTGAGTTTGCATCATTTTGATGGGTTGAGATTAAAATCAAAACTCACAGCAAAGATTTCTTGGATCTGAAAACTGGTCTGAGGCATAGCTCAGCAACCTTTGCTACCTAAAGAGCCATTTTAGGACAGATAAAAATGATGTTTAAGACAGTGAAACTCTTTGGGACTAGTACAATATGTCAAGAATAAATCAAAGTTTTGGTGCATTTACAGAACTACAAAGAAATTACAGAGCTACACTAAAGAAAATGGTGACAATTGTCATTATTTTGTTATTTTGTCGTTGGTATGTGAAGGCTTTCATTACAATGGTGTATACAGATGAATACCTTCAGTGTCATAGGGTCATAAATCCATTCATTTGGAGTATAAGCAACATTTTTACAACTGAACAACAAAAGCATGACTTTATGCTTGTGACAATGATAGAAGAAAATAATAAAAAATAAAATAAGTGTTGAATTGCTTGAAAAAGGCCCAAGAGCCAAATGTGGCCCAGGAGTCACAGATTGCCTACCCCTGGTCCAAGGGTTTAATGTTCATAATTGTACCATGTCTCACTTTGCCCTCTCTGTTATCTGTTTTAATTTGTTGAATTTGTAGAATTTTTACTAAAAGGTACTAATCTCCCACTAGCTCAATGCCTCTGCTGATGATTTATGTTGTGTTTTGTGGTTTTCAGTTTTTTTGTTTTTTTGTTTTTTTTTTTTGTAATTATTTAGTTATTTTAACAATTACCTACATTTATGCTCTACCATTGAGAATATTCTTTATTTGCGTGACTTGTTAACAAACTGGTAAAATAAATAAATTAATTAATTAAGAAATTAACTAAAAATGTTGCTTTAATCAAGTGCAACAGGTCAAAAAAATTATAAAATGAAAATAATATATACATTTAAAAATCCATCCATGCAGTTACTCCATTTCCAAATATGATCAAAAATATGCGGTTCCTGGTAAAGATAAAATGTTTTTTTCAATTTTCAAGAAGGAACATAAATACTTTGTCATTCTTGCAAAGCTTGAATGCTGATGCTTTTTTATCTTGTGCAGTGTCTTCCACTGAATAAAGATAAGTCAGACACTTCGAATACCACTTTGTTTTCATGTCACCCCCTTCAGATTTCTTCAACCACGACTTTGCTGCTGTTTTTTTTTTTTTTTTCCACTGTAAATGAAGGACAGTGGGAAGGACAAGGTGTGATTGGTTTCACACCCAGGAAGTAATCACACCGGACCTGCCACAGCTCTGATTAAGACTGATAAATATCGACGAGTAGTTAATGAGATGTCAGGCTGGAGCAAGGCCCTTCCCTTCATGCCTACCGATGACACCAGTGAAGAGGAAAAATGACCTCAACTTGGCAATGTCATGACCGTTTTCATAGGTGGAAAGCACAAGTCATTAATTATGCTTAGTTGGTGAGCAAGATTATCATGCATCTAGATTATTCACATCAGAGAAACACTGGGCAGCAGATGTTTGCTGGATATTATCCTTCATAATTACATAAAATAAACAGAAATTGATTATTGTTAACTTTCATTCACATTCAAGCTCTGGAACCATTTCCATACAAGTCCATATAATATGCATCATGAAGCTTACAATGAAAAACCAAATGGGTCTGTGGATTTTTCATGCTCATTAGTTTTCCAGTTAGCATCAATGACACAATGGTACAATATGAAGTAAATGCCAGAAGCCTTTCGCAAACACTGCAGCACATAAAACACAGATTTTACAATGCCACACAAACATAAGCTGTCCAGTCTGTGAACGGTGATGAAGATACAAGCTCAGCAGGGGGCTGGAACAAAGTAAATGTATTATCTCACTAGATATCATGTATGCACTCTTCAATTTATGAGCTGTGTTCCTGGGATTAGAAGGCCTATGTCAATGTGGTTTAATGCTAGGCCTTTTGATTTCCGCAACATGGTTCTGGCATTGTTCTCTGTTTACAGAAAATTAAGGCTTTTATCTTGATAACTGCAGCCACGAGGACATCTTATCTTCCCACACAGCAGCATTTTGATTTGCTTGTTCAGTGGCTTCCCAGTACCTGAAGGCTGCCATACCTTTCACATTAACAAACTGTCCAGCTTTGACCGTGAACTCCGGGTCACCTCACGGTCCCCGGGCACAGTCCTATCGAATATTGTTTCCCTGGCAGACATACTCAACTCATCAGACAGAAAGACCATGCAGCTGCACCCAAACACCTAACAATAGGATGCTTGTTCTGGAGCAGAAAAGGCTGGGTCCCCTTCTTGGGAAGGGGGTGATGTGAGCGGGTGGTCAAATATTTCAGGGGTTTTGCAATAGGATAATCCTTTGTGATGTTCTTCTGAATTGTCTGCAAACCCATACTTGTTTATTGTATATGTCTGTTACAGTCACTGCATGTGACAGACCCCATTGGAAACAATTTTTTGTTGACCAAAAACTTTTATTTATTTATTTATTTTAAATATGCAAGATAATGTGTTGTGAAACTCCAAGAAATCAAGCAAATCCCCAAAACAAAAGGGACTGTCATATGTAGTGAATATGGCTTTGGACTGTTGACAAGAGGTAAAGTTGGAGCAAATGCACAACTGAACTACACTAATCAAACACAAAATGTAATTTGTAATTTCATGACAGGCATAAAAATAATGCAACAATAATAACTGTGATTAACTTGTGAATGTGACATTTTACACATGAGTTCAACTAAACCAATGTCATCTTCTCACAGCTCTTAAAAGCAGAATGAATGTTATGATTATTTATCCATCACATTTTCCTGTTTCATTTTTTCAGCTATCAGGGTGTGAGTAGGGGTGTTGAAAGCCATTAACTAAAGGAAGGAAACAAAGGTGCTGCTACACACACACATACACAGATACTTCTCTGTTGGAAGTATTTGCCAATTAGCAAGTTGTGAGGTTGGAGTGGTAATTAGGCTTTCCAGTCAGCTGGTGTCTGTATACAGCTTAGCTGAGACAGGTCCGAAGCTAAACACTTCGCTATTTGTCCAGCAATTATGTCAGGTCCCCATGTCACACTACAGACGTGACCAATTAGCTGTGCCAAGTTAAAGTGAAAGAGAGGGATTATGGCAGAAGAGATGGTAGAGGATAAAAAAAAGAAAACAGAATGGGTGTGGGGGAGGCATCGTCTATAGGGAATAAGACAGAAGAAAGAGAGACAGTGTTTAGCTTTGAAAATGAGGGGAAGGAGTGTACATTGAAAGTGCAAAGGAGCAGATTTCTTTTTTTTTTTTTTTTTTTTGCTGAAGCTGTGTGATCATGTTTTGCATTGATCCTCATCCCGACCAACATGTGGCTAAGACATAATAATGCATAGTGATATTTATGCTAATTCCACCATACTGACTGTCTGGGATAAGAAATTAATCTTTATTGACGTCTCAATAATTCTCAAATGCATTATATGACATATTTTGATGAAACAGTCCTGCTTACAATCAATATCCTCTAGCTTGACGTAATGTGACACTATGTCAATAGCTGTAGGAAAGTATACAGTGGTCTAGTTCCTCTTGGCACTTGTCCATATTTACTCCAAACTGACAGATTACACCATGAAGGAAGTAGCATGAGCCAACTTGGCTGGTCAAAATGATTTAAAGTCTCTAACATGATCTCCAATCTGTCTCTGATTACTTCAAGTAGCCGGGCTTCAGTTTCATCGTATGGATCTTTTTTTGTTTCCTACATAAAATGACCATCTTTCAAGAGGAGGTTGCTATTAAAGGATATACATGTAGTATTTCTACTTAAAAATACTCAAATATGACCTAAAAGCACTGTTGGAGTGTTCAGAGTAGTGCCTCTTGAAGTTATACCGCAGATGCCAATATATTTGGATTACAGAGATATGCACTGAATCTATTTACCCCGGTGGGCCTGTGGATTTGTGAGTAATTTTGCTGGTCTCTCAGGGTGTTGAAAACACCACAGGGCCTTTGACCAAAGCGACAGAAAGTGACAAGATTGGATGAAAACCGCTAAGAAACAACTTTCAGAGTCAAAGAAGGTGACAAAGTGATAGAAGCTGGAAGCACTGCTGTTGTTTTCAAAACTGGACACAGCTATACATTAAAACAACTTAGTTTGATGCAGAAATCATACCATTTATTCTACCTAACCATTTATTCTGAGTTATGTTACTAAGATTACTAAGTTTGCTCTGTGCTGATCAAAGGTTCAGACTAAACTGTGACAACGCTGACCTTGTTTAGACTATTGCAAATAGAATTTTAGTGTGGCTACTGACAACACGAACTGCAGAAAATGCAGCTGATTTGTAGTTTTACTGTACTAATAGCTAACAAAGCTAAGCTAAGAGAACTGTGATATAAAATATACCGAGATGAAACTTTTAAGACACCGTGTTACTTTGATTAACTGTCAAATTAACCGGCTATGAGTTTTTGTTTGAAGAATAAAACTTAATGATGCCATATAATCTATTGATAGTGTTCATTTGTGGTTGGTTTTGGTGTGTGTTCTTGTGCATGATTTTCTGGCACATGAGGCAATAGTTTGAAATATCAATACTACATAGCACCCTTTTAACACTCTCTTATGAAACACATGTTCAAATGTTGTGTTTCAAGAGCACCAAAAATCTATAGAAATGCATAAAATATTTGTTGTTTTAATGATATCAGTATTCCTGAATAGATGTTTCTATATTCTATATACACATTGAATAGACTGAGATGTGGTGTGAAACACATAAACTGTAAATAATTAGTGGAAGACCCAACGCATCATCCACTGGATTATTATTCTGGCCGTCACAATGTTGGCCTTTTGGAGCCATTAGTGATCTTATTTGGAGCTGCAGGAGCATGAGAGGTCAGAACCATCTGCAAAGACTGATGGATAAGCTAATGCTCTATGCTGTTCATCAAGCATAAAAAGTGAAACAATGTCATTTTTATAGTCTTGTTAATGTCACATATTATATGAAACGACAGTGGACCTCTCTGTGGGGGGAAAAGAGTTTCATTAAATTAACAAAAACTCTGTAAGTCCAACTCAGCAGGTGAGTGAGGTAGCACACCAACCCGTCAAGGAAAGCCTGATCCAGCAGACATCAAAGCCTTTAATTTATCCCAATTTAATTTATTCTCAGATCTGGAAAATGTTAAGATGGACCACCATAGAAATAGAAACCACACTGCAATATTGATTGACTTGGGCTATATTCAGTGCAAAACTTTTCAACGTCGGATTAGTACAGTTTATTTATTTTTATCACATATTTTATTATGTGCATTATTTATTATGGATTTTTTATGTATTTTTATACTGACTAGTTTATTCTGTCTACAAGCGTTTTATCTGTGCGTTTTTAGAGACCAATGCATCTATAATGGGAATGTTTGAATGACAAATACAGAATCTGAATCTGAATGAATCTATATCGCTTTCTAGCAGCTGAGACTGGAAGGAGTTCTAGAAAAAAAAAAAAAAACAAAACTATAGCTATTAATACTATGTATCAAACATAAACATGTATTACATAGTATTTTTTAACAATAAGTCCAGTGTAAGTTTATGGGTCTCAGCATTTTTTGGAGCCAATCCCAGCAGTAATAAGTGTCATTACAACTATTAAATATTTCCATATAAACTACATTTTGGAGCTGATGTCCATGCCTCCTTGGTGCAATGGCCAATGTCCACCAACTGACAGCTATAGCGTGAAAAAAAGAGGATAAATTGTAGAGATCTGAGATCGAATTTATTCTGCCTGCTGCAACACCAAACAAACCCATGTAATCCTCTGTTGAAACTTCTCCCTTCATCTAGGGGAGAGGGTTTCAAAAATATCTGCTCTACTCAGAAACCGAGACCGCCCGATGCAAGGCTCCGTATTTAATTGGACAGGGAAAGGGAGAGGAGGGAAGCCAGGGGACAAGATGAGGGGTGGATGAGGTAGAATCTATGATCTGAGCATCTCTTCCTTTTTTTGCTGGAAAACAAGTCTGTTGGCTCTGTGCCTGCAGAGATGAGTGAGAGGAGCTCATATTAATTAGTGGGTTTGAAAGACAATATAGGGAGTTATTGACATTGCTCTGCTGTGAACTGTAAACTTTTTGATTTGATTGCGACATGTCTTGCAAAACCTGAGTGCAAATTGACCCAGTTTTGACAGTAATTTTAAAATTGATTTGGATCTATGCCTCTGCATTTTGGTATTTCCCTAGACAGACGTACAATTTAACTCAGGCTTTGAATTCAGCAAATTACTTGAGTGTGGTCCTTAACTTATAGCAACAACCTGAATAATTGCAAGCAACTCAGCAACTAGGCGAGCATTAGAAAATAGATGAACTCTGGGTAACTTCTCCCAAGGATCAATATCCACTCATCAGATGCCTGTAGCTATATAGATGAAAAATAGCATTACATTTTTTATTTTTAAAGACGGTGTTTCTCTAAATGTCCTCAGGCTTTTCTAAGGCAACTCTAAACCTGTCTTAAAAACAAAAAAACAAACAAACATCAAATCAGAGCACTTTGGATAAAAAAAAACAAAAAAAAGAAATAGTTCCTGCTTACAGGTACACTGAACACATTATAACTGTAGTGCAAAAAAACAGCAGAAAGCTATTTGAAATATGACAATAGTGTTAGGTATCAAACAAGATATGTCAATTTAATAATGAATGAAATGAAGATAATATGAAGCAGTCATACATGATACACAACTAAATGTGAAAATCTTGGGAAACTGCTTGAATGGAGAACATGTATGTTAGCTTGCATGGAACAATACTTATATTGCACAAACACACACACAAATAAAATGGAAATAACTCACACAAAAGATCAGGTCACATTTCTTAAATAATTTAATTGCAAAAGGGTCTTTTAAAAATATTTCTACAAGAATGCATCATCTTTTTTTTTTTTTTTTTTTTTTAGTAATTTGTTGTGTATGTCTGCACCATTAAGTTAAATACATCTCAATGCTTTTCAAAGAGGAATTAACAATTGCATTTCTCTGCACTTTTTTTTTTTCCTTCGGCCTCCAGTTTCACTATACATGTACAGTACTCTATGAAACATCTCACTTTCTTTTATGAAAAAGAGTGACCAAAAGAACTGGTCTTGTTAAAAGAAGAAAAGACAGTACTGTAAATAATTATTGAAAAAAAAAAACAAAACACATAACTGAAGAGAATTAGAGAGCTGTAAGTAAAGAGGTTACAAGAAGAGTGTGTTTGATGGTTAGCTGGGTGATGTAAAAGGGGGAAAGAAAGGTGAAAGGAATGTTGGGACAGATCGGATTCTATTGGCACACAAAGAAATAATGGTATCTGACAAAGCCTAGACTTTGCTGTTCAAAACGTGTCTGGATAAAATGGCAGTCCTTTTATTTCTCACACTCTGTGTCTCACACGCACAAACATAACAATCCATCAAAATTTCAGCAATGTGCAGTCAGGAAGATGAGGGGGGGAAAAAAAACACACAAGTATGAGTTCCTTTCCTCTCAGTGAATGTTAAATATTAAACACTCCCGTGAATGTGTGAAAAACCTACTCAAAGATTAATTGTTTGCAGTTGATGTGGTGACAGTTTAATCATTTTAAGATGTGCAACAGTGCCAGTTGAGCTCATCACTCACGGTTGGTTGGGTTTGCCGAACACAACTCCACACCCTAGTACGCCATGTGCACCTCATCAATAGTTCATGAAAGCTCCAAAGCGCTGCCATTTTTCTCGAGTGGGCATCTGATTGTGTTTAGCCCTCCCTTTTCTGTCTTTATGCTCATTACTTAGTCACATGCTAGTTAGCAATATGGCGCTTAAGTGATTGAATGACTGAGTCCAGGAAAAGGCAGAAATGTTGGAAATTCCTGCAAGACTTTTAATAAAAGTCAGCTTCTGATTGCATTAATACTGTCCTGTCATCTCCAAATGTGACCTTTAGTAAGTATTTCCAATCAAAGGGTTGCTTTCTCATCTAAACAGTACTTTCAGCACTATTACATCCCATTAACAAACTGCGCTGATGGCGATTTTCTGGCAGAGTTTGACTTATTTGATTCTGCAATGCAACTGTTAGAGTTTAGCGAGCCTACTGAGTTTGCACAAGCATTGGTGAAAACATACTGTATCTAAAATAAGATGAAACAATGTGAAATAGAAAACACATTTCTGTTTTGCATAATACCCTCCATGGCTTTTGAAGATTTTACAGAGGCTGACAAAAGTAATACTGCAAGACATAAAGGATGGATGCTAACATCAAGCTATCATTACACACCTAACAAATAGCATTCGCATTTTGCATTGATTAGCTCTAACCCAAACAATATGAATGACTGTCTGGAAAATTCCCCCAGAGATTCAGGCCCACTCCCAACTTTCAGCTTTCAAACATCCCTGATGGAGAAGCAAAGATAGTTTGGTTTCTGTGATGCAGCTGCTATCATTTAGGATGAGGGGGTCTACAGATTTTGGCTGTCTGCATGCCAGGTTGTTGATCCTGCACTGTAATAATCATGCAGCAGCCTGAGCTGAGACACAGTGATTGCAGGCCAGACAGGAAATTAAGGGAGATAATGATAGGTCAGCCTGCCGTATGTCTGTACTCGCTGCATGCTCGTATCCTCACAAACCCAGATTGGCCGCTGCAGTAATCAACCTGACAGACAAAGACCAATAGGTTTCTCCTCCGATGTTTCTGGACTCCCTGATCAGGGTATTTTTGGCAGAAAGGGAATGCATAGGGCCTGTGATGAGCTCTGCAACTTAAGTGATTGGCAGTTAAGCTGACCAGTTTGACACAGCATTATCTCTAGGCTTTCGACTTAAAAACTCTTCAACAGTTCTACGGTATATAAGACAGGCTGGCTGAGTGATGATGTAGTAAGTAATGATAAATTAGTATATATAAAAAAAAAAAAACAAACATAGAAGACATTAATGGGATTTTGATAAACTACTGAGATGCATTTAAGGTGCCTGGAAGACGATTAGTGATAGCTCGGCGCTTCACAAATGCTCTTCATATTGAGAATAAGAATGGATTTGGGAGGCTTAATATCCAGTTCAGGTGGTGCACACTAGCATAAAAAAACACCTACAGAGACACTCACACAGCAATGGATGGGAGCAAAAAAACAAAAGAAAAGTGATGTGTTTGATTACAGCATTTATACACCAGTGGTCTAATCAGGGTTGCTTTCTTCACTTGCCACTCTGACGTTTCCACTCCCCCTCTTGTTTTATCTCACTTTGTGTTAATTTCACTCTGAATCAAACATTTCACAACACTTCCATTTTGTCAAAACACAGAGTTTCTTTTGTTATTTATCGTATTTTTGTTACAAAACATGTACAGGCTGTTTAGAACAACAACAAAAATACAATATCCAATTTATATGCAATTTCTTTAGTTTAATGATAATCAATTCATTAGCTGAATCCTCTTGAAATTCCTCTTCCTTCTGATTGTTCCAAGTCTACTTGTCCCATATAGCCTAAGGTCCATATGAGTGTTGGTGCGGGAAGGATTGGTGGGTGACGTACAAATAAATACATAGGGCAGGGTGTCAAGAAATTAAAACAAGAATTTGGATTATTTCTAATTCCAGATAATAGTAAGTAGAAAGTAAGGTGTCCGTCTCATGGTTTGTCTCAGTTTCAGTATGATGCATATATATATAATTATATATATGTGTACGTCCAAAGTTCATTTTTTTGAATTCAATAAAAAAAGAATGTTTAACAGTTGTCCACAGAATATAGCGTAATTGTTTCAGATATATTTGCTCCATGTCACGGTTCAGTTCATGCGTTAATTCTCCACGTTGGCAAATAGCGGAAGCTGAATTGTACAGTATATTTGTGTGCAACTTGACACACCCGCATATCCAGGCACGCTTCATCACACATACACGCACACATGCGCACACACACATACAAAAACACACACAAAAGGCCAAGTGGTCTTTCCACTGTGTTGCCACAGTTTTTGTTTTCCCATATTCACATGAAGCGTCCAGGAGGGGTACTTAAGTTTGACCGGCCATTGTGAAATCACAAATCTCCCAAAAGAAGTGTACAAAGTCAAAAAAAGAAAAAAAAAATTGTGTGTGGACAAATGAAAATAAATGTTTTTGTATGTGTAAAAACACAGTTAATGAACAGGTGATCCCAAGCTATGACCTAAGTCACTTCAGGTCATGGTGAAGAGGTCATTTGGTGACCTCTAGGGGATTTAGCAGCCAGAACGAGTGTCCAAAACTGTGGCTGCCATCCTTTGACCCTATGGCCTTTGTCATCTTCTTAACTGCTGACTCAAGCCCAACAAATTTCCTCTTCTCCAGCAAGTGCCCTTTTGGATAAAACACCTTCAATATGAAGATGGAGAATAACACATACGTGCATTAAAAAAAAACATCAGGGAAAGAATTCTGTCCTCAGTCTCCCGTGGGTCAGAAACACCGTTGTTATTGATTTACTCCTTTTTGTTTGTTCTATTTCTTTGTTGCAGTGTGAACATTTGTCCACTGTTTTCATACCAGGGTGTTTAAGTCCATCACAGATGGGTCTGATTGGACAAGGGGGAGGGGCTCTTGCGTGAGGATCAGAGCGAGACATTTCACTTACAGGGTTAAGGCCAACTGCACTAAAACACACATGCAAACGTCAACCCACACCCGAGATGGTGAGCCATTGGGTTAACTTTCCTTCTCTTTTAAAAACACACAAATTCTTGTTTTTGATGGAAAAAAACAATGGTAAATTAAAAAAAAAAAAAAATGGAAGTGGTAGTGAAAAAGTAAAAGGGAAAAAATGACTAGTCAGAGGCACTGCAAGCCAGTTTCATTGTGTCTAATTGGTAGAGATGGGTCAGGCAGCTAGGGTTTTCCAATGGCTCTCTGGCACAGTTCCTCCCCCTTTTTCTGTCTGGCTGTCCTTTGACTGCATCGTGTGTTTCCAGCCGCTCACACCTGAACAGGGAGTGTTTGGTTCATCTGTAGTCTCATGTCCTGAATGCTACCAAGAATCTTCTTCTGGTGACCAGCCAGTGTTACTCCTATCCGCAGCAGGTCCCTGAATGAGAAAGAGAACAGGTGGCTCAGTCATAAAATATATGAGTGGATAAACATGCCCAAAGTTAAGGTGCAAATTTCACTTTCACCCACGAGTAAACACAGTCTCTACTAGCTGGAAAAAGACCCAGGCAAGCCTTGGCAATCACCCATAAAATAGCTTCTTCAAGCTATGTCAACAAAACAAGGACACTCATTCGAATATAGTGAGTGTTGGTTAATGCAGCATGCTTATGTTGCCCAGCAGGTGGGCAACACACTGGAATCAGAGCTATAATGTGATAGTTAATGATTAAAGCACAGACTTAGCTACTGTTTGGCAGCGAGCAGCCTTCACAGAGTCTACACCAGTCTGCCACTTAGTCAAATAGCCAAGAAAGAAGTTTTTTTTTTTTTTTTTTTTAGTCATTAGACAGATTACTTAGCAAGATTCCTGCCACTCAAGATTCGAATTGGGTGAGCGACTGCATTTCTGTGGATCAGCTTTAAGCACACCACTGGACACCATTCCCCTTCAAAGTGCGTCAAATAAAAACTACAGCAAATAAGAATAAAAAGTCTCAAATAGGAATTGAGCTAGAGTCTACTCTTCAAAAGGCCTTAAATTGCAGTTGAGATTACAGTGGGAAAATATGGAAATGTTGACATACTGTTAAGATTACAACACTCATAAAATGTCTTGGGAGAGTGCACCTACGTTGGGAGTCATTAGTCAGACGCCATAATCTAATCATCATGGCTTTGTTGGTTTAACACTGTGCAGCAATATCACGAGAACCTCTCCTTTCCGCTCACTTGTTTGATTTCCCCAGTCGATAACTGAGGAGAGAGCGGACGGCGTCTAGGCTAGTGATTAGCTGATTGTTGGGGCTCTGCTACAGTCTGCGTCCTCTCCGTTCAGTCATGCACACACACAGACAGATACCAGATAATCTAATATTACATGCAGCCACCATAAACTCTGCTTGTCTTGATTACTTTGTCTCCCTATCCAGTACAAATGTGAGCACCTATACCCAAACATGAACAAAAGCAGACACAGATTTCCATACAACATAAACATGCAAATTCACATAGCACATCCATCCTCTCCATAGCCAAATAAAGGTGCATCACTGCAATTTCACACAATAAATGGTGTTTTTTTTTTCTCCATCCCAATCAGTGCAGCAATGGTGGATGAAATGATAATAAATGGGAACCATTAGAGGAATTACTGGCCATTAAGGGCAACAGAGAGCCACAGTACAGCACACCTGTCAGCCTGCCCAAATTGAAACAAATTACCCCCACCTCCGCTGCCTATTATGCAGCTAATGAGGATGATTTATTTATCATTATAATCCTAATTCATTCATTTGATCATCACCGGCCTCCAATTTCCATCTTTGCTATTACATCATTTCCTGTTTGTAAACACAACAGGAAATTGTTAAGTCGTCAAGGTCAACTAGTGACCGTAGTCGAGGGATGTGCAATAATATTAGTGTATAGGGTGATTATCTATGCGATTTGTTCTACGGCAGGTCATATTAGATTGGGTAATCCTTCCAAATTTACATTAAAGCTACATTGGTTTTATCCTGGGATTATTTGTCTTGCTTACTGCCATGTTGTATTGTAAGTACATAATCTCACTGTTGTTCATTTATAAACTAAAATATTACAATCTGCAACATTCAATATCTGTACAGAATAGTAGAAGGTAGGGTACATTATGTTTCAAAGGTTTCTACATGTATTGTCTGTTAAATGTATGTCTATTCTACAGCATTTTGATACTTTATATTTGTCTCATTTAATATCCGAGCCTACTGTGCCCACTTTTCAGAATCTCATCAGGCTTAATTTAGCCATGAGATGTTTTATTCCCTCAAGGTCAATCTATATAACACTAATTTGACTCTCAAACTTAGCCCAGTCAATCACTTCAGGCCTGATTAGCAGAATCCACTCCCCCTCCACTCACTCTGCTGTCATCTGGGCCACCAGGTCAAAGGAAGCAAATCCGGCGTTGACGAAGTTGTCACGGTAGCGACTCATCTTGATGGCATCCAGCCAGTCCCCCACAGTGGTGAAAGTGGTATAGTCTGGTACACAGCGGTCAAGCAAGGGCTGGGATACCCTACATGGGGGGAATGAGGGGAGGAGGGGGAGAAAGAGAGAGAGAGAGAGAGGGTTAAGGTCGTCACTCTCCTGCCTTTATCAGGCCAACCTCACGCCATACGCCCCAGCTGAGTGCCACCTCTCCCCCTCTCCTCTCCCCTCTCCTCACCTCTTCTCTCCATGTAAGGAGTTATGTGTGGGGGGATTGGGGGGCACTTTTATGACTGTGGAGAGACTGGCTGGAGGCTTGGCTGGTGGTTGCTGTGTTGCAGCTGCTGAGGTGAAGCATGTGTGTTCAGGCAGCAGATCTACTTACCTAGAATCCTACTTATTTTGACTACCCAGCACTGAAACGCGAAAAACTAGCTCACATTTGTGATTAGCGGCAGTATCATTGGCCATCGGTGCCACAACAGGTTTCATGAGTATTGAGTAAATGTGGTTTTAAGTAAATAAAAGAGGACCTGTTAAAACTGTGGCCCCAGATGGCTTTCTTCCTGTGTGTTGGTTGCTGTCCTTGCTGCAGTCACATATCAGTGTTGCTTGAAATCCAATCTGAGTGGTTGTACTGTGAGACCTCTAACAAATGTGGTTTAAATCTCATCCGGGAAGATTGGATTCCATGTGGTTTTGCTGGTCGGTGTTGTGTTGCATGTACGACCATAGCTTGATGAGCTGGCTTCACAGTACACATTACTGTATTTAAAGAACATAGTCCCAGCATGCATGAGAATGAATAAACATGTGTTCTTTCTGCATAAGAATGTGGTTAGAAAAAAAAAAAGATGCATGTCATATGTTCCCACAGTGCTGAAAAGACATTGTCTTAAAACGTTTCATGAAAAGGCAATAATATTTCATCAATGTAAACAGAATGTCTCTTACATGTGTGTGGTCGCTGCAGGGACTGACTCAATAACCTATAAATGTTGCCAATACATGGATGAATTGTTTTACAAGCTTGCATGTATGTCTAAATTTGTTTTATGAGTCTATATATACTAAATTTTGAGTTGGATGATTTTTATTACTTTTAATTACTCACTTCTGATTTTTATTCTCCTTATAAATGTGTATCCCTAGAAACACAGTATGTTGAAGTGTGTTTTGCATGTTTTTGCACACCTGTTGACAGGTCAAAAAGGCTTCTATAAGAATAACCTAATCTCCTCTGATCAATGCTGCAGATAGCAAGGCCACCTTGGGAGTTTTAATAAAATTGTGCTACAACCGAGAGCAAAGTGGAGTAGATGAACAAGTGGAGCGGAGGTGGAGGTAAAGGGGCGACAGGGAGGTGCAGAGAGCTGAAGGAGGAGAAACAGATGAGGGAGCGATCTCAGAGAAAGAAGTCCACTGTCTCCTCTTCTCTCTGCTCTGTTGATCCCTGTCATCCTTTTTGATGGCATTAGATTCATTAACAATTTAAAGAGAAAGAAGGAAAAAAGAGAAAATGCAGAGAGAGGGGGAGTTAATAACAGTGATACAGAGGCTCCATTGAGTGGTGTAGATGGAGTGATTTTTAATAAGGCCTGTGCTTTGGAGCCCAAGGCCCCGGGCCGTTGTTAACGCCAAACTCTGGCTTCTCTTAATGGAGTATTGTTAGTCATTCTTCTCTAAAGTTGACTTCAAAAGGGTTCAGACAGTTGCTGGCCACATGTGAGCCCCAAGCAGAAACACAGCAGGAAAGCTGGGTAGTACTGTACATGAGGTGGTGAGACGGCTACAAGCTGTGCTTAAATTCAAGGTCAGTGGCTGTCACAGTTTCTTCAGAAAGTTAGGTCACTGTTTTGCATTTTTAATGAGTGTCTGCATTAATGTCTGCAGAGTGAATATGGCTTATTTCTGAAGAGGCAAGAATTTGTGTATTTATGATTTTCTCAGGACGAAAAAAAAAACAGGTATAAACACTACTTATGACTCTAAGGCAACTCATTTCACTTTACACCTACCGCGTAATATCCACTTCATGTATTTCATGTTCCTATGTGACAAGAGTTTTACACCAGACAGTGTTAGCTAACCTACAATCACCCTTCAACGGCGACCAGGACGACAGTATCATTGCTCAGTCCTCCCTTGTTAGATTTGTCAGCAGGAGGCCATCTCTCTGCTGGCCCGTTTAAAATCTCGTTAGTGGCTAATTAAAAGGCGCTCCCATCTCTTTTTTGTATCGCCTTAATCGAGCTAATTAACCACAAGCCTAATCTTCTAAGAACGTCACTCTAGTGGCCAACCGAGACCCTAGCTTCCCTCATGAGCCCAACCCAGGATTGTCTGGAGCCATCCCTCAAGACAGAAAGACCCTGATGGAGGGACAAATAGGTAGGTCACCTCCCTCTTCTTCTCTCAAACACTGCCACCTTGTATGCGCCAACTTCTTTCCAAGAAACAGGTTGCAGAGAAAGGTAGTGCAGCTAAATGCAGATGTGGCTTCACTGATAAAACTCCCAGTTGGTGAAGGAGTTGCTTTAAGGGCAGAAATGAACGATGATAATTTGGATATGCATAATAGCACAGGCTGCAATTGTGAGACCTGAAGAGCTGCATTTGTAGAACGCTGCACTTTATTGGAAAACATTAAAACATTGTTATTGCTAAGTCAGAGTGACTTAAGTACACTGTATGTACTTCGATAAGGGATATTTGTACAGTGGAAATTGTTATCACAGTTGTTCTGGCTTTATATTGAAAATTAAATGGCTTGCCCAATTGTCACAGGGCTGAAAAAATTAGTTCATTCAATAAACTAATGACCTGTTACCGTAATATATTACCATGTCCAAAAGGTCTCATCCAGTACATGGCTTAACAAAAAAAAAATTGAGAAATGGAGATTTTTGGAAAGCAATTAGCACTAATATCAATTATGCAGTGACCATAATTAGACATAACTGCCCTTTACGATGATCACTAATCCAACTAATAAAACTCAACAAAGACCCCCAGGGAAACTAAGACAAACAGCATTACAGTGAAAGATTATGTCTGTAATTACCAGTCTAACAGGTCATAGTGTGTAGAGTAATTTGCATGCAAGACTTAATTTGGTGTTTACATACATTGCATCTTAAGCACTATTTATAAAGCAAATAAACTTGTGCTATACCCTTGCTTGGCTGCATTTAATACCAAACTGAATATGACAAACATATTTTATAGAATGATTATTGCTGCTTACCCAGAGGACTGTGTGCTGTTGGTGACCACCTTGAGGCTGGCAGCGTTGCGGATAAGCTTATCCAGCGTTGCCACAATCTGGGTGAATTTTGGTCGCAAGTTCCTTTCTTTGACCCAGCAGTCCAACATGAGCTGGTGCAGTGCTGTAGGGCAGTCCATAGGAGGGGGCAGTCGGTAGTCCTGCTCCACTGCATTTATTACCTGAGAAAGGATGACAGAGGAATCACAATCACATATAATCCCCAGGAATGTAGGGAGGACAAAAGTGGATAAATGAGGGGAATGATGGGAAAGTCAAGGATAAACAAGAAAAAGGCTTTAGGGAATACATGGAAGAGAGGAGCTGGGAAAGACTAGCCGTGGTTGGTGGTTGTAATGGAAAGAAAAATTTCTGAATGAGAGCAGGGAGTGGTGGCAGAATTGCTTGAACTATCACAATTTCTAAAACTTAATTATATAGGCCTAGATCTAAAATTTCAATCATTATTATTTTGACAAAAAAAAAAAAAAAAACTTCTAAGCTCCTCTCTATGCTAATAATATACAGTACACACTACTTACATCTTGATTGCTCATGTCCCAGTACGGCCGCTCACCATACGACATCACTTCCCACATGACAATACCATAGCTCCACACATCGCTGGCTGAGGTGAACTTCCTGTAGGCAATCGCCTCAGGAGCCGTCCAGCGAATGGGAATTTTTCCTCCCTGTGGATATGCGAATGAGTAGGTGAGCATGAAATACTGGAAGGATGGAGCACAAACACAGAGTCACACACATACAAGAGGGGAAGAGAAAGGGTAAGAAAAATAGAGTCCAAGGAAACATTGATGCACAACACAAGGGTGCATGCTGCAGAACCACACCGTCACATACACACAAGATTAGTAACAGTTACAAATAATGATATGCACAAACAAATGAAATATTAAAAGGGCTACAGATTGTATTTTTCAACATCAATATAGGCCTATGATTTGTATTTCATCTCCAATCTAATGAAAGTGTAATTGCTTTGGCTTTTCTGTTGGCTTAACCAAATAGAATATACTGGTGGGAGTGTTTTTGCAGGCTTGAATGACATTTATGTAATGCCTAAAAATGTCAGCAAATGTTCTTTAGGAATGAAGTTATTTAGTTGTAAAATAAACTATCATATGTGTAAAGAAAATTGTCCTACTGAAAATGATCATCTTATGTGGCAACAACTATTTGGTACATTTAATAGACATTTTATTGCATTAAACGTGGCTGTAATGTGTGAAAAGGACTAAAACTGTTAGGAAACCAAACTGTAATGATGTCTTAAAATTACATGTAGCACCTTTACACAATGATTACATACATGAAAACATGTACATATATTTATACGTCTATAATCTTACTTACCAATGAGCTGGTATAGGTGGGATCTGTTGGATCATCCTCAAGGAAACGAGACAGGCCAAAGTCAGACACCTTACACACAAGATTACTGTTGACCAAGATGTTACGGGCAGCCAAGTCTCTGTGTACGTAGTTCATATCTGACAGGTACTTCATGCCTGCTGCGATACCACGCAGCATGCCAACCAGCTGGATGACTGTGAACTGCCCGTCATTGAGCTGGCAAAGGAAGAGAGAGAATGGCAGGAATAAATTGGATTATAGATCATGGCTGTTTGGTTAATACAATATGTTTGTCTGCTTTTCTGCTATACCTGTCTTTCTGTTTCAATGTATCTTAGTTTTTTTGCAACATCCCTGCGAATGTCTTCCTGGGTGTCTTTCCTAGTTACATCTTTCTATTTACTATGTTCTCATCCTCAACTGAACTCTTCCTTCAAATGTATGATGTGAGTTTGAAATGCTGATTCATTGTAGACTGAGCTCTTTATAAATGTCACCTATTGCTTAAACGGCAACTTTATCACTTATCCACTGAGAGCTCAGTAGTAGAGCTTAAGAAGACCTTTTATTGCCTCAAAGAAACTGAGATAACTAATAGCAAGATCAGCGGATTTGGTTTGCTGAAGATGCTGGATATATACAAGGAGTACATAGCAATGTTTCTGTGCATATGCTTGCTATTTTTCTCACCCTTAAGAAAGAGTCAAGTGCTCCATTCTCCATGAACTCTGTCACGATCATCACTGGCCGACTCTTGGTAACCACACCCTCCAGGCGGATAATGTTGGGATGGTCAAACTGGCCCATGATGGATGCCTCAGACAGGAAGTCTCGCCTCTGTCGGTCAGTGTAGCCCACCTTGAGAGTCTTGATAGCTACGATGATCTCCCTGCGTCCAGGAAGCTTGAGGCGACCGCGGCACACCTCGCCAAACTCTCCTGCGAGAGCCCATGTGGGACAGCCAGAGAAACAGCAAAAGAGGGAGAGGAAAAACGGACAGAGAGAGAGAAAGAGGGACAGGGAGAGAGGCATGATGGAAAAGTGGAGGAGAGTGGGGGAAAAGAAGGGAGAGGGGACAGTTAACTGGTTAGAACCAAGGAGCAAGGGAAGGGTA
>JAPQRP010000020.1:16165137-16208120 GCA_037367295.1 Apogon hyalosoma
GGTAGGGGTCGCTGGCGGGGGTGGCACGGGGGGACTGCGAGATAAGCCAGGACTCTAGGCCACTGTCAAGGGATGGCAGTGATAGGGAGAGCATACGGTGGCATTGTGCTGTTAAGCTACGGATTAAAAGAAACAGCATGATGAGTGTGAGGCTTTATGATGGAAGGTGTGGAGATTTAAGAAGCATGTTAAAACAAAAAAGCAAAAAAAAAAAAAGGAATCAAGGAAGAGGGTAAAGGAAGTTGAGAGGGAAAGGGGAGAAGGGGGTGAGGGTAGGGGAGATGGTGCTAAGCTTCAGAGGAGCTGGTGTAGCGGGCACAGGAAGAGGAGATAGGTGGAGAAAGGAGCTTTGGAGTTTTGGGAGTTGTGGACACTTTACGTTTAGAGTCTACACCAAGCGTGTGCAGGGGTGCAAGAAGCGAAGAGAAAAATGAGTGTCATGGATGCATAGATGGTGGGATGGGGAGAGTCAATGGAGAGAGGCAGGGGTGGAGTAATGGGGGGATGGATGGAGGAAGGGGTAGAGCAGAGTAGGGGGACAGGGAAGACAGGGGTTGAGGGCTTGTCACTTTCAAGGCGAATGCTGGGAAGCGACGGGTTTCAAGTAGTAGCCTCAGCAGTAGAAGAGTTGTCGTAGTAGCAGTAGTATTGGTAGTAGCAGAAGCAGTAGTAGGGACTCCCATCTCTGCCTTCACAACGTCCTCCATTTTGGCTCAGATATAATGCTAAGAAAACTCAACCTCACTTGGCAAAGTCCTGCAGCTTATGAGCAGAGACATTACTATCAAAAATATCAAATACATTTTCAGTAATAAATCACTGTCTATGACATCAAACATATGGAAGGGTTTCTAAAAGAGGGAACACAACCACACTGTGGAGGAAGTGCTAGGAGCAAGGATCAAATAAAGTGATCCATGAAAAAAACCTCTTTAATAGGAGGCTTTCAATACACTAAAAACTGGGCAGGGTCAGAGACAACCAATCCTGGACTGGAATAATTTTAATATTACATGTCCCACTTATGCAAGATTAATATTTCTGGTAAAAGTGGGAAAATAACTGCAAGTAGTGAATGTTTACAATTACACAGAATTCACATATCAGAACTTTGTGCAATAAAACACTCCTACTAAAAATATGCCCAAATTACAAAGAATCATAGATAACATGAGGTAGGTGAAAATATAGATGGGTTTAATCTATATTTTAATATTTTATAATATAGACAGATTTTCAGCCTCCTGAAAAACCAATTGTAATTAAGTCAAGAGATCTCATATTAAATCTCATATGTGATTAATAGTTCTCATAGATAAATCAATATCATAATGCAGTGTTACAAATGCAAGTCTCAAGTAGTCAGTTAAAAATAGCTATTGTATCATTACAATATGACTTACACAATTTCTTCCACTCCAGGATTGGACTAATTTTAAGGAGAAAGGTGAAAGAACAATTCACCACACAAAAGGTATTACAGCTACTCTGAATGCACATGGCAAAGAAAACAACATAAGAGTGCTACAACTGTGAATCACGCTAACTTACGATATAGCAAGTACTGCTATAAACACAGGAGAGTGTTGAGGACATCTATAAGACTAGAAAGGGGTTCCTAACATGTGACAAGTGAAGTGGGGGAAGGGTCAAGGAGAGGGCTAGCGATGAATTGAGTGAAAGTACCGCTTGGTGTGAAGTCCTCTAACGGTATGGCCTGGAGGTGACTAGCAGTCTTCCCCCTGTAGCTCAGGAGCTTTGGTGGGTTACCTGCGCCAATGACCTCCTCGATCTTCACGCAGGATACGTCGATCTCCTTAGCAAACTCGCGGACTGCTTCGTTGGGGTCCTCATAGGTGAAGGGGTCGATGTAGACCTTCATTCCCGGCGTGACTATTGGGGATTCAGTAGCAAGAACGGGAAAGTGAATCGATGCGGCCAGATAAAACTTCAACAACACAACACTTAAAATCTATTTTTATCAACCAGGTGTACACCAAATTACTAGCAGGATTTTTCATAATCATTTCACTAGATGATAAATCCAATTCATAACATACAAGCTATAATGATTAGTAATGGAATTACAAGGCAAGAACTAACACAAGGCATAGGAAAAAATTGTGGACGTGAATGATGCCAAAGGAGAGGTATCTCAGTAAACTTGACTTACTATATTGCTGCAGTTTCTCTGTATACTCCGACTCTGAGCCATTTCTTTGCTTTCTGTTGAGAAAGATTGAAAACACAAAATGAATCACTTGGACTCCACACAGCAGGGTGCAAATAAATAACAAAGACCTAAATAGAAAACTGAACCCTAATAATTTCTGCAGAGATATAACCCATAGTACAATGTCACTTTGCGAATGAGCTTTCTCTTTTTGCAATGGAATCAAGGGATACCACTGCAGATAAAGATTGTATCAGTGTCTAGTTGCAGAATGATTCATATTTGGAGACTGTAACAGGAGTCTAAACAAAATGATTCTACACCATTGTCTAAAGGAGCAAGTGAAAGCCATTCACTTACAGCAACATCAACACAGGCAAGAGAGACAAAAGCAGACTCAAACAGCAAAATCAACTCTCTTACATTCTGTCTCTTATAAATATTACACCACTGATTCCATTCAATATGCTTCCTTTTTTCCCCTTATGGACTCCTGCTCCTGTGCTGTCATTTGTTTGTCCCTCATCTATTTCACATCGCTCTTACTCTCTTGTCTCTCATCTCCACATTACTGTTTCTGTATCCTCATCTTTCTCAGTGTATTTCTTCTGCACTTGGGTAGGGGGGTGGGTACAAAGCCGATGACAGAAAGAGGGGGCAGGGTTGTTGAAATTACATGTTAATGTGCTTCCTTTGTTGTCTAACCAGTATCCAGGGCAATAATACCCGTTGGTGATTTGCATCTCATTACAAATTCTAATTTGGTTTCCGGAATATGCCGAATCTATGTTTTGTATTATTACTATTTTCTCCTTCTTCTTCTGTGGCAGTCAGCGCAGTGGCAAAGCCAAGACCCTGAGAGAGACACAATGTAGCGGTGTGAAAATAGAAGGGAGCGAACAAGCAGGAGGGAGAAGGAGGGAAGGGGGAGCTAGGGAGATTATTATTCAGTGTAGCGTGACCAATGCCCACGCTTGTCAGCCGCTGCCTGAACTGGCTTGTGGACGGAACCCAGTGGGCGCCAGTCAGCGGTGGGTGCCAACCTCTCACACATGTATCCTGTGCACACATGAACACCGCATTTGCTGCTTGACAAATGAGAGCTATAGGGATAAACGAGAGAGGTTAGACCCAGCTGATGCAATGTCAGACTTTTCGAAAGGTGTGAGCAGCCACTTGCATCTTCCCAGTCAATTGGGCCCTGTAGACAGGGGCGCATCTGGGCTCTTTGTGGTCATGCAGCCACGCAGTTGATTCTGAGTGCTGGGCCATGAGGGCAGGTCTATCAGGCCCAACAGCTGCTCCACCATGCTGTGTCCAGAGAGTACTGAACATTTTGGCCAAAGCTGTTTACTATTCACTGATTCAGAGGGCTAATCTGGCATTCAGTTGCTTCACAGGTGGCACAGCAATCCACTGAGACTGTTTTGGGGATGTTTAGAGGACATGCAAACAAAGTTGACATTTGAAGCAAGCAATCTGAATTTTTTTTTCAGCTTGAAAGACAAATATTTTCTACACACTGGTCATTCTCCTTGCTGTATAAAAATATATATTGTGGGATGGACAAAATGTAGACAACACATATATTTTATTGTTAACTTTGATTACCGTGTAAAATTGTGTTTAATAACAACATAAGTGTAGAGTGTATTCTGACCTGAGGCAGACGATAGCAATGACCACAACAGCAATGATGAAGACCAATGTAGCAGTAGCTGATCCCACGATGAGTGGTAATTGTTCTTGCCATGTCTTCGGTGGGTCAGCTTAGGGGTCAAAAAGAAATTGGTTATTTAGACTACTTGTCACAAATATACACCCACTCTGGCTGAATCCATTTGTATAGCCTAAAACTGTTTGACTCTTCCTGCCCCCATCTATAAATCTAACTGTAGGTTTGTATGACTTTTACGCCTACTTCAGAATTGTATGTTTACATAACTGAAATTATGGTATTGACTTATGTGTTCCTTGGTGTGCATTAAGATGAGTGCATAAAGCTGGGGTAAAAAAAAAAAAAAAGAACTGAAATTAATCACAATCTTAATTGCTGCTAAATGTAAGTCCCCCAACATAGCTTAATGAGTAAAGTAGATAAAGTAGATGTTAACAACATACTCTGCAAGTTGGTGCTGAAGTCAGCTGGGCTGCTGTAACGGCCGTAACCAGCCACTGTTCGGGCACGGACCTGTACCACATATGGCGTACCAGCTTTGAGACCTTCAATGCGGGCGTTGCTTCTTTGGGCAGTCATGGTGTGGGCAATAGCCTCACCCTGATCCTTCAGAGAGAGGGAAGCACTAATGAAAACAAAACTCAGCAACAGTTTGCTGTGGTCTCTCATTTATTGTTGTCTTTCTACTTTCCCTGGCATGGCTGACAAATCCAATGGGGAAAATGGGTGAAAAAATTATGGTGCAAGTATACAAAAAAAAAATCGAATGGCAGATTGTAAGCAGCATGCTAATTCAATGGGAAAACAACACAGATTAATCTGATATACAACCAGTGCCTTTGTTATTGTCTCTGAAGCAAATCTAGTCCCTGGAAAGAAGCTACTGAGTCTCTCTAAGGTTTAGGCGAAGGGAGAATGGGGAGGGCAAGAGGGAGAAATTTATTAAGGAAAACACTGGTGGAACAAGGGAGGAGGGAGAGAACTGAGTAGGGGAATGTCATCATACAAGCAAAAATTAGAAATGCAATGCATTTGCAACACAGCCATGTGTTTATCAGTAGAGGCATTGTTTTCCACACTTGCAGAAACATACATGAAACAGAGACCATGAGAGTCAATGAATTGGATTGAATTAGAGGCGTTGACTTACATTGCCGCTTACCTTCTCATGGTACTTAATCTCATAATCCAGAATGATTCCGTTTGGCTTCTCTGGAGGCAGCCAGGACAGGCTCATAGTGCTCGCTGTGGCCGCCATCAGGTGAACTGTTGGCACTGCAGAGGGAGCTACACAGGACGAGACAAGTGAAAGAAAATCAGTTTTGTGTATAATTTTCCATGCTGTGTCTTTTTATGTTCTATGTCTTTTGTGTGTCCGCACAAGACCAAATCCAATCTTAAGCTGAGGCTTTGTGAGTAGCTTTGGCCATTAGTTAGTATGCAGAACCATTCCCCACTAATGCTCAAATTATCCCTCCCAGAGTCCTAGGGGAAAAGAAGGGATGTCTAATTCTCCTGTGACAGGACAGTAAAAGTGCACAGCTGATAAATACGTAATCTTATGCAATGCAATTCCCTCCACTCTACAACAACTGCAGGCAAGTGTACAATCACACATCCACAGATGCAGATATTTTATATATCGCCAAACTAGTGCTACATTGTTTTTTTGTTTTGTTTTGTTTTGTTTTGGTTTTTTTTTTGCTCCAGTATGAAGGGAAAGGAAATTAGGAAAGGGTGCGTTTCCACTTCTTTATATCCTAGTTATTACATGTGTTAATATATTACACAAAGTAAGACAGTCAGTTCTGTAGCTATACAGAACATATTTACTTTAAACTTTACAATATTTACCTCATATGATGTGCACAAGTCATTCAAGTCAGACCTTGGAGTGTGGACCAACACATTTATAGACAAAAATAAGTCACACTGGCACTCCACCCAACTGAGATTTTCATGCTTTGTTCAAATGCGCATAATAACAGCAAAGTGGTGTCTGCTTCCCTGTCTCTCTCCTCTTTTTCGAACTTTGGGCTTGTTCTGACTCACTCACTCTTCTCTGTCTACTCCATTGCTTTTGTTTCATAACTTCAACTGTCTATCTCCAGTGGTACTAAATTAAATTTCTCACTCTTGCCTACATTCTCAATCTTGTCAGTGATTTTCTCCTGTTTCCACTGTCCTATTCAGCTCTTCACTTTTCATCTTTCTTTTCACCACTGCAGAGTTCCATCTACACCATGTCTTAGCCTGTCTCTCTTCCCCCTTTGCGCTCCCCATTTTTGTTAAAAGCTTTTTAATCCCCAGTTTTCAGTTCTTTGATCCTCCCCTTGCATTTCCTTTCTCCTTCTGCTGCTTAAGTTAGAGGCTAGACATCCTTGTGTTTCTCTCCAAACCTACCCTTTCCTGCCTCTCTCCTAGCCCCATCCATCCAGACCCTCCAAGCCCCTCTTTCTCCTCCAGAAGACAATGCTTCCTAGGCAGATCCCCTGGTTACTCCAGCCAGGGGATTAGGGGCCCTCTTCTGGGAGAGGGAGTTGTTGTAACCAAGGAGGTGGCCTTTGGAGCTTATCACCACCCTTGTATTTATTTTGGTTCTTAAAAGGTGAATGCTTATGCAGGGATGGTCTTGGGGACTACACCAGAGGATAATCTGATCACAGTTGATGCTCCCTCCCCTTCTCTATCCTCTGTGCACCTAATTGACCTGAGGAACCCAGGGACAGACATTGGTCCCTGTCAACCCAGTGCCAGACCCCTTGTAAAACAATGGGACCCTCACTTGGGGCCCTGTAGGGTCTGTGGGTCCTACAGTGACAGACAGAAGGCATTTTGAAAGCATCTTTAGAAGGCAGAAGCCAAAGGGTAAAGGTGAGGAGTACAAGGCCATGGAGAGAAAAAAAGAAATGATGGGGGATGGAGCAATAGATAATCCAAGAGGTGGTCTGAGCCTCGTGAAAGAGCAAATTTAACTTAGTGACTAAACATATCCAAAGTATATGAGAGCAGAGAAACCAGCTCACAAGAGCAAACAGTGTAAGCTGAACAGCAGTGATAAACATCATAGTATTACAATCATGAATAATAATTGTACATAAAAAAAGTATCAGATATATTACTGACTTTTACTGACTTCATGGCTTCTGTGCACAAAAATATATGCATTTTATGTCATTTTATGTCAGCACTGACTGCTACACTGGCCTAGTTATGGCTGTTGCTGTAGGCTGTAGGAGTGGTGGGTTGGAAGCAGTGGGCAGCTAGAATACTGGAGGTTCAACACTTTCAATACACGCTGCCTCGCTAATGCTATTTGCAGCGGTGTTAGTACAGAGCACGCTGTGGGTGTGTGAAAAAGGTCTCTCTCTAAGCTCATTCAGAAGAATATCTTCTTTCTCAATCCCTGTTCAAAGGGAAAATATGTAACATACTCCTACAAGCACGCAGGAAATTGATCACCACTTCTTAAGCTTAGAATGTATTCTCGGACATTGCTTTGTCTATTTTACAGCAGTTGGAGCCTGGCAGTGCCTACAAGTTCACTATTTATGTCTGACAGGTAGCCATATGACGGTAAACTTACCAGCCTGATTAGTGGTGATGTTCACTGCAGAGAACTGAGGAGTATAGGGGCTCTTGTTGGAGACGCCATTGACTGCCTGGATCTCAAAGCTGTACTGGGTGTGGGCTTGTAAGTTACGGACCGCTACCCGGCGCTGGGTCAGGCCCAGGTGACGTGGTGAGATGTCAACATTGTCGTCACAACGTGAGCACATTCCCCGCTCAGGCAGGCATTTTTTACAGATGACATTGTAGAAGGTGTCATCTCGGCCGCCCATGTCACGTGGCTCACTCCATTCCAGCACCAATGAGGTTTCATTGACACTGGAGATGACACTGCGTGGTGCAGAAGGAACAGCTGCAACAGGAAGGTAAAGCATGGTTAAAATGAGGAAAACAGGCTTGGAATGAGAATGAATATAATCTCCATGCACAATAGGTGTAAAGAAATTTGTCTTGGTGATAGAACAGAGACATACTGACAATGGACAGAGATTCATACTGCAAAACACAGTTTACATATCATTACACACACATACATTCTTTATTCCCTAGCTGCTATCAACACAATTCATGACCCAAGATTTCCCCTTGTGCTGTGGTGCTAATACATTTTTCATGCATTAACTAGAACATTTTATTTTCTTCCACATAACAAGAGACTGTTCCAGTGGTTATTCAGGAAAAAAAAAAAAGAGGACAGGAGTTCAAACCTGAATTGCATTCTCACTTCTCCTGTGTGTCTATGCGTGAAAAGTGTTGGGGAGGGGACAAATGAGACAAACTATTGCCAGAGCCTTGGTAATACTTATCCAATTAACAGAACCTTATCTCTCACTGCACTGTGGGAGAATCAGCCCCCCATCCCAGCGACAGAAAAAAGGCTCTTCTATTCTCTTCTCAAGTGAATGAACTATCTTCCACATGTGCATGGTTGCTCTAAAATTGCAAGAAAAATTCCTCTACTTTTTGCTGTAAAAAGATGCCAACACTGAGAAGAGATAGACTTTCTGGGAAGGCAGTTGGGGAAAGGGGTTAGATGATAACATTTTGGATAACGTTGGGAAAGCAAGCAGATTTGTTTGCTATGCGAGTGCTGCGGTGGGAAAAAACCCCTCTGAGGGGTGATAAAAGTGCAGAATTAAAGAAGGAAGTTTGGGAGGACATTTACCATATAGCGGAGTGTTTTGTTTTATGGCTAGCAATATATGTCGGCACTATCTGCAGATGAGGTGCATAAACTTATCTGAATTTTTACAGCATTATCCATCCTCTGCAAGTGTTTGTTATAATAGAGTTTTGCATTTTGCATATAATGTCAGAACATAGTGAAATGAAATATGCCACTTACTGGTGCAGGGGGAGTCAGGAGAGTCTGTATCTGAGCGGTAGTAACCGTTTCGACATGAGCAGACACTGGCCGCTCCAGAGCTGGCTCGGCTGTTGGCAGGGCAAGGCAAGCAGAAACCATCCCCCTGTTTGGACTTAAAGGTACCAGGACTGCAAGCTGAGGGCAAATGAGAGACAGGAGGAACACCATTTTAAGCAACATTGTTCATAGTATGCTATTTTGGTATGAAAATATCGCAATGATCCTAACCCTATGCAAACACAAACATGAGGACGTTAGTCATAATTATCCTGAATAACTTTCGGGTCAAATTTTATGGCTTACTATTCAAACTAACTGGTAAATGTGACTGACATTTATGCTTTTATTAATGTGTTTATGGGCATAAAAATTGTTTTTGGTTCTCTCAACTTCCCATGTTCCATTTTCCCTCACTTATGGCTATATAGAGGGAAAGGAAAATGGTTTATGAGCAGAATGTTACTGTTTGCACAAACCTATGCTCACATGAAGAGACTGTCAACCCAAATTACATACACATCCCTCAGAGCAAAAATTCTTGCATGCAGCTTTCATCTTAATTCTGTCTTTTATAAAATACATATAAACATACACTCACTGAACCAGAGTCACACATGCCACACGCTGATGTGTACAAAAAAATGGGCTTGTGCACAAAAGAGCAGAGAAAAATGTCTGTACACAATCACACACACTCACGCATCACTGTTACCTCAATTCACCTCAGCAAACTCCCTCAAAACCATTTTACTTTCAATACAACTTCAGCTTCACTAGTTCTTGAATATGCAAGGTCCAGTCAGATGAACATGAACAGTGCTAGTCTTTGTAAACATGCTATCTCCATTTATGGTAGCTGTTTGCAAGTTTATAACACAGCTGATAAGTTGCAGAATTACAATGACAGCGGCACTGTGATCCAGAACAGTTTGGCGGGCTCCATATCTATGATAAACTGCTTCGTTAAGAGATGAATGAGGTAGCCGTTGTGCTTAATAAACAAAAAGAGAGGGAGCAGGTAAGAGCGGCAAACTTTACAGGGGCCAGTTGATTAGCCGACCCACTGGCACATTCAGCCATCAATGTCAAGGACATGCTGCTACGTTTGTCTCGCTGAATGATAATTATCGCCATGACTTCTGAGTTTGTTTTTTGCTCCCGGCTGAAACCAGTCAAGGTTGGAGGTCAAATCTACAGTGGGGCACTTCCTGCCTATGCTGTAGCCCTTTTTTTTTTTTTTTCAAAGTTCAATATTAGCACAAAACCACCAGTTGGCGGCAACGTGTACATTAGCACTGAGTGTGTTTGTTCTTCCACCATTAATCAGAGTCATCCACACCACTGGCTAACAGGAAGGACTGTTCGATAAACAGATAAGAAATAACCTCAGGTTTTACCAGGTGGGAGAACAGCTTCTTCTGTTTGGGAGGGTGACATATGGGTTCATTTAAGTTCACATAAACAAAGTAAACTACAAGCAATTTCAAGCAATCTCACCGGGATGAGAGCATTGGTTTTTGAACATGTTAGCCTAATGAAAGATGTGAAAAGAGCAGTCCCATTAAAAGAAGCATTTTATTTCAGGGAAGGGTTGAAAGTGCTGATCAATCACTTCCAGCAAGTAAAGGGGTCATCCTCTTTCTTTCATCCATTTCCCCTTAGAGGAACCACTAAAGATTGAAGAAGAAAAAAAGACAAGGGGGTAGAGAAAAGGGAGGGAGAGGTGGAAGAGGTGGAGGCATAGAAAATGCTAATCCTGCAGGCGCTTTTTCCCCCTCTTTCCCACTCCCCTGTGTCTTATCCTCTCATGCAGAACATAGAGCTTAAGGAACTGATTAGAATGTATGCTGAAATTGGAAAGTGTGGAGCATGAAGAAAAGAAGTAAAGAATATTGGGGTTGAAAAATGTGCTGCAAACGAGTGAAAAGGCAAAACAGGCTCATCAATTAATATTAATGCGGACATCCTTACTGTAACTCTGGTGGCGTGTTAATGAGAGCAATGGCCTTCAGAAGGAAGAGGGTGAATGGGAGAGGCAGAGTCTAATACAGAGGCAGGGAGGGAAACAGTGGCGGAGCTGGGGGAGTTATTCGATGTGAAAACAAGGACAGAAAGGCAGAGAAAGGAATGGAAAAATGATGAGGGGAAATTATTGAATAAAATCTGCAGAGGTGAAAAAGTGAGAGAGCAGAGGTGAAACGATGTGAGAACAGAAGAATGGAGGGAGATTTGTCCCTCGTGGTTTCCAGTGAAGCTTGATTAGAGAACATTTTATCAGGGCCCAGTCGCCAGGGCTTTAACCTTGAGCTGACAGGAACAAACAAATGAGTTTTTAACCATATACACCTTGCTGTAGATTTACTATATTCACTCTCCCTCTCCTCCCCTTTCCTCCCCTCTCTCCCTCTCTCTCACACACAGACATATTCTTCCTAAAGGCGAGCATGCACTAATATCAACGTCCTACCAGAAAATGGCAAGATCCACCTACCCTTTGTCTCATCACTAGCCTGTTTAGCCTCAACTGTCTCTGCTCTAAAGAGAAAGATGAGCCCTCAGAACACAGGCAGCAAAGGTGACATGCAAAATGTGCACACAATGTTCATACACAGACACCTTGCAATCAACCCTGCTGATCAATACCCCTGCCATCTTCATTCTCCCTTTCATTCTGCTGCCTCCATTTCACCTAGACACCCTAAGCCTAATTTTACGCCCCCATAACCCCAAACACACTCATTTTCCATCTATCCTTTCCCCCCTCCTCCTGCTGTCATTGCACTCCATTTAAGCTGAGACCTTGCTGTTTAAATTCACCTTGCTCTCAACCTCTGTGAACCCATCATGTTTTCCATCCGACCTGAAACCATCATAGGGCCTCCCAGCTCTCATAAACAGACAGCCTCTCTTGCATTTCCATTTATTTAGCAACCAGCTGCCAGGCAAAACTGAGGTCAGAGGAGTGAACAGCCGCCTGCTGACAGTGTCATCTAGAGTGTATTATTTTACCTTGTAGTCACTGGATTAATGTGTCAAAGAAAACAAGCAACCTAAATGACTCATAACAATGTGGCAGCTGAGCAATCTAGTGATGGAGGCTGTAATCTGTAAACAAATGGTAACAGATTCCATCTCTTCAATAATTTGTGTGTGTCCAATTACAGTCATGCGTCCTTCAGCATGACTTACTACTCATTGTAATTCACTCAGCATACAACCACAAGATATTCTGTGCCGAAAATGCAAATGTAATGTAATTCCTCAGCAGTAAAATGATACATTATTGATTGTACTTGAACATTGTGCATCCTATTGATGCCTATATCTATCACCTCTGAATTCATGCAAAACTGCAAGCACTGGGTAATGCTGATAAAACTCTCTGGTTCATTGTGTTGTGAAAATGCATACCTTGACACTGGGTTTCCTTCATGGCTGGTTCAAAACCTGCTGAGCAGGTGCAGGCCCCTACAGGAACCATCCATTCCCCGTCTCCATTGCAATAAAGCTTCAGTGGTACAGACACCTCCAATGCATTGGGAACACACGTTCCTGGTGCAATTACCAAAGATGTTGCCTCCGCTCCTGTTGCTGTCTCTGGGAAAACGGCGAAATTGGCAATTGTGGTAGAGCACTTTTTATAAAACACCCTCACGGAGATGAGTGACATGCAAGCACCGAGGTCCTGGAAGGCCAAGTAGAAGCCGGCCTTAGACAACGGCCCGAAACTTCTGACTTTAGTGTTTACCCGACCAGATTCGAGCATGGTGAAGCTCTCATCTGGGGCAATAGTGTCCACTTTCATATAAGGGTTCTCCATCCAGAAAGGGCTGGTGGCTGTTGCAGAGTCAGAGTCAGACTCATAGTAGAAGAGATTGAAGGTCTCTTTGCATGAACCTGGGATGTTAGGAATGCTGTTGCAATCACGCACAGTGAACTTCATTTCCACATATACACGGAGCACATCCTTCCGTGGGATGAAGTCACTGCGTAGCCAGTTATTCTGGTTGAGCTCGCGTACATTGCAGACTTGATACGTCCGGATGGGGTTCATGGCATCATCATAACCACTGACCTCTTCCCACTGCAAAGAGAACAGAGAAGAAATAGTAAAATATTCAGACAGTCTCGAAAACAAACAATTTATGCAGAATTCAGTTTTTTTCACTTGTTGCTGATGTGTGGAAATGGTACAGCGCATAACTGGTAATCACATTACATATAAAAGAATGAATGCAAGTAACATGACAGAGCATGTGAACTAGAGCAAAAAAAAAAAAGCAAAGAAAAACCTTCATCTCACTCTCTTCATTTTTATAATCAAAACTCATTCCCTTACTTTTGCTATGTTACACTTTTCATCTCTGGTTACTGTTGCGATAAGCCGGGGACGAGGCCAGCAAATTCATCACAATTACAGCCAACTGTCACCTTCTTACCACAGCATGTTTACCTCATATCTGTTTGGAAGTAGCAGGCACATTACTTCACAACCAATTACACTTCAATTACAGAGCAATGATCGCAACGTCCTCTAATAAAGACAGGGGGGAAGCGCTGGTTAACCTTCATGCATTCTGTTTTTACACGCCTCTACATCTTTCAATGCTACTACAGTACCCAGGGGATGAATTACTAAGGATAAAATGGGATTAATTTTTTTTCTAAACTATGATTACTAGCTTCATTAAATAAGCAACAGCAAAGTAGACTGTAAAAGATTTAGAATATGACGCTGTAATCTAATGCATTTTTCAATCTCGAATTAGGACACCACGATTAAATCATTTAAAACCACACAGGGATTTCAGTGTATGAGTGTGCAAGCCTTGGGATGTGATCTCCTTTCCTTCCAGACAAACAGAATGCATTATTTTGATTTTTGTTATGATTACTTCAGTAAGCCGAGGCCTGGCAAGTCTATTTTACACAAAGCACCTTTCATGTACAAAATGTTTTGCACTTATTGCTATACAATGAAACATTAAGAACAATTGAACTGAACCGAATAAAAAGACAACCAAATTAACAAAAAAGTGGTGGTGGGAAGATACATCAACTTTATGTACAACTAAAGCCCAAAGAGATGATGGATCTAAATGTTTTGTGTTAGAAGAGCTTGTGTGACTAATACAGGAAGCCCAAAGTCAAGAATGATCTTAGACCAGATATTGGGCTGAAGGTCTAACAGATCAGACAATTAAACCCACTGGAAGCTATGTGTGTCCTCTGAATGTTGTTGTTAGGGCTGTTATTAGACAAAACGAGTAGAGGTTAAACCCAAATGCTCTGTCATAGGAGTCCGTAGTAATTGTATGGCTTTTAAATACAGCATGGAAGCGCTGGGATGCTGCATTAATACTGAAAGCCACAGTTTGGAACCTTTGAACTTTTGATAACAGAAAGGTCTTTCTTATAACTCAGCCCTTGTGCTAACCACAGACTACAGTGTTTGAGTCTTAAATGTCAAGACAAATCAACAGCAAATTAAATGTCTGTGCTTGTGCCCTTGGGATTAAAGTTTGTCTTACAACTGTGGAAACTGCTGAAAAAAAGTCAGTTGTTTTCATCTGAGCCTTGAGCATCTTAATTAAGGCTGTGATATGGATGTGGTGGAGACAAGGCTATTCATCCAAGACCCTGGAGGCCATGAGGGAGAGAGGGAGGCATAGCTTGGCCGTGGCATTAAAACGATGGCCCGACAAGAGGCAGAGAAGGAGGAAGCGACCAGAGGGAATCGATAATCACCAGCCAGGTCAATGGGATGGCTAAAAGCATGAAGTGTCAATGGGTATTTAGTTCAGTATAATAAATCACCCACTGCAAAACAGCGATGCAGCCAAGAGTTTGTGGGAGTGTGTGTATGTGCTTCAAAGTGCTTGCATATGTGTGTGTGTGTGTGTGTGTGTGTGTGTGTGTGTGTGTGTGTGAGGGTGTTTTTGTTTATATATGTAGGTGTGGGTGTGTGTGTGTGCAGAGAGAGGTCATTCCGCAAGACATGCACCAGTAAGTAAGTGGTCTGAGTGACTGCTTATGAAGCCTGAATGAATTAAGTAGGTCATGTGAAAAAGGGTCAAGTTTCTCTGCATTGATTTTCAACAAAATGATTGTTATGCAAGTTACTCAATTTTCCATTGTCTTTTCCCAATCAGTGCCTTAAATTTTACTTGCAGATGACAATGGGCAATGCTTCCCGGGCATACTTTTGCTTTAATGGATGGTCCAAAGCTCTGATGGAGGTTACATTTTGCAAATTTTTGGAAGATCTATAATAACTTAAGAAGGAGCCGAGAATATTGTGCAGTGGGAAAGTAGATTGTATTGAAAGGGGGTCTTTACTTAGTCTTAGTGTTTTGTTTTGTTTTTTTTATTACAAAATACATAGCTTAAGATGTAAGCCTGTTAAAGCCCCTTTAGATTAAGGTATACTTATTGATGTTTGAACATGACATGGTGTTTATTTACTTATTTAAAGTGTCATTTTTTGTGTTTGTGGTTAGCTAGGATGAGCTCTCCATTACAAATTTGATGATATTTTAGCTTGTTCATAGCATGTTTCAGCATGCACAGTGTCTGAATCACACTGTGATAACAGTGCACTAACAATAGTTATTTCTTAAATGCAGCTCTGTAGGAAAATCCTTTGGGTGCCATTCCAGACCTATTATAAACTGGAATTCCCCCTTCATATCTCCTCTGTTATGGAAGCAATATACTACATGAACAAACACACAGTTACAGGAAGACATTTTGTGAAAATGGGAGATCTATGCAACACAAGCACAGAAAATAAGAATGTACAGAGATTTAGACACACAGCCATAAACAATGTGCAGATGCTGCAGCCGATTCAAACATAAGAGGACATGAGAAATACAAATCCTTGTATCAATATGTGCATGTGTCTGTATGTGTATGTGGAAATTTGCACACAGACATATAGACATAATGTTTTGTCTCCAGATTTCACAACTAAGTGGTAAACATAGCATATCTTTTCAGTAAATATACTTCACGTGCATCTAGTAATACCTATATTGATGTTGTCTTTGGATTCTGTGGCACAAATAGAATCATCTTATGGATCCTCTGCTTTATGTCTGTTGCTTATCTGTATCTGTATGTCTGCATGTGTGTGTTGTACAATGCTGCAAAGCAAGACAGTGATGCTGTGACTCAGACTTGGCTGGGCAGCATCCCTAGGAGACAGTGTGTAGTCTGTGAGTGGGTCTATTTCTGCTTTTTTTTTTTTTTTTTTCTCTCAGAAATTGATTTTTTTTTTCCTCCCTCCTATACTGTCTCTCTTTCTCTATATGAACATTTCTTCAGGATTCTACATAATCTCAACCATTTGTCCTCAACAACTGAAGCAGTGTACATTGCAAAACAAGCTGCAGTGTTCTTATTGCATGACTGCAAAAGAATACAAATAAACATGTACAATACATTTTGCAAAAAAGACAAAAACAAGACAACAAGCAAGGTTTTTTTTTGTGTGTGTGAGTGAAAACATAAAGGGGGTGGGGGGTAACTCAGGGAGAAGCACCGTCTGTGGTACATTCTGCTGCAAAACAAAAAACAAAGAAGGCAGGGGAGAATGGCCTGCCTTTCGGTTAGTAATGTGGGAAATCTGAAGTGTACAACGCTCTCCACTGTATGTATATATCTTGAAAAGGAGCATCTGTTGCCAGTTTGGTTGACAGAGGCAGGGAGGCGTCTTTAGCTCCTCTGCCATTCTGCATCGGACCAGTGGGATCATCGCTGAATTGTAGCTTAACAAGAGAGAGGGGGTCAGAGGGAAAGTGTAAGAAGATAGACAGATAGGAGGGAACGCGGAAGGGGAAGGAAGGGATGAAAGGCTGGTGGGAGGGGGTCTGTCCCCCAGATTGTTGCAGCTGAGACGGCTAGTGTGTTTGGATTCATTAGCGCTTAGTTTGGAATTAAAAAGAAGTGAAGAATAAGGAGGTTGGTTGACTTCGAACAGCTGGGGATGAAATGACTGCAAGTGTGTTGAGGTAAAAAACAAAACGTAAAAAATGGGGTCCCATCTTTCAAACCACAACGGCCAAGTGAGAAGGCCACACAAAAGTGAGGGGAGGAGTGTTCACCGTGTTTGAAGTATAGCCGAGAAGGGGTCAAGGCTCTTTATGCGCCTCTTTAGCCTATTGTGGGACCACATGGGAAAGCAAGATGAGGCTGTCACAAGCACTTTGTGTGTGGTAGATTTGGATGCCTGTATGTGCAAAGGGTCAACGGCAAGAAATATTTTAACACTTAAAAGGTTAGCTCATGAGGAAGCTGACTTTTTCCTCTTGGTTTAAGTGCAGAGGAAGAGGAAAGAAACATCTGTGACTGGGCGGGACAGTGAAATTGGATTGCAGTGTATCTTTTTAGTTTTTTAAGAAGCGCATCCTGTTGAGAGCTTAAACATGTCCTATTGAGTGATCGACTAATGAAAGCGTGTAGGTTTGTTCAGTTGCAAAAAAGGTATGTAGAAGTGAAGTATTTTGTATAGAGGCAATAGATGCACCCAAACTGAATGCACTTATAGGTTATAAAAAAAACTGACATATATGAAAATGTGTAGGCTATATAACATTAGATTTTATGTGTTTTTCTCTCCTATTTTCTCATTTATATTCATTGTACTCTTAATCAACACAAAAGTACTACACAGGAAACTTACCCCGGTTTCAGGGTGCGCGGTCCAAGCTAATTCTGTCGTGGCCCACTTTGTGTCCATCAGCGTCTCTGTAACGAAACCAAAAGAAAACAACCAGGTCAGACAGAATGGCGGAGGAGATCAATAGAACTTTCAATAGTTTCACAACAATGTCATAAAACTGTAAAATGACGGTAATGGATCCTTGACTTTGATCTTTTTTTTTTCTTTTCTTTTAGATAACTGGAAGAATACAATGGTGACAGAAAGCATGGGTTTAGCACAATATTAGATTTAATTGGACGGCGGAGAACTGAATGTGTGTATGTGTGGCAGAGGAACCCAAAAGTAAGACACAGATCTAGGTGGGTGATCTGTGAGGTATTGTGTGACATTTTATTACAACGTCTTGTCTGGCTAATTAGTCTCAATTAGACTTTATCTTTTACACAGGGAAAAGGAAACCATGGCGAGTTACACAGAAAAGCTTCCACTTCCCACAGGGTACTGCGACACACATGTATACCCACACTTGATAACATGCACACACATCTAGTGAGTTACAGGCTGTAAAACTCAACAAGATATATAACCCAGCAGAAGGCTTGAATAGAAAGGGAGTAATAAAGTTAGGTGTCACAAAGAGGAGCTCTTGACCGTAACAGAGGTCGATACACTTCAATTGGCTTCACTTTCTACCAATACTAGAATACTTGGGGTTTAGCTTCTACTTCTTCTCTGGTCTGCTGACGCACACACACAGAAACACACTCACGCATTGCACCCAAACAAAATCGTGAGCAGAGATCTTTCCCTGCAAATCCCCACTCCTCTCTCCACTTTCCACTCTCTTGTTTCCACGACAGAGATGCCAGCGTTGTGAGAGTGAGAAGGAAGACTATAAATGTTGAGTCTTTTACTACCTGGCGCTCAAGGCACAGTATGCAGCCACCGTTATTATCTCAACCGCTGTGCTGTTCTACAAGATAGTAAAAGATGATGAAACAGTGCTGCGAGAAAGCAAGCTCGAACTGTCTGTGGACATGGACAAAAGTGTGAAATATTCCATTTCTCATGCCTCTCCTGTTTCATTTTACTGTATTTGGTCGGCAGAGATTAACACAAGTGAGGCTCTAAGCCCACTTTTATGCTCAGTCACCATCTCTCATGTTTTTTCCTTTGCCTGTCTCTGCTTCTTTCATTTTTGTAAAATGGATAGGATTTGGAAAAATAGTAGCAAAACAAGAGTGTGACCACAGGTTTTCGCAATCTCTTTCTCCAAATACCTGCTGCCACAACTGTTGCATTTAGAACAGAACCACTGGTGACTAATGCAAACACGCTCAAACTCAAAAGATCCCTCGTGAATTCTGTCTAGGTCTGCAGAGACAAAAAGGCACCTACAACTGGGAATTCCCATTGAATTCCACCCCCATGTGGACTGAGTGACAGTGACTCTGACATATGTGTGTGTGCATTACACCAGAGAAAACACAGACTCCCAAGATGGTATACATAAAGAGAGACATCTCCCCGCAACAAGCACACTTCAAATGCAACTTCGGCTTGTTTGCCTCAGGCAGAATGGTCTGGAAGCTTAACTGAGCCAGTTCACACAATGAAAACTGTCTTTCTGGGAGTGGCCCTTGGAGCTTAAGTGAATACCACGTATGTGAAGAAGCACTGGGTCAAATTCAGCTTGAAGCCTTTTTTCCCAAAAACTGTTGTCCTGTCAGTCTCCAGTAACCTGCACTGATGGTGGAACTGCTTTAATACAAAACACGAATGCAGTTTCCTTGCGCTAAAAAAAAAAAGAAAAAAAAAGTCTTTGTAGCCAATTCCAATGAGCCAAATTTGACACTTGAACAAATAAGAGTCTACTAGTGTTTTCATCTCAGAAACTGTGTCAGTGCATATTAGCTGCGGGACTTCCCCTGACTCATACAGTGACAGAGTGTGATTTGGGACCTGTTACTGTCAGACACGCAGATAGGTAAGCTGGTGTGTTGGAAATGATACACCTCCACTGCATGGTGTTTATTATTATGACTGGGTTGTGTGTGTACGGTACACTGGCTTGTCATTAGATCTGACCTTGCTGACAACGGCAACACGGTGAAACACAATGACATGGTGAGCATCAAAGAGAGGAGAGGAATGGGAGATGGAGAGGGTAGAGGAAAAACGAGATGTAGAGAACAGAATCCAACACACGCACACCTGTGCAGTCTGACTCAGTTGCAACAGTGGAGCTTTCAGGAGTGCATGTGCAGCAGTAACCCCCTTCTCGATGCATCAGCATTGTCTAACATAACCAGGCCTGTGCTTGTGTGTGTACGTTTGTCTTTATGGGAGAGAAAGTGTGTGTGTGTGTGTGTATTTGTTGCAAAGCCCTGTATTGTGCCCAGAGTGAAGCACCAATCCTGAGTCAATGAGCCAGAGCAAAGCACTGGATGACCCAAACCTAACCCGGCCGCTCCCTCTGTGTCAGTGTGTGTGAGTGTGTGTGTGCGTAAGTTCATGTGTGTATGGGTGTTTGTTAAGCTTGTTTGTCTGTGCACGCTATGTGTGTGTGAACAACACATCGGGCGATAGAGGTACACTGCAATATTCATGAGCATACAGCAAATCCGACACCTGCACTGTGATAGAAAATACACAATGAAAGAAACAAAGCATGGCAGATAAAGCGCTATATGCCTAAGCACAAAGACCTATTTCAATCAAATCAACAAACTGGTGGCAAATAGATGATAAAGGAAGATAGAGTGGCAGAGAAACACACACAAAGGCATTTTTAAAGCAAACAAGCTCTGAAAGATTCTTGGACTGTACTGATGGCTTGCCTGATGGGTCTGGTTAAAAGAAAGAAAGAAAACCAGAACGACAAGTTAAAGGAGCCCTTGTGTGATTGTGAGTGACTGTGAGTTCTTCCCGTGCAGCTAGAAAACGCTCTTGTGTGACATTTCAGTTCCCGCTTTTAAATCCTGCGTTTGTAAAATGAGCGAAGGTAATATCGTAGGTTTTAGGAGGGTTGAAGAAAGCTGCGTAAATCAAGCAAACGAACATGTAAATTCGCTGCTGTTAAAAACACACGTACAAAAAAAAAGAGTGCGAGTAAAGCATGGTAATGTGGGAGGCAGCACTGGATCAGGGTACACAAATGCACAGAGCTCTTTAATCCATCCTCCTAACACGCTCTCACGTTTTTTTCCTCATTTATTTTCAGTCTATTTCTTATCATCCCTGTGAAACGATGGCTCTTGTTCCCATTGTTCCCTCCTCTACGAAGGGATACAGGTCTGACCTCTTTTCAACTGTCGTTTCCTTCTTTCTCTTCCCTCTTTCTTTCGTTGCCAATTTCTATATCTGAGCTTGTGTTTTCACGCTGCGCTGTGATGGATGTCACTTGCAGCGCACGGGGGAATGTTTTTCAACCTCCTACCGCTTATGAAGACTATTCAATTAGCGAGTCTCCATTTGAATAACCTGAGGATTGCTTCAGTAAAGTGTTATTTATGATAGAGGTCAAATACACTTGGAATTAGCATAACAAACATGGGGGGTAGTGACATTTGTTTTCTCTGCATGCTCTGATTGTGTGAGAAAAAATTACAGAAATAAGAAAAGATCTTATGCAGGCAAATACATGTCTACAGTCACACGCACATACACACATATACTCACACACACATACATACGTGCACACATGCAAAGCCAACCCCTACATTCTAATCCTGTAATGACAGGGCAGGCCTAATAACAGGGGAGGGCACTGAAGCATTCGTCCCCACGGCCACATCCAACACACACACACATACATACACATGCACTCACACAAATACACACAGCACCCAGAGTTGCAAGCCTCTTAAAATATTTCTTTGTTCAAACAGACTTCTTAAAAGACAGAAAAAAGAGGAGGACTGAAGAAGAAAAGGGGAAGAAAGACTACTATTGAGAGGAAGGAATGCGCAGTCGTATTGCCGGGTTAAATCCCAGGGCTGTGAGGAGCAGACAGGTGAGGGATTTCACTTGGATCTTGCCGCGACTACTTTGAGCTTTTTACCATGCTCGTCTTTGTTAGTGTGACCCCTCCAGATGACAACTGAATGATAACGGAACTGAACACCCCGAGGAACTCTGAGATACGTCTCGACAAACGTGAAAATACAGACAGGAGCACAGAAGAACTCCCCCGAGGATAGTAACCAAAAGCTTTTTGTGACGGATACCTGTCAGCTACATGCCCCTCCTAAAACAAGATGGCTTCTCCTCCTGCTAGGGTTAACTACTGTATGAATTACAATGACAGAACAAATTTTGCTTTCAGGCTCAAATGAATTTTGTGAAATGCATTTTCAGAAGCCTTAATAACTCCATCCCGAGAGTCAATGCCTGGGGTCTTTCCACTAGTTTATCTTCCTCCCTTCTTTCCCTTGAGTTTCTTTTGTTGTTTTCTCCTACAGTCAAACAGACTAAGCACATGGCAACCTGGCATGGGGTAGCCACTCCATTAAACACTGTGCAGCCCGGTTGCCAAACACTTGAGCCTCTGTTTAGCCACAGAAACACTGAAATGTGTCAACATTGAGAGCGAGGACCCCACGCTCAACTTATTAGCGCTATTAGCCTGATTGCTTTGTGTGCTATCTTTGTTGGCTTCGCTTTTGTCATTTAATGTGGAGCTGAGGCAGAGAAAGAGGAAGAGAGACACAGAAAGAGAGCAGGAGGAGAGATGCTATTCACATTCAAATGGTCCAAGCAGCCTTTTTGCCTTTGTGCGGGGCCAGAGTGCGATGATTAGGAGAAGTCCCCTCCATTTTATGGCGAGTCCTCCCCTTCAGCACCCACACACACACATACACACACTCACACGGTCACGGTAATTGGTTGCTGCGACATGGACAGGCCAAGGAGGTGATTCCTCTGTGGAATTCCTGAACGGACTTGCCTCCATTGACAACCCCCCAGTCCCCCATCAGCACACACACACACACACACACACACACACACACACATACTTCACCACGGTACCACTCAACGTCAGTCAAACCACAATGGATGTCACACAATAAGTTTGTCTAGTGTGTGTGCTAACAGGGCGACGCTGTCCCAACCTAGCAAATAAGCTCTTTTTTTCTACCTTGCTGTCTCTTTCTCCCTCCATCCTTGTCTTTTACTTTTTCTTCAGACTCTTTCACTCACCAAATCTCTTGTATCATATCTCCCTTTGGGTACAGTTTAATGAACACAAGTCTTCCCCCTCTGCATTTGTCACTCGGCCCCTGCCCTCAATTATTATCCACTCGCTTAAGTATACCTTGGGGACACCTCTGGTTGCATACATTTTGTTTCTGGTTGCCTTCATTTTTTTTTTTTTTTTGCCACATTTTCCTATGTTTTCGACATGGCCTTTTGTGTCTGCCCAGGCAATTTCCGACAAGCAGCTCTTACCCGATGATGCTAGGACTTAGAGGTAAACAAACAAAAACAAACACAACCATGTTCTTTTCTGTCAAAGGCTTTGAGAGAGCAAAACAGAGCGGTGCAAAGCAGCAGAAGTGGAAAAAGAAAACGCTTTGATTGCAGGAAGGAGGACATTGTGAGCTTGTACAGCTGCTTTTTGAAATTAGACATACTGTATATGTATGTGTGTGGAGAAAGAGGAAAGAGGGAGAGACTGTGTCTACGGCAACCGAGGGAGGTATTGCCTTTTTTTTAAAGCCCTTAAAGTCTAGTCTAGTTCCTGTACCGCCGATGGAATGGGTCTCTTTGTCTTCCCTCCTCCCTCCCTTTTTTCTTTCTCTCATCTCCCTCTCTCTTTCTCTCCCTCTGTTTCTTTCTACCCCTCCCTATCCTCTTCTCTCACTAACTCTCTTAATTACAAAGTACAGGGGATCTTACGTACAGGTAGCCCTAAGGGCAGCTGTCTACAAAACCAGGTGTGCCTCACAGAGCGTGTGTTTAAATTTATGTGCGTCAGCATATGTGCGCTCCATGTGTGTCTTGCTATGGTGAGTTGGACTGATCATGCGTGAGCCGGTGTGAGTCATCAGTGCATATGTAAATTTAAGTGGTTGGAAATCAGGAGGTTTTGTATATTTTTGTTTATTGCTTTGTCACTTTGCCTTTGACCCATGCCCTTCTTAGGAGTTGTTGAATCTGGAAAACATGAAGCCTATTTTATGCCTATGTTTTGTTTTTTTTTGTGTATGCCCAGTTTTTTCTCTTCTTTTCATGAAGTCTAGTTAACCACCCATACCCTCGCTCTTTGACACAGTATTCACACTTCTTCCTTGGGTTCATTGAGTAGCTTTGTGTTCAGTTGCTGCCAAGTATTAAGTCACAGACTATTGATAACCAGCAGTGACAATATCACACATGCACAACCAAATGGAGGTCAACCCATTAGCACTTGGTTTATTGGCTAACTGCTATGTGACAAGGCAATTCTCAATGTATCTACATTTAATCTGAAGTGAAGTTTCCCTATATTTCATCATCTACTCAGGTCATTTTATTGTTTTTTCCTTGTGTATTAAAATGCTGGTGTAATGAAAGCGCAGCAGAATGTCCTCACATCCACTTAAACTTAACACTGACTGACAAGGTGACTCTGGCTGAGCACTTGAAAAATCTGAAAACTGCAACCTCTTACTTACCATACTGTGAGATTTGCACTTAACATTGTGTGCTCAGAGAGGAATGCAAAAGCTTTTGTTCACCGTTCATAACATTCCTGACTCTTTTCTCATTATATATCTTCCTGTCCTTTTGCTGAACATGAGAATAGTTACTGTTAACATAAAGGCACTGCTTTTCAAAAACGGCTGATGCTGGATATCGTCACTTAATAACAGACTTCTTGTCTTGTGAACAGCAAACCACCCCTTCTTCTCCATCTTTTTTTTTTACAATCCTGACTCACTTAGTGATGGGAAGTTTACTGAGCTTCATACCATATTCTGAAGGAGTCATTCCGGCCCCTGCTGATTTACAGCACAGAGATGTTTGGCCTTGTCATCTGAAATCAAATTAGGGCTTGCAGCGCTTTAACTCCCCTCGCATTGGAAACTAAAAGTACGGGGGCCTCATATTTGATGCTGACATCATCTGCCACATTTACAGTAAATGAGAAGGCTGTCTGCAAACATCTACTTCCCATTCTGACTTGTTTGAAGATTCAAATTAGCCCCTATATAAGTTATAATAGTTTTTCTGCATTCATTCTGTAAAGTTTGTCATATTTGGGACATGTTTTGCCTTTAAGATAACTTATGCAGCTCATTTGCTATGTGATTCATTTTAAAATGGTGTCAGACCTGCCTGTACATTAACCACCACCAGGCAATGGGCACAGAACCAGATTTCTGTATGGACAGAGATTGTTTACATAAGCCATCATGGAAAGTATTGCCTCAACCTCTGCCATAAATTAAGCACTTCTTACTTACTGGTATCCAGGAAAGTCTCTAGACCTCCTTATTTGTGTTTTACTGCATTTCATAATTCAGTCTCAGTTGTGTTTTTTTCCTCTAATAAAATTCAACATCAAACACTGATAGTAAATGGCATTTAAGCATAACCCTCTTGTTATGAATTGCATTGCTGAATAAAAAAAGGGGTGACTTGTGCAGAATGTGCAGCTGCGTGAGACGCCTAGATGCCATCATCTGATTTCCCAGTGAATGACTCAGCCAACTGCAACTGAAAAATGCAAACAAGCGAGCTAGGAGTAGGTTCACCGTTGCCCCAAGGATCTCCATATGGAAATTCAATCTCGATGTTGAGTTTTCAGGGGATTTGCAATTGTGTGTTTTCCTGCATTAGTAGGATGAAAAAAGGGGAATGAAAGTGTAATCCTGCCATCAATGTATACGTGTGTTTGTGCATTTATATGTGTTTGTGGGTTACTATAGCTGTTTATTTCATTCTGTTTCACCTCACGTTCCTCGGGAGACAGAAATACCTGGAAAGTGATTCAGATTTAAAACAGAGTGATGTAACTGGAACCTCAGAAAACTCTGATTTACTTTTCTGTTACACAGATAAGAATATACATCACATGCACAAAAACACACATAGGTACGCAATTCTACTTCTAAAAGACTTCTCTGACACATAACAAACAGCCTACACACCTCACATGAATTACACCATAACTTTGCTTTCTACCACCTCTATAACATAATAAGTAAAACTACACTTTATGTCTTTGATTTAGAGAAGGTTTGCAGCATTTCTCGTGTTCATCAGCTTTCAATTGTCGAAGGAAATAATAGCAGATACTAGTCTTCTGAAATTCTACACAGTAAAATAAAGCTCAGCAAGAAAATTAAATTTGTCTTTTGTAATGAGCCATATTTTGAGGTCAGCAAATATGGCAAATAATTTTGCATTAACATGGATTTATCAATCAGTGTGTCTAGTCAAGGAAAACAGTGCCTCGTTATTTTAAGTGGAGTCTCTTAGGTTACTAAATAAAACTGATTAGTAAGTCTGGTATCAAGTAAAACTAACTATTCTGCATAAAAAATGCAAATGTTGGAGAATCTATCAGATACAAATGCTAATAATCAGGAAATGTGTGCCAAAAGTCTCCTCCAGCTCAATACAGAAGAAGCACAAAGGAAATAACATTGAAATATGGTTTTATTTGCAGAGATAAATGAGGGTGAGGCAACTAGATGCAGACAGGAAGCAAAAGAAAGACAGATTCCCAGCATTGGGTGTGGCTGTTTGTAATGAAAAAAAAAAGAAAGAAAGAAAAAAAAAGTCATTCAGTACACACTCATTTGTACCAGTGTTGCCTCTAACTCTCCATAGATTTCAGCACAAGCATGAAGGAAAAGGAATCAAGGAAAATCAGGAGGAGGGAAAGGGGGTAGTAAGAGATGGGAGTGCAACAGAAGAGAAGAGATATTCAAAGTAGAGACAAAGGGAGGAGGAGAGGGGGCAAAGCAGAGAAAGAAATAGGATTGAAAAGGAAGGGGGGACAATAAGGTAGCAAACAAGGGCACAAGAGGGAGGAGAGAACACTGATGAGAGAAAGGGAGGTAGGGAAAAGGATGGAGAGCTGGTACACACTGTCTTGTATTCCCCACAGCATTCTTTCACTGCCACTGTGTTTTTGGCATGCTGACATACAGCGGCCTAAAGAGACTAGGTGTGTGGATGTGTCTGCGATGTCTGGTGTGTTTGTGTAAAACTGAAGTGTGTGTTTAACATAGAGTCTGATGGGAACTGTTTTTTTTTTTCTCACTGCCTTACTGAGGCCCAGAAAGCTGTCATGTACATCACTGCTTCCCCCGTTTTTGTTTTTTTCTCCTCTCCTCTCCTCTCCTCTCCTCTCCTTCCATATTCCCTCTGGCCTTTCTCTGCTCCACTGCCCCTCTGCCAACCGGGGTGTCCATTCATAACAGCTCGATAGCTTTGGCAACAGACAGTGTGGAAGACAGTAACAGAGATTCACAAACTAAATAGCTATATGAAAATGTGATAGCAGAAACGTGTCCTTGGGGAGCTATGATGAGTGAATTTTCAAAGGAAACATTTCATCAGTAGCGAGAGCTGCGCTTGTGTGTTTGCGTGCACACACTCACCCCTGTGAATGAATGAGTATGGCTTGTATGGGTGGAAGCTGGTGATTATCTAAGTGTCTCAGAGGCAGGAGAAGCATAAACATGCACAAATACACGCACAAATACACACATGCGGACACACACATACATAGACATTCACTCACTTTGGTTCAATAGGGGGTGGGCTATTGTGCCGCCTGTGCTGGCGAGTTTGTGTGTGCAGTTACCTCACAGCTCTAATAACAGGTTTCAGACAATTTTGTGTGTCAGCAATGGCTGACTCAACAAACAACACTCAATCACATGGGAAGACAAACCCATACTGTACACTTACATAATGCTAAAGCATACACATTATACGTAGGACATTAATTAACCAATAAAAACATAAGCAATAACAAACAAGAAAATGACACACACAAGCAACAACACACACAAACACACACAAACACACATACAAATCCTGTTTGTTCACTGGGGGTGTAGCCTAGAAAGAGCTGGAACTGGGCATTGAATAAAAGCCATGGCTTTTTGAATGGCTGAGCACCATAAGAAAAGGGCTTAACACCCAGCTTTGCCATTCTGTTTCAATAGCCTCTCTCTCTTTCTCCCTCTCTCTCCCTCTCCCTCTCTCGACCATTGTTTCTCTTAATACAGTCTCCCCTAATACAGTCATCCACCAACATATCAGATCACCTTACAATGCACTTTTAGCACAGCATGTAATGATTGTGTTGAATCTAATTAAAGATGGATACTTCCTGTTACACCCGGAACAGCTGCCTGTGTGTCTGCAGTGAGGGGCAAAGCCCCAATGCGGTCCACATTTTCCACATGCCAGTGGCTTCCAATTACTTTAAAACAGTTTAAAAAATACCACAGTTGTAGAGACCAAACTCTTTGAGGTTTTCTTGTTTCTTTTCTGCTTCTCCTCGGAAACTTGCACGGAGAGGATAAACAAAAAACAGTGCAGAAATAGGAGCTGGGGACTACCCTATTAGTGTGGACTCCAACTACACATGCTTAAAACTGTCTTTAGGCTCATCTAGCAACCACTGATGATTTATGAAGATGTTGCGGGGTAATTATCAAGTCAATTATCACCGCCAGTCATGTTAATTTCCCAGGTATGCCCTCGTTTACCTGTGAGGAAGAATATGGGAGGAGGCATGGAAAAAAAGAAAGAGGAAAAAAATGGCAGATGGGGAATTGTAGAAGATGAGTAATTATGTTCTACCCCCACCACCCACCATCACCACCACACACACTCATCATTGCACCCCCACTCCCCCTGTCCTTTCGTTTCAAAAGAATATGGATAAGGAGGACCAGGTGACATGAAAACCCTGCTGGGAGACAGGAGCGTCTCACATCAGCTTGTTAGGAAGGCAGAGGGCTTGTAACAGTTTACCTGCTTGTCCAGTCATTAGCCATTCAGGTCAAAGACACAAAGAACAAAAGTGAGGCTAGGGCATTTAAATCCAGGAATGCAACCTGCCAGGTCATAGAGCTGCAGACCCGTGGGAGGAACACATTCACATGAACACGCCCTGTCTTTAACAACCATGCAAATCCACACACGGAGATTGTATGAAAGAAAATTTCTCTTTCTTTGTAACACACACTGAAAGTGAGGAGTGGCATTTATGAAAAACAATTAAAATCTTAATACAACATAGCACTTGTGCACAATGACCGAAACGTACTCACACAGCAGACGTCATTTATATACAACTGGGCAGATCATCCGTTTTTTTTTTCATTACAAATTATTACCTCCCTTCTCCTATTCATATGTCATTTGTCTCTATTATTGTGACAAAAAATTATTCTTTGCACATATGGCTACCACTCCTGTTCCTGTCATTTTCTTCTCCCTAGGTGTGTGAATGTATTAGAGTGATAAGTAACAGCTTTGGAGCTTCAGAATGAAGTAGTTACCACCCAGAAAAAGCTTGGCAGTAAGAGCGCTCTCTTGCACAGGATAGCTGGACAGAACAGCCTAATTTCTGTCTGAATTTTCCAGTCTGAGCACTTTGGACAACATTTAATGGTCTGTGATGACAAACAGCTGAGGATTGATTACCGAAAAGGGTTTATATATTTATTTTATGGACTGGGCTTTTATTTCATTTATAAAGCCGGTGGTGACAGATAAATGTGTTTATTTGTTATTTGGCATCATTAACACAGACTAAGAGGGGCAGGGGAGAGCTCTTTATTATTTATGGCTATTTTGGATTTAGATGCCACATACCAGCAAATGACTGGGTGAGATTAATCATGTTGATCTGTGTAAGAGTCTATCACTGGCTTTGTTTCTCTCTCCCTGTCTCTCCCTCGCTCACTTCTACTGAGATCTTGTTGGACCTGCATTCTTAATCGCCACTGAGTTAATTAATCTCACACTTTGCTGCTGTAATAACTTGACTTGTTAGACCTTCTCTGTGCAAATGGACTTTGCCTCTTCAGCAGCTAAAAGCAACAGTAATGAACCAGCCAATAGACCAGTACAGAGACAGACAGAGAGCTCCAGGACCATCCATGAAAAGCATGGAAAAAATAAGGCAGTGTCATTGCCAGTGTCTGCTTGACCCTACATATAAATCATATTTACATTTTAGCGCTTAGCCTACATTCTCCATACTCCATACAGATTTTATACTAACACTGCAAGCATCCAAATGCATTACAAAACGCTGGGATCAAGCTCTAACACTCAATACATGTGACAAAATCAGTTGAAGATTCAGTCCTATTTATAGGTAAATTTAAAAAAAAAAAAAAAAAAGCAAATAACTGGGACATAAAACTGTTTTTGCGATGACTTCCAAATGGATTTGTCTCTACACCTGATCTGTCCTGAGTGATTCAGCACAATCCATAATTTAATCCTCTGCATTGTTCAGTGAAAAGTACTTTCCTATACTTAATTTACTGACAGTGAAAATGTTCATAAGTAAATTCAGTGGTTATTATATCAGAACAGAGAAAACTGTAGAAAAATGACTTTTTCAGCAAAATATATCTTCAACTATATACAAAAACAAGTATCTTCAGCTAATGTCATTGGTGAATCTGTGTTTGTAGAAGATGACGGTGTCTCCTTGTTCAATACAGAGCCTTTGAACGTCCAAATGGGTCATATCTGAAGATGCTGAAAAGCTGACAAACTACGTTTTATCTGAATCATATTAATTTTGTGATAGGTCAGTGCTTCAGAAGTTATTAAACATTTGATATCAGTAGATGCTTTTAGTTGGCGGTGGCTGTCTGGGTCTTTGAGGGTTACCTGAATGAAAACTGTGATGATAGGAAGCCTCAAGCCTCCATAATACACTACAGGAATCTGTTTGTTTTTTTTGTTGTTTTTTTTTTATAACTTTTAACATCACACTACACAGGGACTTATCACACAATAAAATATACTATTTTATTCTGCCAAAATTACATTTTGTTGCCCTACTTCTGCTTTATGTGTATTATGCCATAGAAGTTTTTTTTTTTTTAGTATTTTCTACTCTACTATATGAGAAGTAGAGGAAAAAATACTGATGTGAATCAAGTAAGGATGAAAGGAAAAAAGTTACATTCATAGAGAATCTTTCAGAATCCACACTCTATCTTTCCTCAGCTCAGCATTATCTGGTCAATCTCATGGTCAGGGATTGGTGTTTTCCCAGGCCTTATTAAATATTAATGTATTTAACCTATAGAGAAACCACCCGATAGATAGCCACGGCACAGAATCCAGGCTCTGGGCAATTAAAAGAAATTGACGGATGGACAGACAGACATCCAAGGCTGCTAGGGTCCATATGGCAGGGGGCTTTCAGAGGCCCACTTCAATTACATAAAGACCTCTGTGCATTGGCATAACACACACAGGGCCCCAGACAGCAACAGCAGAGACAGAAGGAATAAATCATACAGTGGTTAGCAACACACACATACACACACACTGACACATCTATATACTGTACACATACACATGCACAGACAGATAAACTGGCAAGGACACAAGTCACAAAACCGACACCGGCTTTATACACACACTCACGCACACGCGCACACACACACACGCACACACACTCTACTACTGACACAAACTAAATGGGCTTTATATCTTTTTCCAACATACACACAAACATAAACTCATTCTGTTTTGTCCTAGTGTGATGGATGTCTAAGTAATTTCACCATGATTACAGAAGCACTTGCATCACTGATCTAGACTCAAGGACCTTCACACACGTCAGCAGCTCCACTAAAACCAAAGCCAGCTACCTGTCCTAGAGTTTATGCCCAGACTCCTCTTTCATTTGAAAGTGCCCTGTTGTCCTTAAAGCCCCTTAACAGCAACATAAATCTAAGAAACAAACTGGTTGTACATCAGGGTAAGAAAGGTGTAGTAGGGGGACACTATCTAAACAGGAAGTGAGGTAGGTTGAAGCTTTCGTGGTTAAGTCATGAGGATGAAATGAGATTAAGGAAGGAACGTGGAGCTATGGATTAAATATGCTTTTTCTTCATGCTGCCTTCTCTATATAAGATATATAGTGTGGATATGTTTTCATATTGTCATCTCTCTACTTCTCCATCCCTCTGTCATTCTCTTGGGATCTGTAGGAGGAATATGGGCTACACTAGCTAATGTATTATTCACCCTTCATTGATGTGTAACTAAAGCTGGCAGTTAGGGGGAGCAGGGTGTCACCAATTACCCCACACCGCAACTACCTACACACACACACACACACACACACACACACACACACAGAAGCTTTAGCCGCAATGCCGCCAGCCATCCATTGATTTATGTGCTGACACACAGTGCACATATGCGCCCAGAAACACATGCGCACATTTTCTTGTATCTAAAACACTGATTTCCATCTTGACTCATTGTGCATCTATTTATGTGTGTGTGCAGGGATACAAAACACCACCTGGGAATTTAACAGTACGACATAAGTATTATAGAGGTGTTCACCAGTAGCTGTGTATGCATGCATTACCAATAAACCAAACACAAGTTTTATTGTGGCTAAGGAGAAAGAAGCAAATGCACTGAATATAAATATTAAGTATGTGAACAAGAGAGGTTGATTGGAAGTAGATCAAAAGGTCAGACTTTTGTTTATGCTGCACTTTACAGGGGTCATTGGTTAAAAAGGTCAAACGATAGGAATAGTCAATAGCTGATCTATATCACTTAACCTCTGTCGTCTCAACAGCCCAGTTAGGTTGGATTAATATTAGGTTTGCATTAATTATACACTGTAAAAAAAGAGAGAAGAAGAAGCTGCAAAAAGGTTTAAAGAAGCTTCCCTTTTACTTGCCTTGTTCTCTTTCTTCTCCCACAGTGTTACATGTGTATACTCAGATGTACAAGTGCACACAAATATGAAGAATGTGGTTACGCAGCATCGGATTTCTGAAAGAAGCAATGTTTAACTTTTTTATAAGTTACTTAGAAGTTTCCCCACCTACCCACCTGCCTTATTGTGATCCTTATAACACAGCCTGAAGCAAACGTAGCTAGTTAAAAAATAACAATCCCAATGTTTATGCCTAAGCTCAACCATTAGCACAAGTGCTCTGCTGGGTTCAGTTCTGTTGTGGCCCGTGGCTAAAAATTCTGAAGGGAATAAACAACAATGAGGTGCTTTTTTCCTCTTCAACTGCATACACAGGAATGAAGTGTACAGAAAATATCTGCATGTTTCCATTGGTCCATACAGATTGTGTGTGTTCTATCTATCTTTAACAGAAAAGCAAGACCTCTTGGTGGTCCAAGTGAGCAAGGTGGGGTTGGTAATGCTCCAACCGCAGGGTGTGGATTAGTTCTGACCTGATTAGTCATCGGCCCTGACCCTGAACCAGCCAAAGAGGGTAGAATACAAATGAATCCCCAGGGCCTTTGCGCAGTAAATCTGACTTGGGACCAGTGTTTATAGGATTCAAACCACACCACACAAGGCCACAGTGGATGGGCTCACCGACCCTGAACAGTGACTTCATCATTGAAAGGAAGGGAAAAAACCTTTTGGGCAGGGTGTTTGCATGACTGATTGGTAGTTGGAGTAATTACATGATCAGAGTTATAGGAATGATGTCATTTTTTCATTCAGAAAGGTGTTACAAAGTCAACAGGACACATATGTTACTTTTCCATGCTTGCAACAAAATCATGTTGAAGTGGAAAAAAAGGCTGAGTTAAGTCTGCACAGCTCTCATTGCTCTGGGAGAGTGTTAATATTTTACCAAGATACGTCCTACTGTTCTGTTCCTTCAGGTTGTCTTCTCTATCTAATAAGTGTAGAGACTCAACACATCCGGGCTGTTCTATGCTTGGGTTAATGAACAGGTGAGGAATTACTTAGACAGACGGAGATGGAAATTGATTTTTTTAAGTGTTGCCTCATTATCCCATGTGGGGCACTTTACCCAGTGCCACAGAAACACAACACCAGACAATGTGGGTTGTGTAACGTCAAGGTCATATTGGTGTTACAGTTCTGTGTGTGCATAAACAGAGTAGGGATTGGTGGTCTGGGCTGAATTTGTATAGATTGTCTGGAAGTAAGGCCATTAGTGATGGACTAATTAGGGAAGACCAAGTGGTCTCCAGTATCGGTGGAAGCCAAGATTCATAAATAAGTAAGTGCAAGGGCAGCTTGGTCGCTTAATTAACAAAGCGTGAAAAAAGGGTGTAAATCCCAAGAGGCCCAAACCCAAGCTGGTTCCAAGGATGGGCTATCAGCAGCAATCCTGTCTATCTAGATGGCATTGATTGATGGCAAGCCAAATTGAATCTCTAATCATCACCATCCTTTTAGTTCCTGCATCCCTGGAGATTTACAGAGGCCAAAAGTGGCACAGGAGGTATTGCTTTAGTCTCCCTTTCCTGACATTAGCGGCACAAACATTGCAACCCCCTGCAACCTTTCCGCCCTGTTCACGTTGCCATACCATCTGGCCAGGGGTTATCTGACCCTTCTGTGTGTTCTTGCTCACACTTTCATGTCTCTGACCATTGTTTTCACACTCTGAGCTGTTCAGCTAAGGTATTTAAAACCCTGACACCTCACGTGTCTCACACTTAGACTCCCTTTGCCACCTATAGCAGCATATTAGGTTGCAGCCTCCTGATTCACTCTAGCCTGTCTTTTCTGAAGCTATTTCCTTTGCACCATTATTTTTTTTTTTCCACCTTTTTTATCGTTCAAGCTGGCAGAGAAGTATGTGTTGTGTAGACAAAGTTCAGGGAGTCAATGACACATTGATAGAAAAGTGCAAATCTGACCTGTTAGATGTAAGTGTCAGCTTTGGCACCTCTTTTTTTTTTCCCCCATTTTTGTATACAGAGCACCATTTGGTGTTGGTGAGATATAGGAAATAGTTTCAGACAGTGGAATTAGGGGTGAAGACGTGCTTTGCCTGTTTTTTTTTTTTTTTTAACTGTAGACGCTCTTCTCTCAATATACAATGGGGGAAGCGATCTCAACTGTCAAGACCTTATCAAGTAGTAGACAACAACAAAGGATCTCAGCAGTAAATAGCATCTGTCTCCCAGCTTTTTACTGTTGCTGTTGGGGTTTTGATATCAGAAGGGCGTGAGATAGCAGGGAAAGGAAAATAATACTGCAATTAAGACCTACTGTAGCACTGATAAGCAGGGGTCACAGAAGAGGGAACTGAAGAGGGGCAGAACACAGAGTGATGGACAAAACGGATGGGATGAAACAACAAAAGGTGAGAATGACAGTTAAAGAGAGGGGGTGGAAAGATCATAGACTCAGACCGAAGCTGGGAAAGAGACAAGGCCAAGGACAGTGACAAGGTGGTGAAAAAGGGGAAGGTAAACAGGAAATAAAAGAAGTCTTTGTCCTGCTTAAAGCACAACCTTTCGGTCCGTCTTCTATGGCAAGCCAAAGTGCCAAGCTGTCTGGCTGGCACAATACATGAGAAGACCTTGATGTTAGCAGTGTCTGACTAAATTGATCTAAATCACCTCTGCAGTTATACAACACCAGACTTCCTCTAATTGAAGGACAATAAAACATATTGTTGCTTTTTAACTGCATATCTATCTGAACCAAAAGTAAACTTTCCCACTGTGTAAATGTGTATCCCTAAAACATATCATCAGGATTTTGGAGAAGATACCAGGCTCAGCCTCCTGTGAAGCAACAAGTTGAGCCAAGTCATTTTTATTTAATGCATACAGCCCAAAATTTCAAATCACATTTCAAACCTGCTTCCATCCTGTATTATACAGATGGAATTATATGAAGTGCATTCCCAGAAATCCAATACAACCATGACACTCAGTTTAACATTAAGCGTAATTTGTATTTGCTTACTCATTCCCTACACCTTTGTGCAACTTTATTATTTCAATGTACCACTTCTTCATCTATTCTTGAAAATGTGGCATTGTGTTTCTATTGATCAGCATTGACTTACTTATCAGATTCATTCAAATCTGTCCTGTTACTATAAGAATGATGTGTGTATGTTTGAGCAAATAGCAAACATTATAGATACTTGCGAAAGGCAGTGCCTCTTCCCATGCACAATCTTCAAACTGGGAGGAAACCACATGCTGCAAAAGTAGAGATCTGGATGACAGACTGATGGCAAAAGTCCAAGTCAGAAGATTAGTTTCTCAGCTCAGATGGACCTCACAATTCCCGTAGCCACTGCTGTTCTCCTCCTAAGTCCGTTCACACTTCTTCCTCCCCTTTTGCCTACTACCTGTCCTCCCCCGAGCCCTTTCTCCCCTAAGATCAACTCAATTGACCTTGCTCCTTGCAACAGCTCAGCAACCTCCATTCTGCATAGTTGCTTCTCTCAACACCTTTTCAAATGAACTGACTGGAAAATACGCAGAACTAAGTGGCTTTCCGAAAATGAGAACCCACCATTTTTGCCTCCCCCTCTTTCTCACTCTGCATGGCGTCATGCATGCACACACACCCAACTTTGAGGCACTTTAATAACTGATAACCTCTCTGACTTTGACTCGGTAGGTGTCGGAATGGAGCATGGCGAGAGTTGGACCCATCATACACATCACTCAGCTAGCCAAGGTAGAAGCTCAAACAGCAGAGCGGGGGCAGTTTATGCATCATGGCAAAGATGGGGCATCCCTGGAAGTGAATGAGCTTGCACCTGGCGAAAATCCACCACCTGCTACTGCATCGCTGGTCTTCCCATGATGTTGGATTCCACACTGCTAACAGACTAGCCTCACAAAGGTAAAAGGAAGGTCAGATACCATGCATAAACTCCAGAAGAAGACGTCTTGGCTTCTTGATCTTTTTTTAATCCCTTTTCTCTCTTTCATTTCACCCACATGCATACACGCTGCTACACAGCATCAAAACGCCATATTTCTAGGGAGCCAAAGCGGATAAGAAATGAGGAGTCTTTGAACTGTCTGGATCTTTCAAGCCCCTTCTTCTCTCCATCTATGAGCCCCCCTGCTGCTAAGTTGGGACAGGGAGAAAGGGGCTGATCGATGGGGCCTGACAGCAATGAAATGAATGGAACCAGCTGATTGACTCATTAGTGGAGGAGTGAGGGGATGTGGACTCTGACCATTTGAACTGGGGGTGGTTGTAGGGATGTAGGGATTGTGTGGGGGGTTTGTGTGAGTACCACATAAGTAATGTGTGTATGCATGTGTATGTCTGTGTAATTAAGCAACTGTCACTATATGTGTGTTAAGACCATGTGTGTGAGTTGAGAGGTCAGAAGGAATTTCCATAGGGTGTGAGAGGGGAAAGGGAAGCTGTTTATGGCCTGACTTGGCACAGAGGGAGGGGGTCGGCCTGTATTGTCCGGCGCTTTCATCTGGCTCACTTCGATTAGTTTTTCACAGCACTTGTTGTCAAATCCCTTATAAATCACAGCTAACAATCATTATGTCACTGGCACATATATACAAAATGAAAACAAGATTATTTGTACACATTGCATGTGCTTAGACTTAAAGGTGAAGAAAAAATATTAAAAAGTTCATGTTACAGAATGGAAAAATAGGTAAATAATACAAATGATAGCAAATTAATGAACTCAGTTGCAGTTGGCTGCATCTTGTCAAAAGGAACAAATGGACTTTTGGAACAGCAGCTCCTTGAACTAACTAAAGCTGATGGTAAAACCCACAGGGTGGCCTCCCTTCCCTCCCCTGTCTACTGAAAACACCTTATGAAAACACTTGCGCTCACAGAAGCAGCACTTTACAGCTCTTTTCAGTCTACAGTTTTACCAAATGGACAGGTGTTTAAGTAATAAAGACCAAAGCCTACACCTACACATTTGCCCCTTAGAGATGCTTGCCTTTACAAAGCTACTTTGTCTTACTGACCTCTTTCAGCTTCTTCTAATTGTCCTCTAAATATGGCACCCACTTAAATATTAAAGTCACTGTGTCACTGAGTCTCCATTTCAACTTGTACTGAGGTTAAATAAATGCTCCACACAGCTGGTAGTACCTCCAGGAGGCTGCAGCATGGAACCAAGGGGATTATGTAAATAACTCGACAAAAGGTCATATGTGATTGCTACTGCTGCCACTGAAATGTAGTGGATTCACTACGTATAAGCTGCGCAGAACACAGTATGTTAAAGACGTTAATGTTACTGCTGATAAGAAGGAGGGGCTATCATTTAAAGTTATTGTGGTTTTTCAGAAGACAAGGAGTAAAAGGAAGAAATAAGTTATAAACCTAGGGAGTCTGCTGGCCTCTGTATCTTTTAAAAGTGTATAGGACAAGAAGTGGGAAAAAAAAATAAGGCCTGTTAGTGGCCTGAAACACTTAGTCAAACCTCTTACCAAGTAAAATATACACTGTTAAAACGTTTTGGTCTAACGCAAGCATTATTATTAATTATGGTAAACATTTAAGCTTGTGACATTCTGCACAACTTCAGCCTTTTCTTGAAGCTATTCTTGCCATCACACATTTGCTTACTCAGGAGGGCTGTTTGGAAATGAGCAAAAGCTGTTTTCCTGCTCCTTAAAGGGGAAAAGGCCTGGGGCAAGGCCTTGAAAAGTCACATCAACTACCCAGCTATGGTTCAACTCAACAAAGAAATTTCCCTCCCCACTTCTCTTTTCTTCTATTTAACAAGACCAGCAAAGGCTGAAACCAGGTGATGTGGCCTTTCTTCCCCCTCAAGGCACAGTGTTTTACAGCAGCATCCAATCTCCAGACAGATGTAACTGGCTATTTCTTAAAGACAAATATCAAAGACCACTTTCTGCTCCATCAGCGAAATTTGTTACAAGAATCTGTAGCTTGTAAAGAAATGGTGGGAGGAGACCCTGAGGTGGATCAAACTGCTGCTGGGAGAATTCTACGTGAACTCCACAGGTCAACCCTTTTGTGCTTGCGAAGCGTAATGACCATCGCAGGTCCACAAAAACTCTTAGACATCTCTTATAAGTTCTGCAGGCTCTCATCTGCACATTGGCCGAGAAAGACACATATTTGACCATCGCCAACTATGATTTTGACTTATTTGTTTGCATTTGGTCAAGCCGTGAGTCAGTCAGTCATGGAAAGCTGCACAGTCCATCCCTCTAAATATACACATCCTCCTTCTGTGTATTTTTATTTGCTACTGGAATAGGATAACCCCTGGAGCTTGATTGTGTTAGAGCAGCTATTGTTGAGAAGGAAAAAGGCTCGTCTTTTGGGAATCTGCCGCTGAAGTCATATGTACAGACTCCTCCTCTCATAACCCCCGGATCAGGGTCACGCTTTGTGGGTTGAGAGTGGGTGGAATTCACAGCAGGTCCTAACTCACTTATGATCTGGACATTTTGACACATGGTAATTCCAGTTGGACTTTATGGACATCCGGTGCAGACAGGGCCTATAAAATATCAGCTCTGAAGGCCATTAATATTATGTAAAATATTTCATCAGCATTTTGAAAGCTATTAATATAGTTCACCAATGACCAAAGAGTGGGAGGGATACCTGTCACCCATCCACACATATGGTATAAAACTTTAATATGTAGATGGAAGTCAACATTGGGACAGGTGTGGATTAATTTTAGACAGACATTCAAGTGTCATGCAACATTTTTGCCTCTTGCCACCAGCATGATTTAGACGTGTGTTTTAGTGTTTGTAGCACTAACAAAAAAAAATACATGTCATTACCGTCATTAGCAAAATGCCAGCTTGTAATGATGACAACATCTACTACAGCATGCAACTGAAACCTGTGTGATCTCTATTTTTACGTGTTTTAATGCACTGGGGTTGGACAGGGAATACCCAGGCATTCACCCAGAAACACACACACGCAAACATCCCCCGCCGCAACACGTACACACTCTCCTAGATGTACCACCCATCTTGCTCTCCCTGTGAACGAACCATCTCTCCCTCACCCTTTTCCTTCCTTGTATATGTTTCTCTCCCGCTGCCTTGTTCTGCCTGGCTGACTACAGACAGCAGCAGTGTGTCTGTGCAGTGGGCAGGCCCAGACACATTTGCCCTCCCCTCCTTGCTCTCCACAGTGTGTGTCAAAGACCTGCCATCCCACAAGGCCCCTCTGTTGGATGCCAAGATGACGTGCACACACAAACGACATATACAAAACGTCCATGCGCACATGCTGTAAACACCTAAACACACCGCTCTGGGATTTCTCCACATACGTCTGGACTTATTTAAACATAGTGCTTTTATATTATGGTTTTGTTTGTCAGAGTAAGCGCTGAGAAAATTCAGTATGTGTGGTATTCTAGTATTACAGGGATTAACATTAGTTTATGTGTGTGTGTGTGTAATACAAATGACTGAATTAAAAAGTTTTACTATTACCACTAGTTGCTCACGGAAGTTACACAGTAATAGGCATAAGAATAAATCTTCGTTGTCACGTCAGCTACGAATATCTGGGGTTTAAGAGGATTTAACAACATGTGGAGTTTATTGGCAACTATTTGCTATAGTTCTCTTTTGTTTTTTTATCTAATAGTGTATTTCAACAGCTTGTGTCATAATTCTGTCCTTGTTTGTCCTGTTTACTTGTTTGTGCATTAAAAACCTAAACAAATCGACAACTTGATGACCCTCTGGGCGTCATACTTTGTCTTTTTCAATAAACTGCTATGGCCACCCACGCTCTGCCATATTTTCACCGGTCATCCTTCTCCGGTCAGGCCTGACACGGCTGTTGCTTGCCTTCATGTGAAATTCCAGCTCTGTGAATCTTTCCGTGCCGCCATTTGAGCCATAAACCATCAGTCAGTGCACATGAGCGCTCCTGCAGGCCTGTTGCATCTGTAAAGTCTGTCAGCTATGCTGTTCTCTCAGTTTCTGATCCAAGTCTGACCCATATCCACTACAGTGCTCCCTCCATACCATCCCACCCCGGCTCTCGACATGTCGTCATCCTCTCCCCCTTCCTCCTGACCACCTTAGGGCAATCTGAACATAAGTCACTGTACATCTGTTCAACATGGCTGCCTAGCATATGACCTACGCACTAGCTTGCTTCCCTGGTGAGGTCAATCCACCAAGACACTATCTGATGGACTGTACAATTATTTTGTGTAATATATGTATAGCTGCCCTATTTACTAAATGTCAATTTCAGACTTTATGGCTATAACATGTATTTGAATGACATTTTTGGAAAAATGTAATAGTAATAGTAATAGTATATGCATGGGTAATAGTAATTCAACTTGGTGGTAATAAGAAGTATAATACATATAATTCATAGAAATTACTATTATTTTTTTTTAATATTAATAATAATAATAATAATAATAATAATAATAATAGTGTTCAAGTTAGAAATTGAAAGGGAAAATTAATTGTAATAATCACTATATATGTCTATATTATTATTATTATTATTATTATTATTATTATTATTATTATTATTATTATTATTATTACATTGTGACCAGTTATAGTAATAAATATGTGTCCAGTATTAGGTCCGATTCAGCAGACTTATAATTAAGTGTCCTTGCCCTCATCTCATTTAATTTAATATTATCTTATGTTCTTACTTAAAATAAATAAATAAATAAATAAATAAATAAATACCTCAACGTATTAACCATTTTGCTGACCTCGACAATGCTCTTTTAGCACAATATCCAGACTGACTTTGCTTTTATATTGTAAATTTACTTCCACGCCTGTTCAGCACGTTTCCTCTCATCCATTAAAAGGTTTGTATACTCGCCACAATAGGATCACTAATAGTTGCCATTGTCATTTCAATTGTCACCCTAAGTACATTTGTTCACGAATTTGCCTTTGAATATATGCAGCAGAGCCTCTGAAGTGAAGTTTTACGCAGGGGGCTCCAGTGTGCGTCCTGCTCAGGCCACACAGACTGCTGCGGCGCTCATAAATAAAGCCTGGCACATGAAGGCCTGCTGTCCCGGACAAAATGGCCCCATTACTCGCCTAATCACGAATAACAACTCAGATTCGCACTAATGACCTCTCTAAACCCATTTAAAAAATGTAATAAAAAAAAATGCACATATAAAATGGGTAAATATTTCAACTTACTCATTATTTATATGAATTGAATAAGAAAATTACATATTAATTTGCATGAAACAATTGTTGGTAAGTGTTTCGGTCCTAATAGTCCTGATAATACTAAAACAGTTGATTAAATATGTAAATTCTAACAGTTGTGATCTTTTAATTGTTATTAATCCATCAACTGTATACAATACTTATTTTTTATACACATTTATTTCCTTCCCCGCTTTTTCCCCCCCTGATAATGTGACACTGATGATGATGAGGAAACCTCCACTTCTAAAGAAAGAATATGAGCGAATAAATCCAGAGAGAGGGTTGCCAACTGCAAAACAAGCACAGGAAAACTCCTATGGAGGTGTGATCTCACCCACATAAAAACAAACATGTGCGCTTCAAAGGCCCAGGTAGTGCGTAATCACCACGACATACACAGCCATAAATAGAAAAAAAAAGCAGTGAGAGTCAGTGGGAAACCCTGAGCTGCTACAATAAAAAGCCATTTGTCTTCGTTTAGAGAGAAAGTTGTTTCAGGTGAGGTTATTCAGTTTGTTGCAGTCATAAGTGTTTCTGAGAACTGGCTCCAGCGCACGCATAATGGAGTTGACATTTACGGACATAATAAATACATACGAAAGTTTTTCACTGTTCATGTAGAAATATATTCAACTCTACGACTTAAACTCTAATGACCTTATAACGACTACAATATGGAAAAGGGCTCGATAAGAAACGAGAATGTCTTCTTTAAGTACACTTAAATGTCATAATGTACAGCAGGGATTCATTAGGGCAATAATCTTACCCAAAAGTGGCTCTTTAGAATAGAACTACTTGGTCTAGGCTGAATATCATTATGGTGCCTGTTCTCTAGAATTTTTTTTTTTCTCTTTGCTTCCTCTCTCCATCATAAGTAATTTACGCCGAAGAGTAACCATACCGCCTGTGCGCTACAGAGGACTGTCATCGACGCAATTTGTCTCCTCAACACACTGATACCAGCTGGAAGTTCAACAGCCAAGGCCTTTCCTGCACTCTGGGAGTCCAGTGGGTTCACCTAGTGCTTTTTTTTAACGGTTCATTTAATTCTGACTTTGTAAAAAAAAAATAATAATAATAAATAATAAATAAATACATAAAAGTAACATGGTTATAACTGAAAATATAGAAAATGATTACAATCACGCACGAGTTTTGTTCACATTGTAGAAGCGTGAATGGAGAAACTGTAAAAAGTGACAGAAAAGTTTTGAAAAAGTGTGTGATTCATGTTTTAAACCCCGCAAAATGATCCACTCGTGTGTATTATTGAATGAATTAAGAAAAGAAAGAAAGAAAGAAAGAAAGAAAGAAAGAAAGAAAGAAAGAAAGAAAGAAAGAAAGAAAGAAAGAAAGA
>JAPQRP010000020.1:16222026-16270321 GCA_037367295.1 Apogon hyalosoma
GATAGATAGATAGATAGATAGATAGATAGATAGATAGATAGATAGATAGATAGATAGATAGATAGATAGATAGCCAGCATTTCCATGTGGGCCCCAGAAGGGTTACATTTGTGCTGCATATAAGGGTCCCAAGTAGGTTTGTCCACACTTTCCATGGTGGCCCCTCATGTGTTTGCCCATATCAGAATCTGAGATCTGAAAATCTCATATTATTTATTGTTCACACTATTTATCCCACGATATTTTTCATGTCATTTGCAGTACTTCTCATGTCATTTGCACTACTTAAATTTAATGTTTTACAAATATTTTAGTTTGCAATACTTTTTATTTTTTAATGCAAATAACTGTGCCTTTACTGATATTTGTTGTTTCACTGATATTTGTTGTCTGTCTATAAATCCTTGCACTGACCCTGAGAGCTCTACCTCAATTTTGCTGTACTTGGTACAATGACAATAGAGAGATTCTGATTCTGATATGGGCAAACACATGTGGGGCCACCATAGTAACTGTGGACAAACCCACTTGGGACTCTTATGTGCAGCCCAGATGTAACCCTTCTGGGGCCCACATGGACATGCTGGCTGGGTAGGACCAATGTTTATTTCATTTCGACTTTGTACTTAAAATTCCATCTAAAATGTCTGTGGAAATGCAGTACACATCATACTCACATGATATGGTGCATTTTTGGTGTATTAATACTGCCTTACTGTGCATATAACACATAAAAGTCTAGCCATTGATGAAACACTCACCAACCATCACCCCTCAGTTTCACCGTCGTCTCAGCCTCCTCTAGACTGGAGGCAGACGAAGCAACACAATATTATTGTTTTGCCTTAGGGTTCTGACATGTCCATGCACTTACAGATGATTACATCATCAATATTTAGAGCAACAAGTGAAACTAAAGCTGTTCTAACTCTGTTTCACATAGTGTGTGAGTCACAACAAGTAATGCTGCTATTAGATACGGGTGAGTTACTTGGTATATAATTACTATCGTATTTTGTTTTCGTATCAGAGGAAGCAGCGACTAATAATCTTGGAATGTATGTGGCTTAAATTCAGTAAACCTTAACTGTACCTATTGCTGTTTTAGGTTTTAATTAAATTTATTCTGGAGTTGGATCAAATTACACTGTTTCTCCTTTAGAAAACTCTAAGGATTCCTTTTGTTTTGGCACATTAATACATATTTAGTTGTATAAATTTATTTTAAGCCCCCTTGGAGTTTTGTCTTACCACATCTACTCAAATGAATATTTATATCTAAACTTGCCTCTAAACTGCCTCACTGTCACTGCCAGACATGTTATTATATTTTACAGTATCATATTTTATGTAAATGCCATAAGATTCAAAGCTAAAAACCTATGTAAATACTACAGCTGGTGAAGTCTGCAATTCCACCATTGCTCATAACTGTCTTACTAACTTCAACTAGTACTGCAAGAAAAAAGCAAGATCTCTGGTAGAGAAGGTAATATGGTAAAGCGGATATGTAATTTAAGAATGTACACCCATGCACAGACAAGCCTGCACAGTATGCACATGGCAGTAGGAATGAATGCATGCACTTGTGCCAACACACACACACACACACACACACACACACGCACGCACACACACACACACACACACACACACACAAATATATGACTGTTCCCAGAAAACATTTGACAGACAGCAACACGCAGAAGGTGGCCAAGTTCAACCACTTTCTAATTCCTAATGACACTTACACCATGCACAGGCTGACATTAACACAAAACAAGCATTCTTTTTATTCACGTTTTGATAGTATAACTTTCTAACAAAACATCAAAACAGCTTTGAGAAATAAATGTCTGCAGCAGAAAGCGATGCAAATAGAATTAACATATTACAACCTTGCTGCTATATTTACAGAAGTTTTAGACTTTGGCAGTCACTGATGTAAAAATCCATAGTTAGATTGTGCTCAAACTGTCTACATACCCCCATTAACAGACATTTTATGAATGTGCACACTCCTTTTCCTCCAAAGCAACCCCACCCCTTTTTACGACACACATATGTACACATACACAAGCATACAGTCGTGCTGCCAACACCCACCCACACACACCAACCCACAACCACCAGTCAGCCGCCTTATGCCCGCCATTGATACAAACCGACTACAAAACACTCTGCCAAGAAGCAATCAGTCAGAAAGAGTATCTGAGTGATTTGTTATGAGCAGGTGCTATGGAGAAAATTGACAGGGAATGTTTTATCAAGACACAGTGAATTTACTGTGGGGAAATTGATAGTAGTCATAATGAAACAATAAAAATGTCTCCAGCACCCGCCGGTACATGGAGGGTGCACATGTGTGCGTGTGGTGTGTGTCTGAGATTCATTCATCACCAAACTGCGACATAATGCGCTCTCATTCATAGCAGATTGTTTTGTTTGTTTGTTCGTTTTTGTTTTTTTTTTTGCTTTAAGTGATAAGGAAGTATTTGTTTGCAAACAGTGTGTCAACAATGTGAGAGGACAATAGAGGTATTCAAAAGCCAGAGAGAAAGAGTGGGGTAATAAGAGGGAAAGACTAACCGCAAGGGGAGCAAGTGTTGTGTTTTGGAGGTGGGTGTATGCATGTGGTTTGTGGGGACAGAGAATGGGTGCCGTTCAAACAAACAAACTTCACCAGAGTGGCTTATTTTCAGCACCGATGCATTATTTCATGTCTCCCTGCTGCAAATCATCATAGGGTGTTTAGTGACTTTGCCCAGTGCTCTCCATATCCCTTTTCTCCATGCACGACACACACACAGTTCTGTCACCCATGGCGATGTGAGTGATCTCTGTACGGACGCTGCTGAGCAGCTCAAGGGGGCATCTGGTCTTTTTCCCCTCTCAGTCACTGAAATGTAAACACCCCAGTTGCCTGGATTTGCCAAATGAGCACCTGGTATTTCAAAGTGGCCTCCTGGCTGTGACTTTTTCATGTTAGGGTGGGAGGAAAGGCTGTTCTGCATTATGTAGACATACACACAAGCAGGCTTGCACGCACACTTGCAGTTATTCACAAAGGTACAGCGGGTGTGGAGACATTGGGTGAGACAGGCCGGCGGGCCCACACACACACACACACAAACACACACAAAAGTGCAAAAAAATGCATGATTAGGTACATGCACACGGCACTCAGACTCACACATACACCACATACTCTGTCATTCTCTCACCTGGCCTTGTGTTTAGTCTATATGCAGTGTAATGGTATACGGTAGGATTACTGCGACCCTCTGAGGTGCTGCAGTACAGCGGTGTGGTGTGTGTCAAGTCTGTCTGTCCTCGTCCCTGTGGACTGCTGCAACTTGTCATCAGAACAGTTAGCCACACCGAGCTAAGCCAGATCCCAAACCATCATACTGTTAATCCGAGTAAAAAAATTAGGGTCATCCCCTGGAATATCCATTGTAATAAGAAAACTCTAGGGTTTCACTCTTTCATCTTTACAGTTTAAAAGGCTTTCTGCTAAATGGCCATTAAGAGGAGACATTTTTCATCCAATTTTATTTTATTTTTTTCCACTTAGATGACTCCATCTACAAAAGAGATAACTGCTCACTGGAGGATGAGGTAGCCCATCATTCACACAAGTAAAGTGGATACGCCCACAGTGATTCTATGAATATGAACTCTAAAACAGTCTTTATTTATAACTGCTACTTTATAGTACAGTGTCAAACTAAATGTTCACAATATACTGTATTTCAGTAAATGGGTCTTAATCTGAGTCTGTCAACGCATTCCATAAAGGACAGTGAACTAAAAATGCAGGACAAAATTCTGTCTTAGTGGCCGATTGGTTCATGTTTTACTATCATATTGCAGAATATCATCCACATTATAGCACATTAATTAAATAGAGAAAGAAAACACGGAGTAACAAAAAAACAAGTTATTCAACAAGTCTTTAACCATTATAATTTTATTTTATTTTCAGTTTATTATACACAATTTACAAATTTGTTGTATTGCATTTTTTTGGTTCTAAATAGCAAAGGTATGTGTGGAGAGTTTTAATACTTTCTTGGCTTTATAATTTTAATGTGCTAATATGCAGTGATCTGTAGTGTAATGCTCATTCCTCTGTTTGCAGAAGACTCTTGCTCTGAGTGTTTGATAGATAGTAGGCAAGTCTGAACAATTATTACCTAGTTCTTATTGTCAAAACAATCTGAGAGAAAATTGCAAAAAAAAAAAAAAAAAAAAAAAGTATAAACAGCCACTGTCTATCTGGTATGTGAAAACATTTGAAGAGCTATGATATCATTTTTCACACCCACAATGCCTCACAATCATTCTTCTAAGCAGACTGATGCTTGACACAGAAAATAATTCAGACAAATCTCCATTTGACCCATGGAGTCACTCACTAACCACCTCCAAAAATGGAAATTGTTGTCTTGTTGGTTTGGTTGTCGGGGCTGATTCACATTCATATGATAAAAGGCCATCATGTCACCGCATGCCTCAACATTGACAGTGTAGGGCCGACATTGGCTGTCTGTCATCGCTGACACATCCTGGCCTCCACCCAGCCAGACATGAATGAAGCATCAGCCAAAGGTGTCTTTTTTGGCAACTCAGACACATTCCACGGCAATTAATCACCTGAATCACCGGTTTGGAAGAGGAAAACCTGAAGTATTCGTATTATTTATGTGTGTATATGCATGTGGGGACGTTACCAAAGCAGAGGAAAAAATTTGGCTCGACTAGCTGTTTTGTAAAGATCTGTTTTGTGGGACAAGAGTTTAGTGTGTGAAAGTGCAGATGAAAGTGGGCTTGTGTGTGCATTCTTTTATGTGGGTGTCAGTGTATGAGTATAGTATTCCTACACAGTGAACATACCAGCAGCTCATCTCCTCACGTACTTTCAGGAAACGTTTCATAAGGGATTGTGATACCCTTCTCCTACCCATTCCAGTACAAAAGTAGTGTTGTGCCTTTGTAGCAAATCCCTGTTTTCTCAACTGGCTTCCACTGGGGAAACAGAACACATTCTACAGACAAGAATGAGAAACACCCTGACAAAACAGACTACAAACGCCAAGCATGGGTACAGAAATGCTGATAACGTCAGTCTTTTTTTATTTTCATCTTGTTTTCCTTGTCTCTTCAGTACTATCTGTCATTGTTTCTCATCTGGTCCTGGGCATTTCTGCTGGTCTGTGTGAATGCTTAGAAGTTTCCCATTGGTGCTGATGGGAAAAAAGACCCAGGCGGCATTTCTCATGCATTCTCCAAGGGTGCAAATTCTTGAATTTTTCTACTTCCCCTATCAGCAGCCCACCTTTGCCTTTTATTGCCTCTTTGTATTCTCCTTCTGCCCTCTTTTTCATCAAAACTTTAGCAAAACGGGAGCTCCATGGTCTCCTCCTATGCGCTGGGGGCAAAGGTGCTCTAGATTAAAAAGAACCTCGCAAATTGAATTCACACTTGATGAAACAAACAGATTTGCATGTGTCTATTCGCCTGAGACGGGGTGGCCAGCTTCAGGCAAAGAACTGGCCCACCTCCGAACAGTGTGCTCGAAACTAATTAATGGGCTGTTATGGAAGAAATGTGTCTCAGAGTTTGAGGTTAGGTGATGTAGAACGATGTGACCTCAGTCCGATAAAGGTCGAGGTCTTTGCTAATAAGTTTGAACCAGGTCATTTGTGGGTAATCTGAAAGTTTTCAACGTTGGTGAAGCATTCCAGTCGTTGTTGCGCTGTGTTAAGCTGTGTAAAATTTCAGTCAGTAGAGAATAAATCAGGCTCTAATGCTAATTCTGTGCAGTCTTTCTTGTCAAAAGGCTTACACTGTAATTTCTTTGTATTATAGTGGCAATATGTAAAGTATTCAGGCTGCTTTGAAGCCATATTGTGGTGACAGCTGTGCATTTGAGTTGACAGCTGAGTCTATTATGTGTGTTCTTTTTTCATCAAAGGATGTATTTCCTCACATTACATCAACTTAGAAATAACTGTGATAGTATACACAATAATATTAGTATTCTTATGAGTTCTCTGCTTTATTTATGTGATGTGTTTCTTCCATGTGTTGTCAGCATCCTCAGATGTTATATGACATTTCCTATGCTGTGTCTGTATACACTTCCAGACAAACCACTGGGTCTCTTCACCTAGGTTTACGTTTGTGTTTATTGCTAGCTGCCTGCTGGTTGCCAACAGAGGTCAGTGGGGATGTTGGTTGGGCATCGGTGGTCACAGATAAACCTTCCTCTCTCCCTGAGCATGGCGGAAAGACTTATGGGACCAGTGTGGGCAGACAGGCTGACGCGTATTCTCCCCCTCACTGTCCCTTCAGCTATTTACCAGAAGGAGGTCCCATCCAAGCAGGAATTTCACACCCTATTGACAATGTGGCTTCTGTCAGCTGCCGCTCCAACACCCATTAACAGTGGCTCATCCTTCCTTCCGTCTCTTCCCTGCCTCCTTCTCTGTCGCTCACTGTTTTATTTTAATCCTTCAGGGGGGTTCTGTCTTTTAAGTTGTTAAAAGAAAAAGCCAGGATGCAGACCAGGAAAGGAAGAGATCGATGGTTAGTTAGGGACATGTGACCAAAAGAGTCAAGCATGGAGAGGAAACAAATTGCACTTGTCAGTTGCAGGCTTTGTATTTGTTGATGTGTGACGAAGAACATTTGGACAGCTTGTTTATCAGACACTCGTGAAAAGGGTTACATTCTTAGCACTGACTTTCCAACTTTCCAGCTTTGGGATATAATTTATGCAGTAGATTTTTCACAGCAAACGATCAACCTCTATTCTCATCAAGGTGGTAACTCTTCAGTTTTGCCTTCCTCTTTGCCACAGTAGTTCTTGACAAGGTGACAATTTTCCCTAAGAGGATGCTAATAAACATTTTTAAGTAGGTCTGCAGTGATTTTCCAAAAGTTTTTTGACTTGTACATGATGGATTAAATCCTGCTGCGTTTCAAAAGTTCATGCTTTTTAGGTTGGTTTTAGAAAACATTCATTAAAATGCAGTGTTGTGCAAGTTACTTCTAAACTGTAATACATAACAGATTACTTGTTGCTGTTATTTAAAAGTAATTCCTTATCTTATAATATTACTGTCTCAGAATTGTAATGTGTTACATGACTCCTGTATTACTTTTGGGTTACATACAGACTTTCATCATAATTGGAGAGGCTTGGGACGCATATATTTGCGCCCTGAAGTGCATGTGGACAGATAGCTCAAGTAACGCTACGGTCATCGATGTTCGAATCCCAGCAGGAACGCTTGCCTTTTTTTCAACATTTTACATTTTCAAACAGGGGGCGTGGTGCAGAGGATGCCAGTAGATAAATCCGCAGTTGATAAAGAATTCTAACTTGTCATAAAAATGTTAGCTTACCTTGCTGATCACAGAGATCATGCTAACTAGCTTCTTGAAAGCAGGGTTGGGGTTAGTAATGAGCATACGTCCCATTGGCTGACCACCAACAGGAAATAGAACTTTCCTGTCACATTTTTGACTCCTTAAGGTCTCATGGTCTTACTGTTTTTTGTTTGTTTGTTTTTTCATTTGAGCAATTAAATTATGGGCAAAATTGTGTTGCAGTGTAAGCTCTATTGAACATGTACTGAGTAAAATATTACTGAAAATTGATTAGTAATGCCTTACACTACTGCAGTGTTTTTCAACCTTAGGGACGGAACCCCACATGGGGTCACCTGGAATTCAAATGGGGTCACCTGAAATTTTAGTAATTGCTAAAAATAAATAAATAAATAAATAAATCATTAATAAAACAATTATATGGTGAGCTGAGAGAGACAATCACAATCCATAAAAAAACATGACAAATTCTGAAGCTGAAACTGAAGCACTGTGGCACTGTTTATCTGCCAAATGTTCATTGTGGTCGGTTTCAGATGCTGCAGCTCTTTCATAATTCATAGTTTAGTTATTGTTTGTTCAGTATAAATTTGCAGCCTTGTAAATACAAGCTGGACTGACTGTACATATCTTGACCAAGGAAAATAAAATTCTCACTTTGTGCAGTAATCTACACCTGGCTTTTCTGCCTCCGTCCATAATAATATACATTATATAGACTACATGCCATCTAAAATTAAAGTTTATTTGCAACATAGTATAGCAAACTATTACATGATTAAAAACAAATTAATTTTAGCAAGAAAAAAAAAAAGTTTCCATTTTGAATATCTGGGGTTGCCAGAAATTGGTGATGTTAAAACAGGGTCACGAGCCAAAAAAGGTTGAGGACCACTGCACTACTGTGTTACAGCAAAAAGTAATCCATTACTGTAATGCATTACTTTTGTAACATGTTACTTCCAACACTGGTAAAATATGGTGCAGCTAATAATTCTGGAGGAAAAATAATATTAGTTACAATCAATTTAGAGTCATGGCAACATTTTCAAACTCTCTATTATGGGTACCTTAAAGTTAAGCAAATGGTATCTGTTATAGGAAGATGGTATTTTCTGTTGATGCGATGCTAAACATGTTGTAACGGAATAACCCTACCTTTGGCTATTATTCTAAGGGAGGAATGTGTGGATTCACTTTGCTAAGACTGCCATAATGTCTCTCATCACAGAGAAGTGTTCCTTCCTGGAAAAGAAAGGTCACATCCTTTCTGCAACATGTTCAGCTGTGAAGTGTCATACTTTCTCCTCATAGTGTGTTTAACCAAGAGTGGATTAAAGGTAGACTGTGTATATTTGTCCTCGACTCTAGCTCTGTTGGCACATCAATATAGAAGTATATAAGGGTATACCTATAAGTGTAAAAAGAATGTCGCTTGTATAAAATTGTTTGTGTGAAGACTTTCCACTACTGAAGGAAATCTTTGCTGGCAATTTCTGGCAATTATACGGTCACGTATGGGAGTATTGGACTAAAAAATGCTGAATTATTTATGTTAATCAGACTTACCAGGTTCATCGTTTCCCTACATAGTATCACATACACAATTTAAACATGAAACAGTGAAAAAGTAACTCATACCTGTTAGTTTGAAAAGGGGATTTTGGGTAAAAATGTGTTCAGTCCATAGTATCTTCTGCTTGTTCCTTTGCTTGAGAAAAAGTCAAATTTAAAACACTCATATGGTATGCTACTTGAAGCTTGACTAAGACCACATTGCCATGGAAACAGAATATTTTTTGGTCTCATAGAGTTCTTTTTAAGAGAGAGAGTTTCAACGAACACACTCATAATGGCAAATCCATCTCTGCCGCTCACCACTCACACGATGCCCAAGAGCGAGGGTTTTTGGCAGAGGTGCATTAGGTGTACCTTAAACATGATTAAAGATGGGGTCTGGGATGGCAGAAGCAACTAAATGAGATGAAATGAAATTGGTGAAGGGGGAAAGAGTTAATTAGCTTAATAAGATTTGGGAGACAGGGAGTGGTCGGAGCAAAGGAGGCGAGGAGCTGGGGGTTGTTCTGGCATTTTGCTGGATGTTCCTGTACCGTTGCTTGTGTCTGAAACATGCCAGAGGTACAATAGGGGTGCTAATCTGGCAAATTGAAAGGTGCTCACATGGAGGGGTGTGGGGTACAGAAGTGGCACTTGGGCTCCCATCCCTGGAATGAGAAAAACAAATTAAATCTTTGTAGCCTCAGAATAGTCCCCCTTCTACCCTACACTCGTTTTCTTGATTGAATTTGTGCCTCGCGCACAAGCCTGAGTGTAATTTTTTGACGGCGATAGAGCTGCAAAGGTAAAACCGACTCTGTCAATTTGTAAGGTGCATTATACCCTGCCGTGTTCTTTTGTATTTACACGACATGAGCTCTGAGTTTAGCATTGCTGATCAAATGTAAAATAGGCTGTGCCACATACAAAAATATGTATTTCAGGAGGATGGATTCTTGTTTCTAACTAGGTCTGGACTGCAAAACTGTGTAGAAATGTAACCCTGTTTTACTTTCTATTTTGACAGTTTCACAAGCACACAAACAATTATTTTATAATGACATAAATACTTCATGCTTAGTGTTTACCTTGAGCAGAATGTTTTCGTCTGGGTGTGGGTGATTATGACAGAACTGGAAACAACAGAGTCGTACCACCATATCAATTACAGTGTGTGTGGCCATTAAAGTCTTTTTTTCTTATCAGTTTCATTTCATCCAGATGCTAAAACATAAAAGCTGATTGCAGATCTCTATAGTGCTATGCTTTAGTATACTTCCTCTAACTCTTGCCTGTTAATATAGCATGTGGTTTCTTGTTTAAAGGCCAGATCAGCGCTTTCCCTGATTGGACAACTATTAGATAAAATCTCTGTTTCCCTGGAGAGGTGTCTGCTCTGCCAAATCTGACAGCTTTGAAAAACAGAGGCCGCCTCATCTTTGCCTGTGGCCATTGTCAAATTAGTTACAGTTATCCGCTTGTTGTAAGAATTAGCCATACAGAGTTTAGTCTGTTACCTCACTGACAGTAAAAATGAAGGGCTCGAATGACAAATTGAATCCACAGAGTTAATTGCGAGGTCCTTGATGGATGAGTGTTCAGTCAAATAGGTCGATAATGAATGAGGAAAGACATAGAGCAGTTGCAATTCAGTGGTAGGTAGAGCTATACAGTGATGGAATACAGGCTGATTTTTTTTTTGTTAATTTTACTGCATGATTAGATCCTTTTTTTGCTAGATATGACATAGTAGCACTGATGTGATGTCTGAGCACAGTTGACAGAATGAAAGGTTCCCAAAATCAGAAACAATCCACAGACAATATGATATAAACAAAGCATAGAGTGAGTGATATGCTGCTAATGACAAATGGCATGAGCAGAATATATCAGTCATACTGTTACTATATTTCAAGAAATCCATAACATGTATGAACTGTGAAATTAAATAAATAAATAAATAATAGGTCCATATCATATACAGATCTGGGTGCTTCTATGAAACTGGGTTTATTTTGGTACCTGACATTTTGCCAGCTTTTTTTAGACCCAATAATAAAAGAGAAATTTAGACATATTTCCCCCCAGGATGTACCTAATGATGACCTCAGATAAATGCAAAAAAAAAAAAAAGTATACTCTTGCTCTGAGCCATCCCAAAATTAATGAATTTTTGATAAAATACTGGGGCCAAAAATAGGAACAAAATTGGGACATAAAAAGCTACCTAGGTGTCAGAGCATTTTATCTGGAAAACATGGCTTGAAGTGGTCTTATATACCGCTATAAATAAAGACACTGTGTTAAATGTGATGATCCTAGTGGTTTTTCTAGTCTAGACGTGCAGATTTTTCATGAATCGGCAGTCTCATTCCAGGTTTCGCGAGTAACCCATCGTATCCACTAATGTTACACGCGGAACCTGCCCATTTATACACAAATAAATCATGAGTGATTTTGCAACAGGGGTCAATTTTGTGAAACACTTTGCCTTGCATAACTGGTTCTATTCCCAAAATGTACTCGTGAGAGAATAAAAAGAAATTCGAAAAAGTAGTAGTGTGTAATTTTCGTGTCCTTCTTACCATGTTAAGTGCAAATTATTTTACAAAAATAATATAAAAATAATATATGTTTTATCTGAAAAATAGTTTCTCTTTTATCTCAGTAAATAATTCTTTTTAAAACAGACCCAAAGTGCTTCCAAACTTGCTTCATAACATTAGTCTACATCTGGTTTGAATTTTTAGCCCCTCTGTCCTGTTTTTAGGGACCAGTTTCATAGAAGCACACACCTATATATGTTTCTCTATACACTCTTACAAAGTTACCAATGTAATAAGCAATACAACCTAAATTAAATCTTTACAAAATCTCAAACAGTCATTCAAGATTTCATAGTGAATAGTGAAATTTATTTTTCAGTGTTAATATTGTTTAGGTCAGAGAAAGGTCAGTTGAGAATATGGTTTGACTGAAACTGGATTACAGTGCCATCTATCTGTGCCAAATCCAGTATGCGTGTTTGCCGGTCGCTACCATGCAAACAAGAAGTCAGTCTTCAACCAAAACCTTATGGCAGACATCAGCAAACTCTGATCCCATTTCTCCCTCTGAATTCCATTATATTAGCCTAACTCCATCTTTCTGTCTCCCATTCTCTCCTCGGCTTCCATTGACTCCACAATATGTTGCCCTAGAAAAATGCAAATAAATAATGCATTGCATGATTAAATTACAATTTACATTGTAAATGCACTGATGTAAATGCGAAAAGTAACTCGCTGGCAAAGAATTAAAAAGAGGGCTCATTTCATTATGTAAAGAAGTGTTCTCAGGGGTTATAAAGAAGTTGGCAGTGATCTGCTATTGGAACTTTGGACTTGGCTTATTATGGTCTGTACATTAGTGAGCTTAGACTCACAACATGTTGATGAAGTCATTATGGAAAAAAAGTAGTATGTCATAACATTCTCTTCCACATTTCCTTTACAAAATAATTTAAGTATGACATGAAAAATGTCATGTTATCACTTGGTTTCATCTCTCTCTAATATGTTTTTATTGTAACCATCCTTTGGCCCAGGCCTCCTTCTCACTCATGCAGTCTCAGCAGCAGCAGCTTCTCTGTCCTGTGTTGTGGGCTTGTCAGTATCCCAGCAAATCATATGATCCTGCCTTTCTATTGGCACTGGAACCTTACTCCTGCCTACTATGTTGAAAATAAACAGCATTCACTCTCATTATGTGGTTGTCAGTAAAATGCATAACCATTCCATTAAATAGACCACAGACAATAAGACTGAGTGTCAATCAGATGGAGCGTAAGATGGTAACAGGATGGAGAAGATGCAGGCACCTGAATTGAAAATTCTCCAATTGAAATTCCAACTTGGATTTAAATGTCTGAGTGGAGGCTCAGTGTGGATTTGTCATTGAAATGCAAACCGTTTTGCTTGCAGTTCTGTATACTAAAGGATGAAAATTAACATAAATTTTGATTTTCAACTCATAAAACCTGCGCATTTTCAGCCAACATGCCAGGATTGGAGATGCATTTATTCAGCTTGCACTCATTCATTATTCATGTTTATACGTGTGAACCTCATAATTGCTTTATTCAGAGTCAGGTCTTGCTTTGGCATGCGGCTTTTTGAAGGCTTACAGATTAACTCCTTGAAATGTACCCGTTTTAGATGTAATGACTGTCTAATGGACACCTGCACTCCGTCAGCTGGGGAGACCGGCCATCCAAAACCGGTTTGGCTGCAGGCCCTTTGAGTCACACAGGACGTCCTGGTGGCCAAGTGGCTCCCACTTCCTGCTTCATCTGTCACCTTGGGCTTTTACGGCCCACTGTCTATTACTCCAGTCTGGTTCAGGGTACAAAGCTGTCTGTGACTGTAAAACCTCTAACTCCTTACCATTTGTGCCTGGTTGTTAGAAGACACTTTTTGTATGTGGTCAGTGTCTATGGAAGAGACAAGAGGTGACATCTAACTACAGTGACAGAAGTGACCGGGTTCACATATAATTTAGGGGGAAAAAAATCCCAGCTTGAGTGAGGTTGAGGATTATTCCACTGGACTCCCCTATGTTCTTTTATTCACTCTCTTTTCTGGGTGACTACATTCCTTTAATATGATGAATGGAAATGCAACAGCCCAGTAATTCCAGTCTCGAACTATGGCCATTTTATTATTTCTTCGGGGTTAAAGAAATGCTGCTGGATTTTTTTTATTTTTTTATAACAAAACCACTTCAAAGTCACACCAGGCCTGAGGGCTATCGAGACTAAGAACAAACAGGATCCAGAACTGAGTTGATACATAGCGAGTCATGAATTTATTCCTCGACAAAATTCAGAGTAACATTAACACGGAAAAGGGGGGAGAAAAACACCATGGTTATTACATCCCATTTATGTTCACTTTGCATTTCAAAGGCCTGGCCTCACCAAATTGTCACACCCTAGTTAACAGTTTAATCCTGACACGGATGAAGCACACGGCCCTCCTTTGTGAGTAGACTCCTAAGTGTCCAAGGGTTGAACTGCCGAGAAGTGATGAAATCAGCAGGAAGAGATGGGAGGAAGGACAGCGAGGGTTGAGGATCTGAGGGCAAGCTTATCTGCCAGAAGTCACACCGAGTGATTGCCATCAATGAAGCCAGGAGATTAGCGGGTGGGTGTTTGGGTGGGCTTACATAGGAAATAAAGTAAAACATCAGATTGGTGGAGGCAGAAGGTGAGAGAGAGGTGAGGCTGTGGCTTGATGTGTGGTTTGGTCTGAAGCTAAAGGTGACAGTTACAGCCGCTAAGTCAGATCACACTATAAATAACCTCAATGTATTTTTCATATAACTTCATTATTACTAATCGATCACATCCTCCCTACAGTTGCTAAAGTCAGAACCTTTATTAAAAACATAGTAAATGTACTATAACTACTGATGGGTGAAGCACACTAAGAGGTCATTTTGATGAGCAGCGAATATATTAACATTTTATTCATTCATTTGTTCATTCATTCATTCATTTATTTAGCATTAAAACAATGTAACTTAAAGCATTGAATTAAGAAGCATGGATTCCTTCTTCATGTAATAAAACCACTCTTAATCAGGAACCAAATAGGAAAAAAAATAAAATAAAATTGTGCTCCAGACATTGTGTTTTTGCATTAGGCTACTTATATTTTCAGCATTAATGAGTGACCTCTTCTTTTTATTTTTATGTATGTATGTATGTATTTATTTATTAATTTTTTTATTTATTTTTGCAACAGTCATTTTTGCTTCCATACACCTGATTCCTTTATATTTCACATTTGTGTTTTCTTTCACCAACGGAGCACCTACTACCATGTTTTCTTCATAAAGATAGTGTTGTTTGGCCAAAAATAAATTGAGTACATATACTGTTGCCCAAAAAAGTTGTAATAACATTGTTTTCAGAGACATTCCTCTTTCTATTCATATTTATACACATCAGCAATCATCTTTAACTGGGCACAATGATTACATACTGAGTTCAAGTTCCACTTTACAGTTGCAGAAAAAATTATTAGACCATCCTTGTTTTTTTTTCAGATTCTTGTTCATTTTGATGCCTGGTACAACTAAAGGTGCATTTGTTTGGACAAATATAATGATAACAACAAAAAATAGCTCATAGTAGTTTAATTTCACAGCTGATATCTATCCATTTTCTATGTTTTCTTGATAATAACCAAAATCACTTCAGGTCTTACATCAATATCTATGGCATTGTACTGACAAAAACAGTGCTTTTATTCATTCCATGTTTTCTTTTCTGCCCGTTTTAGTCACATGATACACACAAGAGTTAGTACTGGATTGCATAACCATTGTTTTTGATGACTTTTGATGATCTACTAATTTTTTACACAGCTGTATGTATCAAAAATAAAGCACATTTTAACAGAGAGGTAAAAATATTTTATTCCAACTGAACATTAACACCTAAATCCATTTAAATTTTAATCTCATAGAACAGAAATTCACACCTGTGGTGCAACATGACAGCAGTTAATTAAGTTACTCAGTGATAAGAAATAATAAAGTAATAAAAAGTCATATTTGATGGTCTAAATCAGGGGTCTCAAACTCATTTTCTTTCAGGGGCCACATTCAGCCCGATTTGATCTCCAGTGGGCTGGACCAGTAAAACCATAGCATAATAACCTATAAATAATGATAACTCCAAATTTTTGTCTGTGATTTAGTAAAAAAAAAATTCACATTAAATTATGAAAATACTTACTTTTCTGAACTATCAAAACTAAAAAGATGTGAATGACCTGAAAAAAAAACAAAAAAAAACAAAAAAAACCCCCAGAAATTTCACAAGATAAATAAGTGCAATTTTAACAATATTATGCCTCATTATGCCTCATTTTATCATTTCTACATGTGCATTATGGATTGGATCTACAAAGACACTAAACGCTTAGTAATAGGCAGAAAACTGCTGAAATTGTGCTTAATTTTCTTTAGACATTTTAGGTTATTCACATTTTATTATTATAGGATAGTTTGTTAATGTAAATATTTTCATAATTTAATGTTATTTTTTGCACAAAAACAAAGACAAACATTTGAAGTTGTCATTATTTATCGGCATAATGTAATATTATTTTTTTCACATCAAACCAACCCAGCCCTGCGATGAACTGGCGAAATGTCCAGGGTGTACCCCACCTTCGCCCGTATGTAGCTGGGATAGGCTCCAACCGACCCCCATGACCCTAGTGAGGATAAAGCGGGTTCAGAAAATGAATGAATGAATGAATGAAACCAAAAGAAGAAAATATGGAGTCATTATTTTTTGTAGGTTATTATGTGATTATTTTACTGTAGATCATATTGGTCTGTATGTGGAACCTGAACTAAAATTAGTTCCACAGCCTTGACTGTGGAATTTTCACACTTTGTAAATTCATCCCATGGCCAGATTTGAAACCTTTGGCGGTCTGCATTTGGCCCCTGGGCCGCATGTTTGAGACCCCCAGTCTAAATAATTCTCATTAGATAGTTTTTCTATTGAACAAAGTAGTAGTTGTCATAGGTGAGTAATTTTTATTTTTGTAATGTTGTTACCTTAGAAAAGACACTGTAAAAACATAGCACTTGCTATACAATCCAGTTCCTGTTGACCTGCTGATAAAGTGTCAGTTGCAGCGTTAACATTTTGGATGATGTCCAGTCAAACTCCAAATCCCAACTGAGGTGACCAGTGTAATATGTTTGCTTGAAATGAATTAAAAAAAAAAAAAAAAGTAAATTCATCAGACCTGCATTCCATATGTTTTCTAGTGTCTGCAAAGTGTCTCTGAAGGCTGAGTAAATGAGCAGGAAAGATATTATTATTTCAATAGGAGACATCAGGAAATAAAACCATGTGGCAGGTTGTGCAACTGAAAGGGGAATGTAAGTGTGGATGTGTGTGTCTGTGTATGTGCTGTTCTGCTTGTGCGCACATTTATGTCTGTGTATTTGTCAGCTCCTACATGTAGGCATGTGTCACCATATGAAACCAGAAGGAAAGAGCTGTTATACAAAAACAGGAGACTGAAAAAATGATCAAAAGAAAAAAGCTAAATTAATGTATGCATATTAAATCCTAGAGTGATTTGGTGTGTGTTTCTGCCAGTGATTGTCTTTGAAGTCAGAAGTGAGACGTGTACTTCCATGTTTATGCTTTATTCAGCAGGACACAGAGATTCACAAGCCTCGACGTATTCATAATGAACTATGACTTCACTCTTTGGGGCAAAGACAGGCACAATTTTTATTTATTCATTTAAATTACCAAGCATGCAATGATGCACAACCTAGTTATTGTTCATGTTGCAGCGGCTTGACCACTGGGGCTGAATTCATCTGGCTCTAAACTGCAGCTTGTCCCGAAGTGGACTTGATCTTTTAACCTCTCCCCTCCGACCTTTCCTGGTCACATGGTTAACTAAGCTGTGACCCCTTGTGACCTCGTTGGTTAAAGGGGTGACAGCTGTGTAGGGGAGGTCAGTCCGAGCTACCGCCAATAACATTTTACACACCTTTAACACTGGGAGCTGCTGGGTGAGGCTTAGCATGCTTAATCTCTGTGAGTGCGTATAGACCCACCGCAAATACCAGAAGACAATGCCAGACTGTATTCCCATGAAGAAATATTCTTTGTTTAAAAAGGAAGCAGTTATTCAGAGTTATCTGATAATAAAACATCTCAGTTTGCCTTCATTGCTGTGCATGTGTGGAATCTCTTTTTTGCATCTCATCTTATGTCTTTGTTTATGCTTTATTTTATGGCACCAGGTGCTCGTCCTGGGTGGCCGAGGTTTTCAGGGTTTTCAATCTTTGTGTAAACCTTTATGGCATAAAGCTTTAATAAGCAGCACAAATCAATTTCAAATACACCCTGATCCTGCAATTCTTTGTCATTGTCTTAAATATGGACCTAATTTAGACAACAGGACATTGTTTTGTACCAAGTAGAAATGTTGCTTAGGGTAGCTGCCAAGTTGGTTCTGTGTGAGCCATAGAGGTGTGCAGTACAAACTTGTCTATGACAAGAATAGAGCAAAAGTTCTGCCAATTCTGGTTGTGCCCCATAGGATTTTTTTTTTTTTTTTTTTTTGGGTGGGGAGTCCAAGATGAGAACCACATAAGTTTTTCATCCTGTTTGATTTATGCAATCCTTTGCACATATGACATATGTCAATCTGTAAGATTATTTTACAGTTTTAGGAAGTCACGCTTTGTGGTAAAACTGTTGAAGTGTCAGACATGAATATAAAGACTTAACACCATAAAGTTGCATTGGTGACACCATCGTAACTGCCTCTCTCCTTAATTAGCTTCCCATTCCAGAAAATATAACATACATTTGATGATAATACTCAAAAGAGTGTGAAAAAAGTGATGAAAACTTAGATAGAAGACAATCAAAATAAGAGTCACACTGATGTCCACTGTGTTCTTTGATCACAGCTTACCAGAAACATATTCCCCGTCCACATTAATGCAGATCATTGCAAACGGATATTACTTCTCCACATGTAAACTGTGTCAGATGTGTTCAGTATCAAAAATGGGAGACTTTTAGAATCACTTTCAGATGAAAATGTTTCTATTATTGCTAGCTTACATTTACTGAGATGTATCTGCAGCTTCAACATGACCAGACTAATAGCGATTTTCACTTATTTGAATTTTTACACCTTGCTTTTGCAGATTAAGGTAATATATGCCAAAAGGGAGCAGGTATTTTTGAGTTACTGATATATACCACCTGTGACAGGAAATGCAGTCCATTCAGCTGTTTGACAGAATAATAGATGTTTCTTTACTATCTCTGTCCCAAACTGACTGTCTTGGCCCATAAATGGATCTTTTGTCATTTTACATGTACGGTGGCTTATATGTGTCTCCCGCCATTGAATGCCATTCATTTTTTTTTCTTTTTCTGAAGTTAGTTTGTAAGGAGCACACCAGAAGGGGCAGAACTTCAGCTCCATATTAGCTAGCTACCAATCTGAAAAGTTTAGCGTTTGGCCAAAATCTAAGTGTTCAAAAACAAAGCAAATAGCAGGTGGAGACATCAAGTTTTCTCTCAGACCATCTGATGAATAATTTGCTGAAAGGTAGACGTTTTACCTAGTGACATCAATATTTATTGCCTACTGAGGCGTTAACCTGCAAGGTTTGTGGTTCCCGTTCCTTTATTGTAAATCAATAAATGAAGTGAACAGTCTAACAAGCAATATCTTGGCTGCCATGTGAGATCACACAGTTCACAGTGTCAATAAGCAGTACATGTGAGCATATTCACACGCAAAGCCCATACAGCAATTTTTAGTAAATTGGCTTTGTCTCCACGGACATACTTAGATAGACGCAAACCTAGAAATGCACCTCAAGTCTGCCAAGTTCTGCACTCTGCATTGAGGAAGGAACCCAAACAAATCCAGCAAGTTTTATGAAGTGAACCTGACAGTTATTGAATCAAATTGAAATAAAAATAGTGAAACATGAGCCAAACCTCTTTAACCTTCTTTCAGCCTCCTCGACAAGATTTGAGTTGTTAGAGGGGGATTCAGTTTACCACAGACATCCCTCCACCGCTACACACACACACACACACACACATCGACACACTAAGTGATATGCTTCACCACAGGTCTACTCGGTACAAATTGTTACATATTGCCACAGTTACGAGATACAGCAGAGAAGGATTTCACAGAGCACTTATAGAAAATCCTTACTTATTCCCCATAATCCGTGATAGACCTGATGTTAAAGAGTCTTCGTAGTATTTTCCCACAGGGCAAGTTCACTTTATACTCAGATTAGGTCCAGCCAGGACTTTAGACTACTTTATATGGGAATTTTTCTCTTTCTATAGGCAGTTTTTAATAGCTGAAATGACCTAGTTTCACCTGTGTCCAACTGTAAGCACAAGATATTCTTTTAAGGGGAGAAACCTGCTTGTTTCAACTTAATAGTTTGTCTTGGCAGAGTTTAAATACAGTTAGACTGTAGACGAACCTCAGTGGCACAAAATCAGCACCACGGTGCTGGTTTCTTTCAGAGGAATAAATATGCTGTGATATTGGGGTCGGTGCCATCGGCTGTCTACTTCAGTCCCGTGTTCAGAAAAACATGACTGTTTTCGTTTCTCTGTGTACGATTTTTGAGCTATATAATTAGCCTTGTCATCTCTATCGTACAGCCACTGCAGCTGAGCCAAAAAAAATGTGCAGCAGCAAATTGGAAGTGTGTAAAAAAAGAAATATCTTGGCTCATAAAATCATGCTAGGAGGGGTTTCAGTCTGCTTTCTTTGTTCAAAGTGTATGCTGCACAAAACGTGGATAGCCCCAAGGGTTTAATTCTCTCACTGTGCTGTCAGTGAAAAAGATGGGTGGGTGGCCCGGGGAATGCCGCACAAATAACATGCTTGTTTATGCTGCTTGGATGCAAATGACAGACTGAGGTCACAAACTTGGAGAATTGTGAGACAAAAGGGGTCGCACATACAGCCATGGTTTTAGAATAATATTGGAGGTTTTGCTCTGGGGTTCATCATAAGTCCCAGAGGGGTGTGTTTGATCTGGCCCCTTCTCGCCTCGGTTTGCTGTATGGTTCTCTGTTATGGCCGCGTCTGCACGGCTTTGCTCGGCATCGTTACAAATTCTGATTCTGAAAGTTCAAACAAGCGTTCCCCAAGGAGGACGGCTGATTCCACAACAGAGGAGATAGAGAGGGCGTCCCACTGAGACTTCCCCTGGTTTTCTGAAAACTCTGGAAGAAGAGTGTAAAAAGGGGGGGCTAGAGAGAGAAGCAGGAATATTTGATTAGTTGATCAACCGCCCATCTTCTCAACAGCTGTGCAGCAAGATGGGCTTGAGCTCATATGCTTTGGATGGATCTGTCAGTCATCTCAGGTCAAACATAAGGAGTAGTTCTGAGAAATATGGATTGTTCTCAGCCCACATCTGAATACTGAGACCACCATTGTACATCTCCGTAATTAACCTCCCAGTCTAGGAAATATAACACACATTTGATGATGATAATGTGTGTGTGCATGTGTGTGTAGGTGTGTGTGTGCGTGTGTGTGTGTGTGTGTGAAAAAAGTGATGAAAAGTTAGACAGAAGACAAATGAAATATAGTCACAGTGATGTCCAATTCAGCTTACCAGAAACTTATGCCCTGTCCACATTAACCCATAAAGACCCAACTAGCCACCAGCGATCATCTGCTACTATCAAATCATCTACTGATCTAAAATGTTTAATACCTGTTGATCCATTAATCCTATCAATACATGTAAATAATTAGTGCAAAATGCAGTTTTGAATTTTTTCATGGTCATCAGAAATGACCCATTTGGATGTTCAGAGGCTCCATAGTTACCGTGGAAATACCGTCATCTTCTACAACATTGATTCACCAGTAAAACCCATGGAGTTGGATCACCGACAGTGGATGGATAGACTAGGTTTATGTTCAGTTCCTGATAGATTTGCTGTAAAAGTCACTTTTTCTCCAGTTTTCTGTTTCTGAAATAATAACCCTCAACTTTAATTTGAGTTTTTATGAACATCTACATGACCAGTGTATTAAATATAATACCTGATTTTCACAGAAAAAATGCAAAATACAGAGGATAATATTATAATAAATGGTGATAAATCACTTAAGAAAGGTTGAATAGAGAGAAAAAATCCATTTGGGAACTGACACAAAAAAAGCTCTAGGTCTTTATGGGTTAATGCATTTAATTGCCAACGGATATTACTTCTCATCCACATGTAAACTGTGTCAGATATGTTCAGTGTCAAAAATGAGAAATTTTTTTAATCGTTTTCCAGCTAGAAATTCTGCTATTATTGCGTTATGTGATGAACGTGCACCTGAAACATCAATTCCAGGAGGATAAATGAGTATATGACCTGGAGTAGATCGGGGTCTGGCGACGTCTTCCATACATTTCCGTAACCTGAATGAACACTTAAGGCATCTTAGGTTTATAACTAAATCTGTCATTGCTGCTCACTTTCATGCCAGATTAAAGCCTCTGTGTCTGCTACATCCAGAATTATCTACAGCGGAGACGGTCGAGTGAATCCCTACTCTGATCTTTTTACCCAACTCCCTAAAATGACTCAGGACTCATGGATCTGTGTGTCCAATTCTAAACGGTGTCACCCACAAACCTCCTGTGACTTTTACAACCTAATATCAATATATAGTGCTATAGAGACTGCCAAATGTCCCATAAATTACAACGTGGAGTTGATTTATAGGGAGGAAAGGAACTGATGGGGCTAAATCTATCTGTGATCCAAACAGTCTGAGCTAGAGAGAGATGGTCGAGTGAGTCCCTGCTTGGTTCTCTTACCCAAGATTCACTGGCACACAGAGATACCATACCATACCAACTTTATTTATAAAGCACTTTAAGAACTTTACAGTTGGCCAAAGTGTTGTACACAAATCATAAAACAAGGGAATAAATGAGTAAAACAGTGATAACACAGGGTGCAAAGCAGGCTAAGAACAACAAAATACAACCATCATAAAAACAAAGAAAAATTGAAATCTTGTAAAAACAACATAGGAAATGTAAAAACATCTCACTCATTGATTAAAAGCCAATGAGAAAAAGTGTGTTTTAAAAACTGGCAAACACTGAACCTGCCTAACATCTAAAGGCAACTGGTTCCACAGCTTTGGGGCAACAACAAAACAACAGAGAGATTCAGGATGTTTTCACACTGGGTATGCGGACCCATGCCATACCTGGATTCGCTCATACCTTTCCCACAGATGTTACGTTCACAAGCATGTACCACGGCCCATGTCCGAGTACAGGTGTTATAGGGCCGAAACAGTAGGTGGTGATGTGGAAGGAATTTTGTCGCTATCCAACAAACATGGAAATCAGAAGAAGACAAACCCTTTCATCATCAACAGAGCAACTGTTCTGTTTAGTTGTCTACAATGGTGGCAATACTTGTCTATCTGTTAGCCTGTTTGAGGCAAAGTAAACAAAAGCAGCCTTCATTGTCCCTGATGTATCACTGAGTGGTTCGGTCAATAAGCCGAGCCTGTGCCGTGCAGATCTGAGGCTTTTTCAGGAGACAACAAGAGCGCCGTCTGTGGTCTTGTGGTGATTAGGTCACTTCCAGTCTTGGGTATGGATAGCGTTTACACGACAATGTACCGTACTGGAATCCATGCAGTCCATAACCAGGACTACCTTCTCAGCTGGACTCGGGTACGGTACTCACGCACTGAACATAATTATTCACATTGATAAAATTCAGTGGACTTTGGGGTCCAACGTACTCAGATATGGACTCGGATACCCAGTGTGAAAACACCCTGAGTTACTCACAGGATCCACTACGCTAAAGTCCTCTGCTTTCAGGGGTGATTGGGCAAGTCTGGCTAAAATGACTCCAGTGACAACCCAAATCCTATCAGTGAGTGATTCAGAATGATGCAGACCCTTAAAATGACCCGAGTTTTACGTCACTGTTGTGTCACTGATAAAATAAAAAAACTAAAAAAAAAAAAAAAAAAGGTTTGTCCAAGCATTTGTACCACTTTGTAGCTGTTTTTGCGATGTTGCAGAGACAGATATACTGTGTAAAACAAAGGCCATGTGGACAGTATCCAAACGGAAAAATATAGCCGTGTTAGTGTGGATGAAGCATTAAAGATCTATTCAAGTCACATTACAAACACACTGGACCTACATGTATGCTTAAATATGATAAGGACAGAGAAACACAATAGAAAAACAGAAACAGTGTATAAAATGATGTGGAGAAATGACAAGGGAGAGAGAGAAAGAGAGATGGGTGAGAAATAAGAACAGTGAAATAATAGGGAGAGATAAAGTGAAGGAGTAAATAAAAGGAAGAAAAAGAAAGTCTTACAAATAAAGCTTCCACATTAAGAGGTTTCTCAACTGGAGGTGAGGTTTAGATGACAGAGAGAAAGTGACAGTCAGCAACGTGGGCAGACACATGCCACTTCACTCGCTCATTATATGTTTTTCAACTTTTTTTTACTTAAGTGAGATCGATTTTCTTTGCACAGAGATCTAGACTCCTTCAGTCCTTTACACAATTAAAATGATTCTGATTTTAAAGTGACAGCTCATTGAATGTTTGCATGCCTCATTGTGTCAACCTATGAGACATAATGACATCTAGAAAAGGATAATGAGAGCATTAGCTGCCGCAATGTCCTTAAAACACGCTGCCGTCCCCTGGGAAAAAAAGCAAAATACCAGCAATGTCTCAGTGAAGTGACACTAAACTAAATGAATGTGTGTTTGGCATTCTGTTACTGAATCTTTCGCTTGCACGGGACATGCCATTGTTAGCTGTTTGTGGATGATGAGAGGGGAGGAGGAGGGGGTTGAAGAAAACGGGTGAGGAAGAGAGAAATGGGGGGGTCCTGGTCCCCTGGAGAGCCAGGCCAGGCATTAATCTTCTCCCTTTGACAGCTCTCTGAAAGTTTCTCAAGAACGGCCATTTCCTTGAGCTATTATAATGCTTCACTCAAGCACAACTCCTATACTGAGTGTTTGGGGGAAGGACCGGATGGATAGAGGGGAGAAGAGTGTGGGGAGGCTTGTGAGACCACAGGAACACATTTTAAGAGATCATTCAGTTTATCAGCAGCAATTAAAAACTATCAGTCATTATAGATTTATGAAGAATTTTACATGCAGCTGATAGAGGATAGAGATGAAGCAAAAAAAAAAAAAAAGATATAAACTGACTACAATAAATGCAGATGAATTACATTAAAAACACATTTTAAAGTCAATTTTTGAATATTTTATTGATCGTAATTGATTTCGCACTGGTTGCCAAGATGTTGCCTGTAAATGTAAGAAAGAATTTTCACAAACATTAACAAAAGTAAACTTGTCTCATACAAAGCATTTTAAGGTGATGTAAAAAAAAAAAACAAAACATTGTGCTACCACCCTCTAATCAAATTCAAGAATTGATCCGTCTTTTCTTCTGGAATTGATCTGTCTCTGTTTATTCACAGGATGAAACATTGCTTTTAAGGTTCTTTCACAATGGGATGGTGACATCGAAAGTACAAGCAAGTTGAAATTGACCACGAAATGTGTTTTTGTAATGTTACTGCGTTTTTCACAAAAGCATATTATGGTCCTTTTTAGGTCCATGTGTAATGCATCTGTGTTGTCTGACATCGATCGGAGACCTGTTGTGTTCTGATTTGTGCTGCCAAAAACATGTTGCCTGTCTGTATTTAGGTCCTTTTTTTTTTTTTTTTCCCAAAATCTTCCAGTTCAATACACTTTGTTTTTGTGTTGTTGTTTTTTTTTAAAACTACCAGGTCCAGAAGAAGACTGGATCACAAGATTTGGAAGAAGACTGGCATTGGCAACTTTTCACCTTGAGAAAAAAGACCCCAGACTCATAGAAAGACTCTAACAGATGGACTTAAACAATGCATAGAAAACAAGTGGGGCAACAAACCCCGCCCCTTGCACATATTATAGCTTATTTTGGCATTGATCCAGCTGATGTCATCATGTCTATGAATGTGGTGATGTCAGCATATCAATTGCCTCTATATATGTGCCAAGTTTGAAGCAAATTGAAACAAAATGGATGTTTTCATGGACATTTGAAATTTTGCCTATTTTAAGTAAATGGGAGAAGAAAAAACATTTAAAAATGTCATAAAAATGTGAACTTTGACCTAATTTTCCCAAAATACAATTACATCTATTCTGTGTCACTGGCACTCTATAAACCAAATTTGGTATGAATTCAACCAATAGTTTTGCTGCTAGTGTTAATATACAAAGAAACAAACAAACCATCAAAACAATACCCCTTGTCTCCCCTTCAGGGGGCGGGGTAATAAATACTTTACATTGGTTGTTTTTGGTTTCAGCAGTAGCTTCCATAGTTGCAGCATTATTATTATTATTATTATTTTAATGAATTAAGCATCAATTTTATCTTTGTAGTATTTTTTTTTTTTTTACACAAGGGCCTAAACAATAACAAAAGACCTCATATAGTATCTTTCCTTTCTTCTTCCATCTTCCATCAAACTTTTTCATTTAGCTCTTGAGTGTGTCAGTCTAGTTTGACAAGAGCTGACGAAAGGCACTTCTGAGGTGTTAGAGAGGGCACAAACATTACCCTTCCACACATGAGGTTCATCCCCATTGAAAACTTTCTTCAGTGCTGCTGTGACGTCCACTTTGTAGGTGCAAGGAGTCTGTTGTGCAAATGAGGACTAAGAACTTCCTTGTGGTCTTAAATTGCTTTATAAATAACTTATTTATAGTACAGGTTACATCTCACATTTATGCTTGTGGCAGTGGTGTTTCATACTCTTTATGTTTGACACATTTCAGGATCGACTATTTTTACGCTGTTGTATCCTGCCGTGTCACATTTTAATAAATGCAACTCTACAACTCAGTTTCTAAAAGCGGCAGTTTCAGGTTTCAACCTCGACACTAGCTGCAGTATTCTGTTCTGTGGAATGTCATCTCATAGCTTTTACATTGTCTGTAGTTAAAGGTGTTTTTCTCCCAGTCTGTAACTTAGACCACACAAATAACCTGGAGTGCACATGCATCTATATAAAAAGTGTCTGTTCGTCAGTTCATCTGTTGGTCAGTTGGTCGCCACTACATGTAAAAATGAGATATTTCAGGAATGGCTTGACAGAATTTCTTTAAATTTGGCACCAATGTTCACTATGCCTCAATGATGAGCAAAGATTTTGGTCTGTTATTGTTAGGATTGTATTCTGCTCCTTCCCTTGCGTTTCGTGTTTCCCTACTCCTTGTGTATGTTTTCTGTCTGCCTGTTTGTGGTTGTCTTGGCAGGTTCTCCGGGCAGGGTGGAGCTTCCTGCCACTAACTGCCCCCTCCTTCATCTCCCACCTCCTTCACCTCTGCAATCAAATCACCTGGGAGTGGATCATCCTGGATCCTCCTGCTGTGAAAAGCCCTATCCCGAGAACCTTGAAGTTCCAATCTGACTGTGCACACTCTGTTTGGACTTAACAAGACTCTGCCTTCAGCTTTCATTCATTCCATTTCTAAATCCTCTGAAGGTTTGCAGCTACCATCGGGTGAAGGAAGGGTACACTCTGGACATGTTACCAGTCCACTGCAGGCCTTACATATACAGACGAGCAACCATTCACTCCCACATTCACACCTACAGGCAATTTTAACTGACAAATGGATATGCACAATAGTAGATTAATTGGTCGAAGTACCTGGAAAGAATCCACGCAGACACAGGGAGAACATGTAAACACCTGATTCAAACATCAAATTTTCATTGTGAAGCAACAGTGCTAAAAACTGCACCAGCATCCTGCCCTCTGCCTTCCCCTCTCTCTCTCTTTTGTGTTTTTTGATCATCATCCCATAAGGATCCAAACATCCAGAGTTGACCAAAACCATGCACTGATCTAAAATGTTTAATACCTTTTAATCACTAACCCTATCAATACAAGTAAATAACTGAGTTAAAATGTAGTTTGTCATATCTTCATGGCCATCAGATATGACCCCTTTGAATGTTCAGAGGCTCCATAGTCACCATGGAAACGCCGTTGTCTTCATCATCGATTCACCAGTAAAGCCCCTGTAGTTTGACAAATATCAGTGGATGGAAACACTAGTTTATATGTTCAGTTATTGACGTTTAACTGAAAGAGTCACTTTTTCTTCAGGTTTCACTGTTTCTGATATAATAGCCCTCAACTTTAATCTGAGCTTTTATGTGGATCAGTAAATCAGTAGATACAAATTTTTCATGAAAACAATGCAAAACACAGAGGATAACGTTATAATAAATGGTAATAAATCACTTAAATATAGAGGAAAGAATCATTTGGGAACTGCCACAAAAGTAGCACCGGGTCTTTATGGGTTAAACTAGTTCTCAACACCTGCCTCTGGTCTCTGTGTTGGTCTCTGGATCTTAGCAGTTGAATCCATTTTGCATTAAAACATAACAGCCATTACTTTTGAAACCGATTATTTCAGAAATGCCTTGAAAGAATTCCTCAGAAATGACAAAAACTTTTACTTGGATTCAGTAATCTTAATCATCCGTTTTTAAATCTCACCTTAAAAACTATTTTCACTTCTTGGCTTTCGACCCCGGAATGAGAGTCTGTTTTAGTGTTTTTATCAAACCTTACATTATTTTTTGCTGTAGTCTTTGTGTCCTACTAAAATAGATATTGGTAGTCCTTCCATTGCTAGCTGCCTATATGAAACGCACGTGAATGTGTTTTGCAAAAATAATAAAGCTGAAAAGTAACATTTTCAGTTAGCACAGTCATACAGTTGATTTGGAATTTATAGTGTTTCTGGGTGCTACAATAAATCCACATTTTGAACCATATGTTTTCACAAATCTGAAATTTAATTGAAAGTTGTCTGTAGTCATAATAAGTGTCTTTTGTTTCTTTCCTAGAATTTCATAAACACTTTTCAATTCATTGCAAACACAAACACTAAAGGTTCTTCTCAATGACACTAGTTTGTAGGAGACTAAAGTCAATTATTCTCCCACTATTCAAGGGAAGATGCTCTTCTTGGCTTAAATCAGCTCATTAATTCAGAAACACCTACTTGGTTAATATCCATGAACCTGTGTACTTCTGCAAACATCATAATAATGCAGGTTTCTTCTATTCACTCCATACCCAATCATTGAGTAAAGCACTAACACCCACTAATATGGAAATCTGCTCATCTCTTTCTCTGTCACTCTGTTTTTTTAGCACATGTAGAGTGACATGTATACTCAATCTGAAGTGTCAGCTAGGACCGTATGTGAGGTCTTGTTGCATGATATGTCATTATACACTGACAATATATGCTGTCCATATTTTTTCTGTCCCCGTGTCACCACAACATGTGCCCGGATACAATTCAGCACCTTCCCACACACATACCAAAATTATATTCCCAGCAATATAGCCATGTCTGACAGTGCAGCAAGTGAGGGCTGTCACTGACTGTCCTTCAGGTATGGACGTCTCCAGCATGCACAGTGCAAGTCCAACCCAAACCTCGCTATTACCTAACCCCAGCTGCAAACATGATTAAAATTCACCACGGCTCGCGCAGGGTCGGGGCCGCTGACTGGGCTGGGCTAGCTTCGAAATCAAACAACAAATTAGTTTCTTGACCCCCTCCAAGGACAGCACTAGCTTCCTCTAAAAGAACAGTGATGGTGGGAACTTGACAAAGGAGAGTAGACTGAATGGGGAATGACAAAAAAGGACAGGAGGTCAAAGGGAGATGTTGACCATACAGAAGAATCAGAGCATATGAAGATAAGTGATGGAGATGAAATAAAGTTGACATAATGGAATAGGTGAACTAAAAGGGGAAACTACTCAATGTTTGATTTTAGAGGCAATCTAAGCAGGGCAAAGGTAGGGGACAAAAAGAGAGGCTGAGAAAATTGCTTGATAAGTATATGACTGTGACTGATTCAGTTTGATGCTTCTAAAAAGAAGACAGTGCCAGATTGTTTACATAATCTAACAAGTAATACAAGAAAGTTAGATGAATCACCCTGAAAAAACAGTAAAAAAGTATAAGATGAATGTTAAATTTCAATGCAGGAGGAAAACTCAAAATCAGCTCCTGACAGAGAAGAGATTCATCTGATCTGGACTTTTGACCTGTAATTTAAGCAGCTACATATTAATTATAGTTAATTATTATTTTATTAAAGCATGCTATATCATTAAAAAAAAAAAAAAAAAAAAAAACCCATATCAAATCTCAGTGTTCCTCGGCTACCTGGTGGGAAAAATAACTCTTCTTTTACTTAAAGCGATGCTTGTCATCAGTGGCATGCTGTGACCATTTTTCAGCCTGGGAGTTTCATATCAAACCAGCCCACAGACTGGGGATAACACTTATGGGTTAGCCATTTTTCAAGTTATAAATATGCACGCACTGTGCACGTAATGTGTGGACACCTCTTTCATGCACTGGGATCATCACTAAGACACTTATGTCAATTAAATACACTGTTTATGTGCTGTCTGTAACAAGTAGCTACCATATCTCAAAGTCAAAAGTTAGTTAAAACAAGAAAAGTTTCATAAAATCACTGTGGGGCACCAATAAGGGGGAGGTAAACATGACAGATTCATGGGGCCAAGCATTTGTGGGGGGGACCATAGAGCAGAGGAGGGGATCCAGTGGATACGGGCTAGAAGTTGTGAAAATTTGGTGTAAGATCCGCTGTATAAGAATAGAAGTCGGGACCAGACGTTGAAAGCACGGTAAGTTTCAGTCTTGTGTTCACGCTAATGCAAGTGACTTTATGTATGCGCCAGGTGAACTCAAACAGTTGATATGCATGTTGTCCCATTGCACTTACGGTCCAGTTTTACATGCTTTTGTTATGATTTGGTGCTATATAAATAAAATTTGATTGATTGATTGTCATACTCTATTTCATTCATTTTATTTACCCTTGTGTCAGATTGGTTGATTTTCCCATCACTCCTTCACCCGAGTCATACAGATACATGTTAATGTCTATTTGTGTTATCTAGTCCACATGTGCATGTTCTAGTGCCTTTGTATTGACTTGTACTTGCGCAGCATGAGAAATTCACTTTGCATTTAGTCTGATAACACAGCAAGAATTTTTACTATGAGAAACAAATGAAGCACAGTACTTCTACATCATCATCATAAATGCATCATAATCATGATTAAATATTTAAACACTATTCTTTCTTGAATTATTAAGACAGCAGATAGTCACAGAAAAATTAGTGTCATGCTTATTTAAATCAGCTGTTTCTTGGGACCATGACTCCATGTTGATTTTATTAGTTCCCAGTTATTGTGTGCTATCTGGGGGCACCAGCATCCTCTTTTTATGTGTGTTCAGTGATTTGTTCAGTGGACCATCCTGCAGTCAGTTCCTAACCTTGCTGTGCAGTCACTCATTCAGTCTTTTGTGCCCATCATTTGTGGACCTCACACTCTATTTAAAAGGTGGATGTCCAGAGAGAGTGGGTGCTTTCACAGAAGCAGGCAAAGTGTCTTCTTTTTCATTGCTTTCCATTATCTCCAAATCGGGATGTGGGCAGTGGCTGCTAAATTTTCATCTCTTGCTTTGGTTACCTCTCAAATAGATGCACATATGTTTGAAATGCTAGATGCATACATTTGATGTTACACAACTTGCATCAGACAAAGACTGTATAGCTACTGCAAATATACAGGAAATCTACATTTAGCTTGAAAAGCCAACAAAAGACTTGAATTGAGGCCAACTGAGACAAAATGTGTGCAAGGAGCAGTCAAGCAGAAGAAAGAAGCGGTACTCTATGATCCAGAACACAATGACAATGGGCCGAAACTTTGACAGAGCATTACCTTATTAAGCTGGAAGAACCGAACCGAAACTATGGGCTATATAGCGACTGACATCATAAGCCCAGCTGGCAATTTATTTTCACTGTAAAAAATGCGACTAATGAGTCAATTAACTGCGAGTGTGTTATTAGGAAAACAATGAAGTCTTAGAGTCAACTTTTAGATAAACAAGTAAAAACAACTCAGTAACCCAAAGAGACACTCAAAAGTAAAATTTCCCGGTCTGTGATATGAAAGTATCTGGAGTAAATCAAATCTCAGAAGAATAACACAGGAGACAGATAACCTGTAGGCGATGCGTGACCGTCCGGGAAATTGATATTTAAGTATCAGGCTTCACTCTCCATTTTCCATACCATCGTTCAACAAGGGGTATCAGCAGGAAAAAGAAGACAGATCTGTCTGAAGATCATAGACAAGTTTTCACCACCATGATGGTGTGGCAAAGAAGGTATCTTCCCTGACCCACAGATGCTCTATTCATCAATCTTCAGCAGGTCATCAAATGGGAAGGAACAGAGAAGGCCGAGGCAATTGGATTCACTCGTTATGATGGATCCACTACCGGGTGCTGGATGTTGTTTGTTTTTTGGGGGGGGTTTTTTCTATCTTTTTTATTGTTTTTCGAATGCAATAGCAATCATGGGATAGAAATCTGGGACCTTACATGTTTGATTCTGTGACATTTATAAAACACAATTATAGTGTCTTAAAAAGAAGTTCAACCAAAGAATGTTCCCGCTTTATGCTACATGACTAACACACACTAACTTACATTTACACACACATGCAGGCAACTTGGCTTTTACACAAGGTCAAGCCTGTAGCCCAGTAACAGTCGCAACTCATTAACATCCGTGAAGATCCATTGCGCTGGATATTGGTTTGGACAGTCCCTCTGAAGCCGATTGTCTTCGGACGTTTCAAGCCTGTCAGTTCCATCCTATACAGCCCCTACAGCTGAGAGCCATCTGCAGTCCTGAAAGACAAGTCTGTCTTTTTCTACAACTCTGATGTCTGTTTGTTGGATTCCATTCAGAAGAAAAACAGAATATACTATAACTGGTGTAGGTGCCCATGGTGGCAATTATTTTATGAAGGCTTTATTCACATTTTTTTTTCTCCCCACCACAACAAGGTATAGTAGATTGAAAAACTGTAAGTGAATATTGTAACTTTTTGTATTATAACTTGGTAATGAGAGACACTGAGTACTGATAGGGTTTGCATTGTTGGTTAACTAATAATCTGTTGTGTTTGTTTTCAGTCATATAATGTCCCTTATATTACTTAATTAAATCAGAAACCAACTTCAAAGATACAAATTTTTTGACCTCTCTATCTGAATGTACTACAAGAAAAGGCTACCGCTGGCCATGTGAGTGTCCTAAACACTAAACACATTCTCTTTGTAATGCCCTGCTTCCAAAAAATATATAAACTAGTCAGTAAAAGAAAAAAAAAAAGTGACTTCAAACTCGACTGGATGAACACATTCCAGTCCTTTTCATTATATTTAAAATTAAACGCCAAGTACATGTGAATTATCCATTGTATTCCCAGTAATAGTAGCAATGGTGTCAATTCTGCTTGTGCATCATATATTTTAGGAATTAATCACTATGAGTATGACAATTAAACTATTTTTGTGGCCCCTCCAGCAGTTGGTGCTCCACATTCACTGCATTATTATGCAAAATGATAGCAGTGGCACTAAAATGAACTGCAGTCCATGTTTGAAGTTAAGAATCTGACAACTGAAGATTTGCTGCTTATTCACAGCGCATCTCCATTCTTGGACCAATCACCTGTTATGAGAGCTATATGAGTAAACAATATGTCTGGCAACACTGATACAGTGTACACATGGATGCATTGGTGTGCTATGCAGAAAGTTGGACAAAATTCTTTCTGTTATTAAAATGTGTAGAACAACTGTACAATACCAACAAAATACTGTGGATGCTACAGCTAGAAAAGATTTCTACTGCCTCAGATAAATCCAAAGAGACATGCGATCTCTTGTGTCTTATCAGTAACATCTGAAGACCTTAAGTGTTGATGAAAATGAGTAATGTCATGATATTGTAAATTCTATCCCAGGTACAAGGTACCAAATTGGCAGCATTTCACCTATAACTACAAACATACAAATGTAAAATTCAGAGTAGCAATAACAAGTGAAATTTGGAAATCACATGCAACCAATTCTTATATAACAATTATAATGCACTACTTCTGTTTGAAGGTTCATGTCTGTATTATATTGTAAGAACAGTTAGAAAATATTAGTAAGAACTGCAGCAGAAAGCAGCACACTGAACTGACCACATTGTTCTGAATGCTCCGTGACTCCTTGTAATTGTGTTAGATATCATCTTGCACACCAAATCTTTAACTATTTTGTGTTTCAGCAAATTAAGCACTTGGTTATGTTAGATAGGTTAGATTAGATTAAACTTGGTCTTGGTTTAATACTAACCCATGTTTACTCTTCTTTTTTTGGTCAAACCTAACCACATGCAGGGTAAGAACCTTGGAACAATTTGTACATGCACCATATAATCTGACCACCTCCCTATAAAATTCTGTGTGGTCTGTGCACTTTTGTCACAAAATATTTCCCTGGAGCATAACTCAACACCAGGCAACAATTCTGTCTTTCTGCTTCACATATTCCAATACAAATGAGTATTATAAACAAGTAATTTTCTGGAGACAAGGTTGGCTTCTTGAAATAAGTTAGACATACTGTGCAGATCAGTTTCAGTTTGTAAACATACCATTCATATTAGGAACTTCCTTCGCTTTCAGACCTGGCATTATTAACATCCATCTTGGCAAATCCAGTCCCATATGGACAGATCTAATGCATGATCTGAACATGTTCAGGATGCATTCAGAGATGGCCTTGGAGGCATTCATCCCCTCTGTCTTTGCTTTCTAGCCAGGTATGCATCCTTGGATGGATTGAAAGATTGCCTGCTGAGCTGATGTAATCTGCTTATTGCACCAAAAATATAATATTAAAGTGACTTAAGGATGTGACATTTTCACAAAGTATTAAAAGACGTGTTATGAGTGCTTAACATGTGCTGTGCTGCCTGAGCATACTTGAATGGCACTCTGCTTTTGATGTGAGTAAATACAGCATCCACAGTTTGCATAATCCAGTAAAAGTTCATAAGGATGTTTTAAGCTCCTGAACATTCAGACATTACCAAAGTATGTCATGCAAGAGAGTGATTAAAAATAAGTAGAATAGTCAAAGTTATCTTATGGCTATTTAATGTTTATTGATTGATTGATTGATGGTGTCAGCTCTTGCGATAAGAAAGCAGAAAGTACTCCAACTTAAAAACTGCCACAAGTAGCCTTCAAACAGCACAGTGATTCAAATTTGGAAAGACATATTACAAAGTCAGTTCAACTTGAAGTGAACACACTATGTTTTAGGCTATAGATGAGATTGTTTATTTGCATATTGAGTAGGGAAGTCAGATGTAATCAGATGTGATCGTTCAAGACACATCTGGTGATGCATTCTAATGCCAGGTCTGCACAGATGCACAGCTGGCTAGTTGGGTTTGGATTTTTCATGACGCGTGCCTGAACAGGGCCCTCCTGACTCAACAAACAAGCAAGAAAGCAATAGCAGTCAAGCGAGCTAGAGAGTGAATGAAGAGATGGAGTGGTGTTGGCGAGAGAAAAAAACAGTGAGACTCACAAATAATCGTACCCAAACCTCTGCCGCATCCTGTCCAGAGCGACTCCTGCTCTGTGTGTCTGCATTGTTCAGAAAGGCTTTGGTCAAGAGACATAGACCAGCAACAGAACAAAAAACGACAGCCTTAGACAGTGATGTAAGTTGCAACAGTTTTGTTGAGTTCCACCCTCATAGCCTGTTGAGTGACTCTATTGGCAAGGTTACACATCTAAAACAAAACAGGGTGAAAAGAAAATAGATAACTTAAACTTGTGCAAAGAGAAATTCAAAGGTATGATAAGGCACTGCATCATTTCAAGCAGAAGTCGTGTTGTCACTTCACGTTGAAGTCGTAATGTCTATTGAAGCAGTTGATGTTAAGGACAGATTAAAAACAAAGAATCTGGGCACAAGCAGGGTTAAAGGGGTCATACGGCACGAGCATAGTGAAACAGTGCAGACAGGCATTGTCACAGACACTCATGAAGGAAAGGGGGGGTTGATGTGGTGGTGGTGGTGGGTTGACTGCTGTGAGTAATGGCTCCTGTCTGACAGGGCCTTGGGAAATGGAGTCGAAGCGATCGATACGTTATAATGTTAACAACGATTCCTCCTCCCTTTGTGCTGCCCGAGACAAATCTATTAAAGATCCATCCCTTTCCATCGTCACCATCCTCTGCCAATGCCATACAAAGAGAAAGAGAGTGAGTGCAAAGGAAAAGGGAGAGGCAAGACAGGATGAATACCAAAACACAAGACAATTTTCTGTGCCGCTCTGCAGAATTGTGGCTTGCATTGTGTCAAAAAACGTTCACTCACTATTCAATGACAAGACATTTTTTAACATGCATTTCTTGGTTATTTGCTGTGGTCGATTTGCAGCTCAATGGAATGTGTCTCAGAGAAGTGATCCTCTTACCGCCAGATTGATTACCCATTAACAAAGGAATATCGACAAACACATTTTGACATCTCTGAAATCTTTTTTGAATAGGTGTTTGGATGATTTTTTTTTTTTTTTTACATCACGCAAGTTGCTTGTGTCTTTGAAAGTCAACCTTTTGTGAATAAAAGAGCATTTGTTTAGAGTGACTTTTTACATCTGCAGGACAATTGCATTAAACAGCTTTGGAAATGTTTTCTGGTGGGCTTTAATGGCTTAGAGACAGAAGTGCTATGAAAAGTTCCCATTGTTTCGTAAAGGTTTGAAAGTGCTGGCTTAAACAGTTCAGCCTGTCACTGTATCTCCCCTGAGAGGAGTGAGTGGAGAAACATTTGTCGTTTTTTTTCTCTAGGGTCATTGTTTGTGTCTGTGCGTGTGTTTGTGAGTGTGCAATCTGAGTGGCCTTTCAGTACAGGATGAGCAGTGAGCAGTGAAGACAGCTAATGTCAACCATGTTTGATGTGCCACATGTGGAATTTTCATTACAGAGAAAAGTCAAACAGTCACACATGCATGCAACGCCATCCACATGACAAGGATGAATGAGGCAGATATGGTCAGCTGAGGCTGGGCAATGTCTCAGCTGCCCAAGAACCTCCTGCTTTCACCACCGCCCACACACACAAACATTTACACAAATTCTCAGAATGAGAATTGCAAGTATTTTTTTTCCAGAGAGAACAGAGAGGAGACAGGTTGTATTCATTCTGTCAGAAAACCGGGGTCACCTTTCTTGTAAACCTGCTGCCACATTATAGGACAAGCTGTGACACATTCAGTAAAAGCATGCACACAAACACCCAAACATGTCAGCACACCAATGATACAAATAGGTCCGGACTCCCACACACCCCACCCCCAACCATGCAATCAGGGGCCCCACAGATCCCCTGCAACCCCAGCAACTGTACATTCTGACATTTTACGATCTTGACCTCATATGTAAGTGCCACAGGGTTGCATGGAAGGGATCAGCTTAAGTGAAAGGGCCCCCACTCGTCCTTCCTGCTATGACCCCCCAAGCTGCGGACACAGATCAGGTTCTGCCCCCCTCCAGATGTGACTTGGGGTTGAGGGGGAATCTCGAGGCTCCAGTAATGCGTGTGTGTGTGTGTAGGGCACACTCCAGTGTCAGCAATGTCACACCCCTTGGCACTTGACGCCACTGACCTGTCAGAGAGATGGATAGGCCTGTGATGCCAATGTAATGTTAGGGTGGGGGTTAGGTGCATATGTGTGGATCCTGTTGCTCTCAGTGACGCCCTTGCTTCCCTTTAACAAGCAGCTATTTGGTCTTGCCATGTAAACCCAAGTCGCAACCCTGTCCCGAGGGGCAGCACACTTCCACAACACCTTTCCTCCAGCTCAACCTTATGATCCCTCACCTCAGAAGTCTTTATGAACCACTTTATTTTAAGCTCTGCTCCCAGACAGTGTTTTTTGTGTCAGCATCCCTTAGCATGCACAAGACTTACCACCGGCAGTGAACCCCACCTCCCTGCCCATTCCATGGTGGTCAGACACCACACTGGGTTCAGATCAAAAGGAGTCTGAGTGTTACGACGGCATGACTGTGTACAGTGAGTATGCCAGTGCTGTTTATAACTTAATTCACACATCTGTTTTTCTTATTGATTGCCCTGCTCAAATTTTAATGGGGGCCAAATGTAGAGAGAAGATTATATTTCTTGCACTGAGTGGCCAGCTTATCAGATTTTCCCTGTGCACTGACGTTGTCAAACACTGAGCAGGTTTGAGCATTAAGCAAGCAATAAGTCAATACAGCCATGAGACCAAAGTGGTAACACTTAGAAACCTTTCATCCCCCCTTTGCCACTTGAATATTTAATATGTTGGTGTCTGGTATTATGACTTTCAAGATGGCTTCAGAGGATCTGTCAGTACTTAGCACGTGCCAAGCCCTTCCTAATGGAGGATTGAGTTTGCGCGTCAGCAAGTGTTAATTTATGTTCAAGGCACAGAGTTGCTGTTAAATCCCAATCAATAAAGTACCACCAGGAGGTTAAAGGATTGCACTAGCCAAGTAACCAATTTCCTTATTATTTCCATAGCTAGCTAAAAGGCCATTATACAGGCCTCTAAACATAGTTCCCAATATGATAACTAATTGTATTTCAAACTAGAAATAAACTGATCTAATTATCTGTCCATTTGTGCTAAATATGAAAGACTCAGCCGAAAAAGACATACCAAAGTTTGTAACTGAATGTAACATCATGAATGTACCATCCACTCTTCGTCACTTCATTCACTCCTGCAACTCATTCTACCCATCTAGCATGTCAGTGGACTTTAAAAGGGACTGAGCACGTGCTATGGTCTAAAGATTTAGTACAGAGGAATTGTTAAAAGAGTTCTGCATGGTCATTTTTTCCATAACACAAATTATTTTGAAGTCTTTGAGAACACATTCCACCCTACTGTGAAACAAATTTCGTCTCTGCACCAAGAAGACAAGACATGCCACAAGTTTCTTCTTAACTCGCACAAGCACATTTACACATGCAAGAACATATTCAGACAAATGTTTCAGGCAGACAGATTTGCTCGCACAGCTCCAACAACATTCTTGCCAAACCCCACAACACAAACAGGCTCACACAGACTCTCAGTGGATTTAACCTAACCCCTAACTTGTTGCATTGTTCCCACATATCTGTGCAACCCTAATGAGTGTACACTGTGTACAAATTAATCCCTATATGCTGGTTGTTTTTTATAAAGCCCACCCCAAACACTTAAAAACACTCTGATAAGACCATATTCACCCACTCATGGACAGACAAAAGCACACATTTCTATATATAAACTCATTCTCCAGGGATACACTTTCTCCTGGGGTGATTCTGCTGAGTGAGGTAGGACATATCAGCATATGCACTCTGGATATCACAGACACGAGTCACAGGACAGTTTTGGCATATTTCTGAGCAACATATGCTGAAAAATGTACTTATGTAGCATCTTAACAAGACAGTTGTGCCTGTCTAACAAATTGCTGCACCTCAGAAAGCATCACACATGGATACTCACTCTCACAGTGAGGATGAATCATGAATTTAAAGGCTAGTAATGTTTATAATGAGCCACTGATTAATTGCATTGAACAGCCACAATAATAGCAGCATACACACACGCGCAAGAATTCACACATGTAAGAGCACAAACACACACACTCCTGAGTGCATCTTTGCAACCACAGTAAACAAGGCTGCATGCACTCAGGCAGATACTGTTACACGCATATTGAAATTAAATTAGCCAGCGCTATCTCATTTCTCCCAAGAGCAGCAAGGCCAATCTGCAAACATCAGACAGCCTCTCTACAAAAGACCTGTTGGTTGTCATTGTTTAAAACCAGCCCCCACCTCCCAAACCCCAACTCAATAAGCACTCCTGTGTTTAGACAAAACGCATTTTCATTAACTGTAGCAAATTACATTTTAATCCATGAAGCACATTTCATTGGAGAAATTGTTTGACTGGTCTGAGATTGGCACAGAGTTACTGCTCTGCACAAAGCATTGAAACAAAAGTCACAGATGATGAAAGACATTGTTTGTTGTTCCTTTTTTCTGTATTCTCTGTCATGCTGATGGAAATTAGCAGGGATACAGGAATCTCAATGATGGCTCTAAGCTGTTGAAATTCTCTGCAGACTTGATTCCATCCAACCTTTTCTCCCTTTAATCTCTCATCTTTGACAGGCTGCAGGATTGAGATATCCCCCAATGAAATAAACCATACCTTGCATCAACAAAAGGCATTTTGTATGTGTATATTCTGTGGAAGAATAACAACGGATGTGAACAGTTTGCTCAAGTAGTTAAACAGTAACTCATTTTAAAACAATCCTCTCTTTGTGTCACTGGGAAATAATGGAGAACAATATATTGTCTTCTCACTGGCGAGGTTCCTATTAAGCTTGAGTATTGCTGCTTTATATAACTGCTTAACTCTGTGGAGTGGCTTCTCCTGCAGAAGTGTACTTTGATCTTTCTGCTGTTTCAGTGCTTTAATTGCCCCTTAATTTGTGTGACCAGCAGACCCTGATGTTGGGGGCCGATAAAGAGGCAAAGCTCAGTTGGGTAAAAACAGTGACCCACTATTTGACCTAGTCAGTATGCTCCATTGGCCCCCATAGTATTCCACTGCCCCCCAATACCCACTGAAACTGGGAGCCTGTGTTAGCGTGGAAGAAAACTAGTACTGGAGCTGGGACAAAGGTTCTGGGGCCTTTAATTAGCAATGTTGGTTGGGGAACTAAAAGTTGGAGAAGATCCCTAGAGCAGAAATCTTCACCCTCAGGCAGGTTCTGCTTGGATTACTTGTAATGACGGGGAACTCTTTCTGGAGTCAGCAATCCACTAACAAACTTTATTCTATATTCACACAAAGCTCTGAATCATTCCCGCAGAAATAAAATAAAATAAACGTGCAGAGCACTGGGATGACACCGGGATATATCAAAAATGTGTCTCACAGTTTTATACATTGGTTGTTATTCTTTTCTGAATGCCCGTTACTTCAACAGTTACCTCTTTTACAGTGTATTTAAGCTCAAACCTGCAATTGCTGAAATGGTTTTGCTCATTTAACATTTAAACAAGGCAGCAGCATCTCTGACAGCTTAAATATGAATTCCTGCATTTTGATGTGAGTCTTGTGCAGATATTGGATAATGAATAAATAAAGGTTAGAATCACAGAAGGTGTACAAGGTGTAAAATGACAGTAACCATGGAAGCAGTAGTTGCTTCTGCTAATAGAAAACGTACTGTCTCAAAAAAAAGCTGCAGTATGACCAGAAGTATTATTATTATTACAATTTTTTTTTTTTTTTTGGGGGGGGGGGGTTGACAGGGTTTTAAATGCATAAGCCCACTGAGCAATTTAAAATATAAAGTTTCTTTTTACATTTTTCTCATCTCTAAAACAAGTAAAACATGTCATTTCATCCCTGACAATTTAGCCTATAGGAAAGCCTCATGTCACTGCAACTTTGAACCCACTTCGTAAACATTTCCAAAGTGGTTACTGCCTGTTACTCTTATGTCCAATGAAGCAAAGACAAATCTGTATAAATGAAAATCATGTTCCGAGCTGCTGACAGTCACTGTCAAGAAATCATGCTATTAAAATGGAAAATAATATGCCTCCTTGTCCAAAAATCAAAATAGAAACTGACAGGTAATGGGATATGCTAGAGAGGTACAGTATTTAAGAATTGTAATCAATTCAACCTGTCGGAAGAGAACTCCAGACTTTAGATAAAATGGAAAAAAAAACAAAAAAATCCCATCATTTTTCTATGACGGGAAGGCTGTAGAGTAAGAGGAAAAGTGAACTGCTGACATTAAATTGCTGAATTGTTCTTTTGGACATTCATTTTTGTGGCTGACCTTTGGATTGGACCCCCAGACCCAATCTCTGGGACTGAAGAAGAAACACTTACACAAGGTTGAGAGGAGTTGACTGTGGTGCTATGGTGGCATATTATTTTTGACCTTGGTATTTCTGTCAATCCTGTCAGAGGGGTCATCACAGAGTGCCTAGCCAATGATGTAATAGGTGGAAAGTTGTGCTCTTGCCACATATCATTTGGTCCCACAGCTTGCTAAGCCCCGAGCTGAATCCGAGCTGGAGAAAATCCCTTACTAATAGCTGTTTATGAGTGGCTCTTTATGAGTCACCTTAATAAATGCTCACTTCTGCCCAATGGCAAGAGACAGCCCAACAAGCGGTAAAATATTAAACGCCACTTGTTTGTTTTGGATTGCATGGGCCAAGAATGCTAGCCTGCGGCTTCATCTCCTGTGTTCTATGCCAGGTGTAGCAGAGAAACAGAACGGTCCAGTTCCTTTTAGAAATCTTCGACTTGATCTCCAGCCAAAATCAACTCCCTTGCTCCTCCCCGTCCTCAGGCCTTCCCTTCTTAACTATCAGGCCACTGCGAGCCATACAATATCAGTCTGGCAGAGAGGCCACCCCAGTTGTTCTAGCAGTGTATGGAGCTTCTTGGTGTGGTATGTTTGGTCAGTACTAGACTACGACTGCACAGAGAAGTATGTTCCAGATGAACTCTGAAGTGGTTCTTTGTGGTGGGAACATGATCTGACCTCTATCCAACCTCACAGCCAGATGAACTACATGACTCTGACCTATGTAAATGACCTCCATAGCTCATCATTCTTTTCATGATGGTATCCAAAAAAGTGTGCAAAGTGCTGTAGCTCGGCTGGTGGTAGCAGCGAGCCAGAGAAATTTCCTCTTGGAGACGTTTTCTGATTCTGAGTCTACAATAATAAAAAATATAACCAGATCTCTTTACTTTGTATTCTCAGCCCTGCATTCTGGTTTTCTGGGTGATCAATAAAAGCGCACACATTACTTGGAAATGTTGCCATAAGCTAGGCTTCACTGTTTAAATTTAATGAGCTGTAAACGTTCAGTATAAATATGAATGATAATCTCTTAATTTAGTTGCCCTTGACCATTGATGTTGAGCAGGAAACACGCTGTACTTTCACCTTAAGGCTTTCAGTTAATGAAAAGTAACTTTGCATGTGCAACAATATTACGGCGTTAAAATCTTTTACAGTCTCTCCCCTGCATCCCCTGGAGTCTTACTGACCCTTCAGCATCACAACCGCTCTCACTATCATCTGCTTGCCAAGCTATAAATGCCACCAAGTGCCACATCTTATTTACCATCTCTTCTCTAAATACTGCTGTTGTCACAGCTGTTGTCTCCCTCTCTCTCAATAAATGCTGCTTTATACAACATCATTAACTTTGATTGGGGTTATGCTTATTATTACCCCTTACTTGTGGTGGGGGACTGTTTATTTTTATCTCTGCTATAATGTCGTTAACAAACCTAGCCAGGTCCAATCCCCACACCACCCTCCATCAGCCATCACCACACCAGCTCAGCCACTTGGATCAGATGCACCTCATACATCTCAATGCCAAGGTCCATTATCCTGACACAAAAATGCAGGTACTTAAACATAACAAGGCTATAGAATGTGTGTAATATTTTCTCACAGAGTAGAAAAGTGGCATTATTGGTGTGGAGAGGAGGAGAGGGAAATAGGGGAAGTAAAATTCCTCATATGGTTCTTGGTGTGTCTAACCAAGGTAATTACATTCAATCTAACACTGACTGTTTCCCCTTTGCTCGTGCGTATGAACAGGCAGCAGTTCTCCCACAATCCATTCCGCCTTAATTAATGGGGGACATTTGCAGCCCTTGGATACTTTTTTTTTTTTTTTAATTTAACTTATGAGTATGGGAAAGAGACAGAAAGTAGATGCACTGTAAAGGAGCGTTGTCGATATTATAAAATAAATCACATTGGGCACAATTGTCCATTTTCGTTGCAAAGACTCTATTAGATCACTTTATGATTGAACTCACAGCACATGTCTGGCATGTAAACCATTTGCTACCACAAGTTTTATAATGCTGATTGTCTGTGGAGCCGATACAAAAGTAAAATGGCAAGACAACATAAACACATGAATATCAGCAGCTGGTGCTTCAGGCAAAGCTTGAATTAGAAGCAGAAAAGCTCCATGGCATGCCTCATGTGAATCATGATCAATGCCACAGAAAAAAACAATCAAGTGCAGGGTTTTGCTCAATGTCAACCTAGGTCATAGAGTATACTGTCAATAATATTGTCATTTTGGCAATGTGAAATGGTTTAACTCCAGTTATTGAATTTTATATCCACGAGAGTAAATCATGTTGATCTATTTGGGTTTTAGTATGTTGGGCATAATGGTTAATTTTGAAGTCAGTCACTGATGACTGGGAAGGACAACTTGAAAAGAGAAGGACATTACAATCATTTGTCTGAGACTCATTATGGCTTGTAATGACTTTATACTGGAAACAATTGCCTGTAGTTTCTCTGGTGGCAGTTCCAGCACCCTGCTTTAATAGGCAGGATATGAGAGATTATCCAAGGGTATGTTTTCAATAAAACAGGAAAAGCAGTGGAAGAACTTGTTGGTTTTGTTTGTCATTCCTTTTTTCACCATTTCCTTCCACTGAAATACCCCCGACATGATCCTCTTCCTTCTCACTTTGGCTCTCATAGTGAGAGAAAAAAAAAAAAAAGGGGGGGGGGCATTATAGCTAAAAGACTGTATATTTATTTTCTTAATGAATAGATTGATAAAATAACAGCAGACTAGATTCCAAGAATAACTTTCAGAGAGATAAACATAGCAAAGCAATTTTCCAGCTTAGCATTTTATCATCATATCTGACCATGGAAATAAACTAAAGCTTATTTTTTACCTCTTTAAACATCCTCTTAATGATAGTTAGAGCTCTGGTGTTGTTTCTTCGAAATATTTTTGTTGGCTTTTGCCTGAAAGTCTATCAACCCTACAATATGGATTTTCACAACCTTTGTTCTATTGTTTCATTTATATTAGATAAAAATGACCAAGAGTATACAAGAAACCAGACCACACAAAATACCTCCCTCCAGTCTGGTTCCTGTTCCAGACTGGGGAAAGTGCTTATAAGGATCCAGTGTAAACAGATAGGCCTGATAGTAATTTAATTGAGCTGAACTGACACAGACCGTGACAAGATGGGTTTCATAGTAGTGGCACTGAACCTGATGTTCCCCCTTCATATCCATCACTGCATCTTTGGATCTGCTGGCGTTTCAGTAAAGGGGCGGGAAGCAAAACTATGCATGGCGTGAGGTGAATACAGCAGACAGTAAGCACAGTAGAAAACATTTGTAACTCTACAAAGTGAGGATTTAGATTTAGAAAGCACCAAGGAGGAAGGAGAAATGTTGAGAAGACAAACAAAGAGAAAACGTGAGGGAGAAGTAGAGTCAACAAAAAAGATAATGAAGTACAATAGATTTTTAGGCTGAATTAATTGCTAAACGAAACCAAAACCTCCTTTCAAGTGTTCCACAGATTTATTATTTTCTTCCCACTATAAAATGAACAAAGACAAAAATATGGAAATGTGCATATTGATATGGATTTACTAAAAGAATCCAAAACCCTTTTTTCCCTTCAAATATTTTACAGATTTAATGTTTTCGTCTGAGGCTAAAAACTTAACCAAGAAAAACAGTGTGCATAGTTATTGCATATTTACTTTCTCGCTATTTGATACACCCAGTTCACATATCAATGAAAGAAACTGACAGATATGGCAAAACTGTGAGAAAAAAAATGTGTTGTTTAAGTTTGGCTGCTATCTGTCACATTTAATCTAGACTATATTTAACTCTTAAAGAATCAGAACTATTTTTGTGGTGAATTATAACTACATTTCTCTCTACCTTTAAGCTTTCCTTATTGACTTATCACCATTTTCTATAATTTTATCCTCTGTATTTGGCTTTTTTTTTAGGGAAAAGCAGGTATTTTCTAACGTTTCATCTTTTGATCATCCAGATGTTTATTAAAGTATAAAATATCAAAATAGAGAACTGGAGAAATACATGGATTTTCTGGCAAAATACATCATAAATTATGTAAAAAACATAAATACAAATACTGTAATTTGTCAATTTCCATGTGTTTATTGGTGGATCAATACTGCAGAAAATAACAGTGTTTCTACTTTCACCACAGAGCTTCTGAATGTCCAAATAAGACATATCTGATGTAAGTGAAAAGCTGAGAAGATGGAATTCACCTGAATTATTTAAACGCATGGATAAGATTGGTGTTTCAAAGGTTATTAAACATTAGCAGATATCTGCAGATTCTTTTGGTCTTTGACGGTTAAATGAAATGACTTTATTGTGGAGGATCAGACATGATTGCATCACTGGCGGCTCATATTGATATCAAATGGGACAGGAGTAGAGATGTAGATACAGGTAGATATTTGGATTTCAGCAAAATGGGTTTCAATAGTGAAAACATCCAGAGGAAAAAAGATAAATGATTGAACCAAGTGTCAAATATGAAGAAGATATGAGAACACGATTCTGATGTACAGGTATAATAAATGCAATAGTTACTATATAAAGGAAAAAGAGAGAATTAGTTGCCTCCTTTTACACAGCCTGTCCATGCTGTCCTGAATCTGTCTTGCTGTTCTGCGGAACAATATGAGCACATTGTTCTACCTTTAAGCTGGCAGAATAGGTACTCACAGAGCCGAATTGCCCAGCCTTGTAGGTGATGGCTGTGACGTTTTGATGATGTATTACTGTATGTCCCATCACAAGGGGGTTTACTGTAAAAATCTCCAAGGACACAGTTAACATCTGAACTACAAGAGCTGAGATGTCTGTCGATTTGGAGGACAGCAAGGTCTGAAAGCTCCTTACCTTTGGTACTTTTGAAAGAAATCCTATCACGGGCTTATATCTGACAAGTATGTTATGCGTCACACTGGACAGGAACGCTGTTAAGTCGTCCCCCTGATTCCATAAGATTCCTGGCGTGCTATCTAAAAATCACATTTCGGGGCACCATCATGCCAGTTTTGCTTGGTTCGGTGTAAACAGGCCAAAGCCGATATAATGAGGGTTCTTCTTAACAGCAAGATAGAAGGAACTCTGTTTAGAAAGAGCTAGAGAGAGACCGAGGGGAGAAACGGAGAGGGAGCCAGTGCTGGAGAAAGAGAGAGAGAGACAGAGATGAGGGAGAGGAAAAGAAAAGAGACTTAAGGGAAAGGAGGGGGGAAATTGAGAGGCATAGCACTTTCCTCTGCAAGCTGACAGGGTTTGACGCTCAACTAACAGGGCTGTTTTGACAGGTGTCAGATGGTCCATATTACTATTTCACCACTGGGCCCTTGGGACCCTGCATCACGGGCCACAACAGGACTGGCCAAGCTGGAAAAAAAATAAAGAAAAGTGGCATGGCAGGAGAGTAAAAAACACTACACTTGACTTCCTCCCTCTGCAGCTCGCTGGCTCTGCACTCTCCCAAAACCTGGGCATCTGCTGCATGTTAGCTATAGCTTAACTGTGTGTGAAAGAGAGAGAGTGAAGGTGATGTGTTCAGACTGGGGAAAAATACAGATGTGTATGGAGACAGACATAGATAGAAGTTAGATAGACAGGATAAAATGTCTTTTTTTTTTTTTTTCTGGGGGGGGTATTTCATGGACGGTAGTCAGATCACAGAGCCTAAAATCAATCTTCATCTCAGAATAATTTTTCAGTGTTACTTTACTTACATGACATGCACTGAGCAGATGAACAAATATGATCACTTACAGAATGCCACTGCACACACAAGGAGCAAATCACATCAACTCTGTCAGGGGTTAAGTTGTGACACCAGACGATGTCTTTAATGTGGTTAGAAACATCAGAATTTGCAATAAAAATATGATCTTGCACTTTTCATGCCAGAATCCATTATCAGCGAATGGAGTCCTGGCCAAAAAAGTGTGACAAGTGACTGAGAGGTTGGCTGATTTGATTTTCCCCCTGACTTTGTGCACTCTGTGATTTACCGTAAAGACAAAGTTTAGACAGAATAGACTCGAGACTGTATAGCGAATTTATTCTTTATACTATGTTCATGCTGGTGAGCTTTCTATTGTTAAACCATATAACACTCTGCTACACTGATCTTTGCATTCCTGAGTTAGCATTCCTTACTACTACTGCCTAGACAAATAGCAATATTTCACAACCCCTTTAGCTTTAAAAAGTGTTTAAAACCACTTGATTCATCCAACATTTCCCAAATGCACACGGCCATAATTTGCAACAAGTTTGTAATCGTCCCTTAAGTGTTTCAGGGGGAACACTGTGGCTGTGGCTTAAAGCTGAATTGTTTTAAGTACTTGGGACATGTTTTATAGTTACCGCATGAAAGGGGAGAGTCTCCACTTGCATGATGCACTGGGACTCAGAGGGTGGATCTGATGTTGACTCTCACAGTTGAACAAAGGCCTGGTGTGACCAAAGGAATGGTATGGTTTGGGATGTCAATTTGAAAACAAATGCATGTGGAAAGTTGTCTGCATGAAATGTGCTTTAAAATGTCAAGACGGTCTCTTCCATCGTAAACCCCAGAATCCATTGTTCAAAATCTAACGTGCAAAACGACAAACAAAAACAAGTGGTGCCAAGCACAACAAACCCCGCCCCTCACATGTATTGTAGCTTATTTTGGCATAAATCCAGCCAATGTCAGCATATCAAC
>JAPQRP010000020.1:16271040-16284389 GCA_037367295.1 Apogon hyalosoma
CAATCTCAGGTCCAATGTGGTCTACAGGGTCTGTAAGGTCCACCTCTGCATGAACAGTGAGCGGACCTGCTTTGTTATGTACCATGAAGTAATGGTACTAATGTAAGGAACAATGTTCAAAGGGAGAGTGTGGATGTTAACTAGCGATATGCAGATCGATACTGAAATGTCGATATCTCCAGTGCCAGATCTTTACACTCTAGAATTGATTCACAAATCAAAATATCAATACTTTTGATTCTTTGGTCACAACTGTTGGGATCTTGTCCAAATGATACGCGACTGGTGGGAACTACTTCGTCTTCCGCCTGGGTAGGTGTATACTGCGTTACGCTTCTTAGTCAAACCTTCCCAGTGCAAAGCAAACTAGCGGTGAGATACCTGGGAATGGCTGCCACTTCTGGACGAGCAGAGAGAGTCTTTTCAAAGGCAGAAGTTCTGAGCAAAAAAGGGGGAAACAGTAAATGAGCTATTGTTCCATAACAAAAACTTGTGAATGAGGGAAAGTGTCGGTGTTTGATACTTTTGTTGAAGTGTTACATTCCCATTATTTTCATGTTAACACGTTCAGGTAACATGAGTTAATATGCAACTTTTCATTTTTATATTAGTTCTTAATAATCAAACAATAATTACTCTCATGTCTTGTATTCTTTATGAAGTTATGATTTGAAATATACTTTCTTTTTTTTTTTTTTGATTTTCGGGACATTAAGGGTATTTGTACAAAGTATCGGATCAGTATCACCGATACCAGCCTGAATTTCACTTGGCATCGGATCGGAAAGGATATCCATGGTAACGTCACTAATGTTAACAGGTGTCTGGATCAGCACTTATGTTGTTGTAATGTTCTAAAAGTGATGTTCTACTGTTTTAAAATGCATGTTGCTTTCACCTTACATGTGTTTTTCTTGGATTTTGTATGTTTACTTCTTGGATTTTTTTTTTTTTTTTGTATTTTTGATACTAACGGGCAAGGAACCAAATACAGTAAGTTAAATGACCTTGATTTTCTGCATAACAATAAAAAAAAAAAGAAAAATTTCACAAAAGCAATAAAGTCTTGTTAAGTCATCCAATAATACACTAAGGTCGACATTTTGAATTTCAGAGTATTTCTATGAGTGCTCTATAACGGGTTAAAGACATTTGAGATGGAGTTCAAGATGATTTTATGAACAATACATTTTCGTCGGTGTGATTTGCTAAATACATAAATCACGGCTCCCTTGTCTAGTACAATGACGCAAACACAGCCTTGAAGGATACTGACTGCACGGCTTGTGTGATAAACAGTTAACAGTATGTTTTATTTTGGAAGGGTAGAACAATTCCTTGCCAAGGAACACAAATTTCAGATCAGTGAAAGGAGGAACGCTCTAGTCTGATCTTTTAACCTTCCCACAGTGAGTGACGAGCACACACGTGTATTGTGTCAAATCCTATAAATACACATTGATAAAATAATCTGGTAACTCTGTGAAGCACTTTACAAGATTGTGTTACCGATGAAGTGTCCTTCAACCTTCATGATGTCATATTGGTCACTCTAATGTGCTTTTATTTTTATTTTTCCTCCTCCTCCTCACTTCTTTCTTTAGCCCTCTGCCCTCGGATAATAAGATCAACAGGCCATCGCTTCGAAACATTGGACAATCAACAAAATTGGACACTGAGTTTGAAATTTTCGCAGCTTTAATGGCCGCTTGTTCTGTTTCGTTGTCTTTCCGCCCAACACAAACGCTCCTTTCTCAAAAAGACTGATTCAGTTCCCCCTGAGTATGTTAAAACAGGAGGCCTTTTTCAGGGTTTTATGGGGTGTCCTGTTTTTCCAACGTTCCTCCAGTGATTTAGGTAATACGCCTGAAATAAAGAGTTCTGAGGGGTAAGAGGCAACTCAAGTTTTACTACGGCCTCATTTAAATGAAAATAAAAATAACGTGAAATAGATGAATGGCAGACTTGAAAATATACTCTCAGGAACAGACTTTATTGTAAGAGCGCAGAGGGGGTTGGTGTCCACGGCCCTATTTTTGGTCCCCTGGTCTGTTTTCTGGTGTCTCATGCTGCACTTTGACATCACACTTGCATAACTTTCCAATTAAGCCACGGTTCTGTAGCAAGAATCTCATCTCTAGTGAAATGTGGAAAATGGATAAGGCGTCGCAGCATGTGAGAGACTGAAAAGGGTGAGAATTTATGGGAGGCTGGGTGAGGTGAGCCGGTTCTCCGAGCACTCTGGCGGTCTCGCAGCACCTCAACCTTCCAAGTTAAATACTCTGGTCGAGTTTCCTGAGTGTTCAGATCTGTCTGTGGTCCAATCACATCAGCTAAAAGCGCACACAAAGAGACTATTTTCGTCCACTTAATGTAGCATTTTTTCCGTGCTGTGCTTGTTCATCTATCCTTTCAGACATACGCATAAGTTTACCGTAGCGGGCAGCTTTGACAATATCAAACACTTTTTCCAGGTTCCCGCTGATTTTAAAGCACAGAAACAACCTCTTATTTGAATAGTTGGAACTAATTTCCTTTTTTGGAAAGTAAAGAAGAGAGGGGCCTCTTAAAATCCAACAACCACAAGCTCAGAGTTTCTTCTTTTATTCATGGCTTTTGTGTGAAATCTCTTTAACATTCATGGCTTGGTACTAGAAAGGTCTAACTTTAAATCACTAGACAAATATTTAACTTTAATCATGCGTGCAGCATTTTCCACTGATCTTTGTTTGTTAGCTGTTTGACTTAGGTTCCCATTTAATCATCTTTCCATTTATTTGCTCTTTTACGCCAACATATTATTCTTATCTTATCTGCTTTTTATATCCTCATGGTGTTTGGTATTGATAACACAAAAGACATTATAATCATGTATAATGTTGCATTTTTTTCCCAATAAGTCAAAGGATTCTCAGTATAGGGTGCTCGCCTTTGTTCAGAGGACATTTTATGCTCTGTATATGTTTTACGTTGTTGTCTTTTACAAATTAGACCTGTAGCGGGGGTGATTTGTTGCAGATGCCCACACCAGCAGCTGGAGGAATTAAATAGGTTCCCTGGCACTCTTCCAGCTATTTTACTGGGCTCTTTTGCTATTCCAAGTATACAGTTTACAGTGTTTAATGATGCTCTGTATTTTTACTGAATCCTCATTTCCCAGGGCTTGCTAATGAGAAGGATGGAGACTAAAGCTAGAGCCACTGGAGGTGACGATAAAAAGAGTTTGTGGCTGTGTTACACATGTTGTAAAAGAAGAAGAAAAGGAGGGAAAGGGATCAGATGTGTGTGTATGTGCGTATGTATGTGAGGTCTGGGATTAGACCAACATCAACTGTAACTGACCTTCGATATAAAACAGAATATGAAGAGTTAGTATTGACTATCTCTGATAAGAACATCTTCAGGGGTCAAAGTCTGTAAAACCTGCAAAGCACCCTACACGGTTCATAATTTATGAGCCTACCAACCCATGTGAATCATCTTACTTAAACAAGTTTTTAGAGTGAAGAAAGCTGATTTGTGGTTTAGCTTTGTATTTTCACAGAATACCACCTCTAGGCAAATATGTATTTCTTAGAAAATATGGATTGATATTCAAATCTGCTTGATTGTTGCATTTTGCAAAGCTGCCTCCTTCCTGTCAGACTTCTATCAACCACGTCACACTGCAGCAGCTCGACAAACTTCAAACATTTTACTTTAACAATTAGAGAGTAAATCTAGGCCAGTTTTTAAGCTGTCAAGAGCTGTCACTTTGCTTCAGAGACTCTGTGTTTCAGGCCACACTGGTGGCTGTGAACGTCCATACTTAGATATGTCACAAGATTATTGACTTGGGGAACTGCAGGGGGTTTTGTGACTAAGCAAAATAAACCCCAAAGTACACAGGAGTGATAATGAGGACTGGCTCACTGTTTACTGTGACTTCATCGCGTGCTGTCATCATGTGGTTGCAGAATGCAAGCTGGCCCAGATGCTTGTCTACAAACTCTCAACACATGCACATACACACACACACAAATCCTCACGTACATAGAAAAGAAAAATGTACAGACACAATGTTCCAGTTCAGTACACTCACTGAAAGTCTCAAACCAACATGAAAGGGGGCAGACATGAAAAATGAGCTGTTTTCCACAAAAAATTAGCTGACGGCCTTTGGCTCCATGAGCTTTGTTTTAATTTCCTGAACATGTAATAGGCCGTGCATGGAATTAAACAACCATATGGACAGGGTTTTTCTCCTTCATAATAGATAGACGGTAGTAAATGACCCCAAACACCTCAATAAATAATGCCAGTATTGGCAGATAGTTCCATGCCGCTGCATTTATGGTCAATTCAATTTTAATAATTGAGTTTACCCTCATTAAACAGCTGTGCCAGCAAAGCCAACTTTATTTTCTTGTCATATTACTTGTCATATTCATAAGCTTTGAAACAATATCTGATCAGAGACAGTGGCCGTGACTACATGAAATCAGTCAAGGTGACTGAATGAGAAATAATAAAAGAGGCTCCTCCTGAAGGACACTGACACAGTGTCTCTGCAGAACACCCATCCATCCTCATTTTGCTTTCTCTCTCTGATCTAAGACATCATGATGTTATCCCTCTTTTTACCTAAAATGCCAGCTGTTATGGTTTCCATCTGTCCCCGAAGGAGGATTTGACCTTCTCCACCCCCGTGCTATTACCACTGTTACTGCAGCCCTTTGTTCTGACTAATGTACGTTAATATTCTGGGCTGACCCACACCAGCACCACTCAGGGAGCACGCTCTCTGCTAATGTAACCAAATCTCCCCATTTGACCCTGTCTCCTCCCATAATGTGCACCCAGGTTTTAAATACGGAGGTTAAAATCTGCTTTCCCACTCTTTTTTTTTTTTTTTGTTAGAACAGTCCACTAATCGTAGGCCAATGTGTTGCTTTACATCACAGACACAGGGATTTTCACTGTGACAAGTGAAGTCATATATTTTATAGAATAAACAAACTTTGATTAAATCCATAACATTTCACTTTATGTTCAGTGAGTTGTGAGGGAAACAACAGATAAAACAGCATTGAATTTCCAGTCTGAGGCACTTGTAAAAACATGCATGTATTTGTAACAGTATCCGCTACATTATTCAGGGTCACCACGGGTCAAAACCACATTGCAAGACTTAGTTCCATTGCAAGATTTAATACCAAACCAAAAGTTTATCAAGACATTTTGTCCTCAACAAGGACAACATTGTTGTTCTTGGTCTAATCGTTGATTGCCTCCCCAACCACAACCCCCCCAGCCCCCCAGCCCCAGTCTGGTAGTATCATCAGACTACACAAATCCATTAATTGACCTGTTAGTCAGCTCCGGCCCCTGTGTGCAGAGTCAACGTCATCCACAAGCTGTGTTATGGTTGGACTCTAATCAAAAGAGGCTTATGCAGGGAAAACATGATATATCACCTCTCTCTCTGCATATCTTTACCTCCCTTTCAAAAAAAATAAAAAAACAAAACTGCATGCTCATTATTTCTTCTCATAGCTGCTGCAGTGAAAGACAGGATATGGCCTTAAATTACTCTGCACCATCAGCCACAGATGAATGAGCAGGTAAAGGATTCTCAAGGAAGATATTTTTATGCTGATGTGAAAAGTCTTTGATTGCAGTGACACTCGCTTCACTTTTCAGGAGAGATTACACAGTTTCCATGTAATATCCCTTTTCTATTAAAAAAAAAAAGTATTTTGAAAGAGTGAATATTCTCACTGGTGACTAAAATGATTTGGTATCTCTGGCTCACCAACAGCGCTGTGCCACTACATTAGGGTTGGTAGTGGTACTTTGTTAGACACTAAGTCATAATGGTAAGGTTTTTAAAAATAAAAAAAAATAAAAAAAAATGTTAAAGAAAGCACCCATGAAGTCTGAAACTATCAAAATGCTACAGGTACCTTAGTTAACATAATGAATAAAAATAATAATTAATTAAAATACAGGGGCAAAGTCCTGCTTTGTAAGTCTGTAGTAAATATAGTCATGTGACATGTAGTTTTGTGTGAAATTGTTCAAACATAATATGAAAATACTGATTTGCAAAAAAAGAAAAGTTGAAGGAAGGCAATGTAATGCATTTTAATGAAAATGATCAGGGTATTTAATTATACACAACATATCTCAAGGACATTTGAATATTGAACATGAATAATGTGAAATGTTTAGCAAAAAATATTTTCTCACAGCAATGATTCTTAAAGCAGTTTAAAAAAGAATACCCATGCACACACAGTTGGTAAACATTAGCAAAGACTTGAGGTCTGGGTTCAATCCAAAAAAAGTTTTTAGAATTTAACCACAACTGCAATCTTTCTATAACCTTAACCAAATTACTCTTGTTGCCTAAACCATTAGTTCATCTTAAGAACACATGGGATTTAGGAGACATAAAAATGCTTTAAGTACCAAAGTCCTTCGATAGAATATCTCACTGAACCGTTTTACGCGGTGTAACAGTTCTATGGTTTCTTTACACAATAAAAATAACACCTGTGAATGGAATCAAGCCAGTAATTATACTGAAAAATAAAAATTTACATTTTATACTTGTCAATGTAAACAGCAGTGTCAGCAAAAGAAAAGAAACAAACCACTGGTGACCAAAAGCATTACCTGATCTAAAACATTTGATACCTTTTGAACCATTAATCCTATGGTACATTGAACTAATTAAGGTAAAATGCAGTTTCTCAGCTTTTAAACAGCACCAGATGAGTCTTATTTGGATGTTCAGAGGCTTCGTTGTCAACATGGAAACACCGTTATCTTCTGCAACATTGATTCACCAGTAAAATCCATGTCATTTGATAAATACCAGCGGCTGTAGACGCTTATTTGAATGTTCAGTTAATGATACATTTTGCTGAAAACTTCATTTTCTCTGCAGTTTTATAGGATAACCTTTGAATTTGCTTTTCACTCGCTTTATTAACATCTGCATGGGCGGTAAATGAAATGTGGGAAAATACTTACTATTTACTGAAATCATTACAATAGAGGACAATATTATAATAAATGGTGGTGAATCACTTAAAAAAAAAAAGGTTGAATGTAGAGACACATTCATTTGGAAGTCACCACAAACATAGCTCCTGGCCTTTTAGGGTTGATGAACCCAACTAGTGTCTTTATTAAAAATATTACTTTCAAAATAAGAATAAACAAGTGGTTCCAGGCAAAACAAACCCCACCCCTTACATGTATTGTAGCTTATTTTGGCATCAATCCAGCTGATGTTGTCATGTCTACATGTGTGGTGATGTCAGCATATCAACTGCCTGTATTATATGTGCCAAGTTTGAAGCAAATTGAAACAAAATTGGTGTTTTTATACATGTTTGAAATTTTGCCCATTATAAGTAAATGGGAGGAAAAAAGATTAAAAAAAAAAAAAAAAAAAAGCATAAAAAAATTTAACTTTGACTTACTTTCCCCAAAATGTAACCACATCTATTCTGGGTCACTGGCAACCTATAAACCCAGTTTGGTATGAATTCAACCAAGAGTTTTGCTGCTACAGACATGTGAAATTTCATCCATTATAAGCAAATGGGGAAAAAAAAAGATTTTAAAAATTCATACAAAATTTGAACTTTGACCTACTGTTCCCCAAATGTAATCAGATCTATTCTGGATCACTGGCAATCTATAAACCCAGTTTGGTATGAATTCAACCAAGAGTTTTGCTGCTATGGTGTTAACAAACAAACAAACCAGACAAAAAAAAAACATACCCTTTGCTTCTGCTTCGGAGGGGGGGGGTAATTGTAAATTGAGGCCACAAGTTGGTTCTCCAGAGCAGGAGAATGTATGAGGCTTGGTGAGAGCGACCATGTGTTTGATTGTGTTGAGATAGTCAAAAAAGCTGGTGTTGGATGTGCTTTAGTTTTCACCCTGATAGAGGTACTATGGGTATTGCGTGCACCTGGAATTTATGGTTTTCTTACGGCAGCAACAGGGCTCCCACTGCACAAGCTTAGGGTGATAAATCAAATGCAGTGATAACAATCCCAACCCTCCCAGCACAAATCCCTTTTTAATCACTTCCAACAAGACCAATACGCACAGGAAAGGCCCTCTTTTTTTGGGGGGTGCCTTCGGTTTTCCAGCACATTAGCAAAGCCCTGGAGCAAGAGCAAGCAGCAGAAGAGAACAGGGGAGAGAGTGGGGAATACAAGGGGGAGATGATAGAGGAGGGAAGAATCTGAATGGAGCAGTTGTGGTTGTTTATCCATTATAAAACCGCAATCACACACACACACACACACGAAAATACTGACATACACACGTACTGCATTGTGAAGTGGAAAGTGTTTTTATATTATAGGCAGATAAAAAATGATCAACGGGTGACCTCTTCCATTCTTTATCATCTCTCTCAGCCACATAAGTCTTTCACCATTCCCACCAAATATCTTACTTATCACACACATACAGACAAACAGCTACGCATTCTTTACTCTCCCAGCCAGCCACTGTGTCTGGAAAATCGGCTGATTTGTTCTGTGATTTTTACCACCGTCTTCTGTCGTCTCCTTATGTCCTCGAGCTACTGGCTTGGTTTTTGCGATGTTCCTGGTTGTATATGTTTATCATCCTTTCCAGTTTCTTTTACACAAATCTATTCTCTTTCCAAGTTCAACCACATCCTTCCTGGTAAAATACACTGTAAATAAAATGACAGCAGAATTAACACCAAAAAGTTGTAAAACTGCAACATAAAAAAACTGTAAGTGAAAATACAATGCCAAGTGGTTTATTTGAAAAGATTTTTGTGTTAGTGAATAAATGAAATATAGCTGTAGTTTTACAGGACGAGTATGTTAAAACCATATTTGTATGTAGAAATGATCTATTTCTATTGTTTTGACAAAATAAAACTGTAAATTGAAAAACAATGGGGTGCCGTTCAAATTGCAAGACCATCATGTTGAAATAACAGCCTATTTTCACACTTCTTTTTTAAAATAAAAAAGTAATAAAAAAGCAATTTTTTTTAAACGTGTAAATATCACCGAAATCCAATGGTGAATTCACACGTTTAAAATGTTACATTTAATCAGCAAACTAGTTCACTTTAGTGTAACAATGATCTGAAATCCAGTGTTAAATATGCATGTTTGAAGTGTTAAAGCTACTTGTTTTTTACAATGTTTGTTTTGTTTTTTCTCATATTTATTTATTCCAAATATTGCATTAAAATCAAACAACAAAAAGATGATATAAAATAGAGTGAAACATTCGAAAGTGAGCGGGATGAAGTTTAATTTATAATCTCCCACCCCTTTACCCCATCCTTCACCTACCCTAAATTCTCATGTCAGCTTCCCTAAGTAACTCAAAAGTCCTTACATATCAGACTAAATTCTAACTATGCACAAAACACAAAATTACTGTACATATTAAGGATAGACTGTTGTTGATTGTTCCGGTAACCGCAGCTTCCAGTTTTTTTTCCGTGAAAACAACCTGATTTTTTTTTTTTTTTTTTTACAGTGTAGGTAAAATAGAAAGCTAATTTTTCCATCTGATTTATGTCCTTAATCCAAGATCGAAATTCACACATTACAATGCAATGATTTTACATCTGCCTCTGTGGTTTTGTACCAAAGTGACTTAATGCATGACTGTGCTGCTGACAGAGTAAGACAACCGCACTGGGAGGAAGTGATATATACACTGTATAAACCATTGCTTTATACAGAGGATCCTCAAAAGGCATGCGTCATTCATAAAACATCTGACTGTATTTGACATGACCGTTTGAATGGTCATTTTCTTTTGAGTGGAATAAAAACATCTTGTATAAAGTAAGTAAAGCTGTATTTTTTCTAACACTATCCTGCACTTTGAATTGAAAGTCAAGTAGGCTGAAGAACATTTCTATTAAACTATTACAGCCCTCTACAGCCTCTTTCAACAGCTATTCAGTAGCTTCAAATGTTGTCTTTCTGTTCTTTTATAATGTTTATTGAAATAGAGCAGAGACTTAATGAAGCAGATTTAATGCATGATATAATTAACATGAGTTACAAATACTGAACAACTTAAAGTCTTACTATCGAGACTATAGCTAATGACAAAATTAGTTTTTGCTTTTTTTTTTTTTTTTTTTTTTACATGTATCCCAATTTTTCCTTTCATCTCCTTGCTGCGCTGTTCAGGAAAATGTGTTTTGCACATGTACATTGAAGTGGAACCAGGTTTAATTGCTGCATACACAGCCAGAAGACATTATTTTGAGATTCGCAAGCACAGGCATTCTTCCTAAAAAAAATGAAGATCTGACAGCCTCGGGTAATGATTATGTGAAGGTATTATACGCCGAAGCACCAAATGCAAACTATAAGAACATGTTGGCAAATGGTGTGGAAGCTGTTGTCGTCGTCTTCCTACAAGAAGATACGTGGAGTAAATTCTATAGGAAGTTATAGTTGATGACTATAGACGTCTTTTGTGCATAAATCTTATGTTCTGCTTCTCAGTGAATCTAGGTGATTGACTGTACTTAACCCATCAAGACCCAAATACGCACTGGCAATCAAAAGCTTCTACTGAGATAAAGTGTTTAATATCTGTTGATCTACAAATTCTATCAATAAATGTAAATAATTGGAGTCAAATGTGGTTTCTAAGCTTTAAATCATCATCAGATATGACCCATTTAGACATTCAGAGGCTCTGTAGTTACCATGGAAACTCCGTCATCTTCTACAACATTGATTCACCAGTAAAACCCATGCACTTGGGTCAATGACAGTGGATGAGCACACTTGTTTTTGCATTCAGTTATTGATATTTTTGCTAAAAAAGTAATTTTTTCCTCCTTTTTTTTTCTGTTTCTGATATAATAACCTTTGAATTTACTTTGAGTTTTAATGGAAATCTACTTGATCAGTCAATTAAATATAGGAAAATACATGGTTTACACTGAAAAATGCAAACTGCAGAGGATAATATTATTATAAATAGTGATAAATCACTTTAAAAAAGGTTAAATATAGCGAAATCATTTGGGAACTGCCATAAAAGTAGCACTGGGTCTTCACTGGTTAATAGAAAATAGACAGAATATTGTGGTGTTTGTGCCTCACAATGAGTAAAACTTTAAAGGAAAAATATGAGGACCTCATCTTAAAAAATTTTACAACATATGGCAACAAGCCAGATGATGAGGGGCTGCTTGTGTTTCCTATTTGACCATGACTCCAGAAGATCATCTTTAAACAGTGACTCTGCCAAGACTGAAAAGCTTATCTGAAGCATATGGCTGAGATCAACTAGAGAATAAGATCAAAACCAACACATCTCACCTCCCCAGTGCAATTAAAAAGAGACCAGAGAGTCTAGATATCTGTTAGTACACAATGATTTCAGTAACTTACATATTTGTCTGTTTGGCTGCTTAAAGCTGCAGTACTTCATTTTTATTTTTATTTTATGTCATTTTCTTCCTTCCAGTACATTATCATTCAAGTGTTGAGAGCAGACATGACACTTCTGCATTTATTGCTTCCCCACATTTTCAGAAAATAAAAAATGTTGAAGCAGTCTTCTGGCTAATCTCAGGTGTTTTCACACAGGTACAAAGGGTTAAAATCATGACTGACAGCTGTAATTACTGTCAGACATGACCTGGACTCCTGCTCTATTCTGAGCCTCAACATGGAAGCTTGGACTAGTGGCTTCACTTCTTCATCATGGAATGGCATCATGGGATCAAGTCATTTGTATTTGGGTGCTTCTATGAAACTGGGTTTTTTTTGGTACCTGACACATTGCCAGCTTTTTAGACCCAATAATTAAAGAAAATTTTAGACATATTTCCTCCCAGGACTTATCTAATGATGACCTCAGATGAATGCAAAAAATATATACTCTTGCGCTGACCCGTACCAAAATTAATACATTTTGAATAAAATACTGGGGCCAAAAATAGGACCAAGATTGGGACAGGAAAAGCTACCTTTGTGTTAGTGCATTTGATCTGAAAACATGGCTTTAAATGGTCATATATACCGCTATAAATAAAGACACTGTGTTGAAATTGAGGTTTTTCTAATCCAGACATGCGGGTTTTTCATGAATCATCAGTCTCATTCCAGGTTTCCCATCATGTCCACTGGCATTACACGCGGAACCTGCCCATTTAAACACAAATAAATCGTGAGTGATTTTGCAACAGTGGTCATTTGTGTGAAACACTTTACCTTGCATAACTGGTTAGATTCCCAAAATGTACTTGTGAGAGACTAAAAAGATATAAAAAAAAAATAGTAGAGCGTACTTTTTGCATCCTTTTTACCATGTCACATGTGGATTTTTGTATAAAAATAATATAAAAGTGTGTTTTATCTGAAAAATAGTTTCTTTCATCTCAGTAAATATTTATTTTTAAAATAGACCTAAAGTGCTTCTAAACTTGCTTAATAACATTAGTCTACATCTGGTTTGAATTTTTAGCCCCTCTGTCCTGTTTTTAGGGACCAGTTTCATAGAAGCGCCCATTTATGTTTAGTTTTTTGATTTAGATCAAGAGGAGAGAGCTGCAGAAAAAAGGTGTGAATTATTCTTACTCTTAATCTTATTCCTTGATATTTAAATTCCTGCAACAGCAACCCCCATAAATGCCTTTGGAAACCATATACCACCTATTTCAGAATTCCTGGACCAAGCATCATTGCTTTCAACAAGGTGACACTGAATGTTTGCAATGAGTGATGATTTTTTTTTTTCAATAATATAGGGCTTAAGATCATTTCTGCAGAGCGAGTGCAGACATTTATTGTTAAAATAGAGCGACACTTTCCAATAGTTACCTACACAATTTCCTGTAATTACTCTTACAATTAGCTTTTTATACACATTGTTTCTGAACCTGTTTGTCATGTGTCAAAAGTCTAAGAATTGACTCTGTATTGTCTTGTACAATCCAGCTACACTGACACTTGAAACACATGCAATAGATTCAAGCTTTGGAAAAAAAAAAAAGAAAAAACACACACACTGACCTACAAAATCGAGAACCTGGAAGAAGGACCTTGTCTTTTCCATACGCCCTTCTCTCTATAGATTGAATATCAGTCCCTGTGATCATGTTAAATCAAATGAGGGGTGGCAGCACTATCATTTCCCATGTGTGATTTTTTTTCTCCCTTTGCCTTGAATTAGATCAGAATTCCGAGTCAGTCCTGTCCGTGTCCCGCAGAGTGAACCCTAACAGTCCTCTCCAGAGCTTCAGATTAAATTACAGATCTTCACGCTACCCAGAACCCCCCCCCCCCCCCCCCCCCCAACCCCGG
>JAPQRP010000020.1:16296353-16307595 GCA_037367295.1 Apogon hyalosoma
CTGACCAAGGAAAATCAAATTCTCACTTTGTGCAGTAATCTACACCTGGCTTTACTGCCTCCATCCATAATAATATAAATCATATAGTATAAATGTCATCTAAAATGAATATTTATTTGCAACATAGTATAGCAAACTATTACAAATTAATTTTAGAAAAAAAAAAAAAAAAAAAAAAAAACAGTGTCCTTTTTGAATGTCTGGGGTTGCCAGACATTTGTGATTATAAAATGGGGTCACGAGCCAAAAAATGATGGGAACCACTGTCCTAGAGCGTAATAGTGCCTGGATAAAACAGAATATGCAGACGGCAAAGCAAGTTAATTCCTTTTCTGCAAACTGGTATTATCATCTCTGCATCCTTAAACCAATTTTGACAAAATATGCAGTGACCAGGCATTCTCTAATGGTATTTGAATGTGTAAAATTCTTTGTAGGATTACATTTTTTACAGTTCAAATCTCACTGTAACTACATGATAAACTTAAAAAGCCCAATAAAGCAACACTGGAAGCAGTCCAATTTTTAACTGAGAATTACATGTGCTGTTTCTACTGGCCATGGAACAGCTGCACAGATGTAATTGGGAATAAGTACCTTGCTCTAGGACATGTCAACAGTAATTGTTGAGGGGGGAATAATATTCTTCTTTAACATTACTTTCTTAGCAGCTTTAGTGATCTAGGACAAATTAATGGAGCACCAGCACCCTGAAGCTTTTGGAAGCAATTTTGCAACCAGAACATCACTGGTTTGGATCTCCTGACTGGATGAAGAAGCTTTATGTGAAGAAAATGAATGAATTTGTATGCATAGAGAAAAAAAGCTGTTTTTACAGATCCAATATTTAGTTATATTTGTTAGTTGACATGCTGACGTGCAGGTTACAAAATATATACAAGTGTTATTCATTGGAACTCCAAATTAGGTTTTTGGCTCCATAAAAGTGAACATGTGGGTCCTTTTTAAAAAAAAAAAAAAAATTACGTGATTTTTACCTCCAGCCTTTCACAAAGGGGATAAAGGGGCTATTATTTGCAGCATTGAAAGAATAACTTAGAAAAACAGTATTTATATGATCTTGACTTTTTACTTCTACTGCAACACTTAAAATAATCTGTAGCCAAGTGGAAGCAGAAACATTTTCTTGTTAAAACTCACTATGCTCTCTAAAGGTGTATTAACAGAAAACTATTTCAACTGAAGGTAATTCAGAGCAACTAGTAACTTTAAAAGAAAGTTTTTTTGTGGCTGAAAAAGCTAACCCCAAGCCTTCATGGGAAAACGTATGTGCTTTATAACAACTTTACACGTATTGTCTTGTGGTCCATTCAGCTCCGCTTGTGTTTACAGAGGAAAAAATGTAAGTTGCTTGGGCTGATCTACACCACACACTGATAGTTGGGATGATATATTACCTTGCTGCACAAATCATAGGGATGGGGCTTCTGAAGAAGCACAAAGATGGGTGTGTTGCACTACTGAGTTCAGATATCTTGCCTTCCTCATGAATGGCTTACCCCACCTAACAGTTATTATCATTTACTTGTGTGGATTGATAAATGAAACCTGACAATTGGGTGGCTTGCCAGCTTCTGCATGCTGTTATAATCGAGGTGCTTTTTGTGGTCACAATTCATCTTTGTGTGACTGTCATAGAGAATGGCACTGTGCAACTCCATGATGCAAAAGCAGAGTAGGCATCAATGTAACTAACTAAAACCATCATCCACAGTCAGTGAGTTAAAAAACATGAGGAGAAAATGGTTTAAAATGTGGTCGGAATCATGAATGTGTCCCACATTGCCTCATGATGTTTATTCCAAATGTTATAATAATTAAGCCCAAATGCTATAGCAGTGCTAGTCTATAAAACTATATCATGTGTTAAATTTATAATTTATTTCCATCTAGTTTTGCCTCAGAGAAAATAAGGCTGGAGTTAGGTAACAGTAATGAGTTGTAGCTTACTAAATTACTTTTTTTTTTTTTGTTTAATATTTTTAAAGTTTTATATTCGAGGCACAGTTACAGCAAAGTAATGAATTCAAGAGCTCAAATAAACACCAATTATTACCATGTCACCCCATCATTAACTGATGGTAGGACCAAGTACTAACACATGTTGTTCATCCTACTTGACCACAAGCAACTGGACTGTAGAGGTATCATGAAGAGGAAGAGCTATACGGAGTGGATGTGCATGTTCTGGGTGGCTTCTGTTGGGTGTACTTTTCTGCTCATCTCCCTCTCATTTTTATCTTTTCTCTCTCTCTTCCTTTCTGTTTTACCTCCATCTTTCCATTGCAGCCTGGGGCTCCTTCTAATCGTCCTCTGCTGTGCTGATTGGACTTTTCATTAGTCAACTCCCCAAGGCTCAGCATGACCTCCTCTGGGTCACTGCCGACTGATTATACCCTTTCTCTTTTTTTTTCCTCTTCTTCTTCCTCTTCTTCATCAACTTCTTGAAGGAGGGATGGCATGACACTGTCAGGATGTATCCTGATGGATCTAAAAACCAACCCTGCCTGAAGGTTTTGAGAGGTCAACACATTGCAGTGCTTTTAAATTACTATAAATACACTTCTGAGCGCTATCTTTATACTTTGTTTTTATTGTTAATAGAGGGTTGGTAGCTTGGAAGGGAGGTCACGGGATTGTCAGGGGAAGAGCAGTGCATGCCATAAACTAAAACTGTTTGCCTTGTGCAGTCACAGTTGTAAAACTATAGCATGCTATGAAATACTATGAGGGAAAAGAGAAAAATTGAACCCTGCCATGTCGGCTACTTCTTCGGATGGTTAGAGCTGTCTCTGCATATTTGTTGCTTGACGCAAAAACCTTATTGGATCTTAAGCATTACCTACAGCCCATGACATGTCCTTGGAAGTCAACAAACCACCTATAACTCAGTCGCTGAAGGGATTTTAATGATGCGGCTATGCCACAAGCTGCCTGCGCTGCTTACACATCTTATGGGTTGTGTCTAAGATGTGTACTGGAATAGGAGAAGTATGAATGTGTATGTGAGTGCACACTGGGGGTAGACATGTTTTTGCCATCTGACTAACCATGACCTTGTCCAAATGAAGCCATAAGCTACTCCCCCAACATACATGGTTTCATCTCTGTTCCCCCAACCCCTGGCACGCTCCAAAAGCTGGAACAGATTACTCCCCTGTGTGCTTGTTCTGACTATGATTGCTGCTACATCCAGATAGGCTTTCAAGTGGCCTCCTGCAGTACCCCATGGGAAACGGCCCAGCACACTACACATGGGGACTATTACCCTAGTCGGCAGAGGCCTGCATGCAGCACGTCGCCTCTCCAGATTGGGCAGACGTGGCCCTCATCCTTTCCACAGTCCTCTAAACACCCATTTCCACCCCGAATCATTACAGTTAATCACAGTGATGGTACTGTCCACGGTCTCTTGCTGGTGTGGAGTGGTCATTCTGCTCTATCAGCTCAGCGTGTACTAAGTAGAGATACGCTGACAAGCATCACTGGCTTAGTAGTAGAGTGCCTTCAGTGGATTCGGCTCTAACTGCACAAAAAAACACTCAGGAACACATCCATTTGCAAAATCTGTGAATCTAACCTTGTGACAAAACTGGGAAACAGCCACGGAGTTTACAGCGGTGAATGAAACAGTATCAGCTGCCGCAAGTCAATTCAACACAGAGGGAATAAAATGTTGGTGTTTTGTAAACTCGGCTGTGATGCCTTTATTGTCAGCACAAACCATTTCAACAAAAGGTGTTCCCCAATGAGAATAAACCAGAATTATTAAAGGAGAAACTGCAGTACTGTGAGGCAGAGATAACGCTCACAGAAGAAGTCAGCGTTATTCTTCATTCTCTTCATTCCCTTGTACTGTTATGCCTCCATTGAGTTGTGCATCAGTTTGATTTAGGAAGTGGAAGAGCTTGTGTAAAATGTGTGTTTCGGGCGACAAGAGAGTGCACGTACTTGTTACTAGGTGACTGTTTTAGTAAACACAATCTCAATCAACCACTTAAGATGAAAGAGGGAGAAAATTTTTGAGTGTTTAAGCATATCCTTCATGAAAGCACTTGTAAGTAACTGAGATTTAAGGAACTCAATCCAAGAAAAAGGGAAAGAGGAAAGTTAAAGAAAATAATCAAACAAAATGAATTGTATACAGATCCCATAACAACTGCAGAGAACCAGAGACACTTTGAGGTGATACGGCAGGTGACTGAGAGAAGACCTTACCACAAACTGACTCGCAAATACAGTCCCTCACAGTTCAAGAAGAAAAATATCTGAACTTTCATGGAGGTAAACCACTGGAGAAAATTTACGACGAGTAAACATACCATTAATGCTGTTCACAAGGAGCTAAGCTTCTGGGATTTAAAATAGACAATGACAGAGAGCGAGAGAGAGACAGAGAGGGAGTACTTTCAATTTTTCCAGCTGCAATTTAAGTATTAGCTGAGAGACAAGGGACAGGAAATAGAGACAAAGGCTTAACCAATGAAATAAATTATGAGGTAGACTTGAAATGTAATTACTAAGGAAGCATATTCAGCAGGATCTGGTGCAATAGTAATCACAAGTGTCTGTGTACTGAGTTGAACTGTGTTGGGCAGAGAATATAATTGAATTCTATAGATTTCCATTGATAAATCATGTCAAAATTAACCCATAACAGAAAAATTAACATAATAATAGCTCTCTAAATTTCCCGAAATATGCTGTAATGTATATCCATTGTACCGCAACCAATTAACACCACAGTTTTGTTAAATATTATTCAATACACTAATGCTCTCCGTTCTACATTTCCCCCTTCTCCTCTAATGTTGTTTGCTTTGATTTATTAGTGTTATGAATCTCTGTTGGAGTGGTGTCACAGGTTGCTATTTTCAACTGCCAAGATGTCACCTCTGAGAGTGTTCACTTGGCAAGTCTTGCTGTGTATGAAGTGAGAAAAGCTGTTAAAATCCAACGGAGGCCAGCAGTGCATTAGCAAGAATAATGATGGAAAACAACTTAAAGGCTGAAATGCATTTTTAATTTTATTCCATCTACAGTGTAACCAAATTCTGCTTATTTGCAGACTTTAATGTAAACAAAAGATTAATATTTAAATATGTCAGCTTAATTAATGTTATCACATCTCTGCATGTGCTCTGCTTTGTTTAAGTGTATACCCTGAATGAACAAACACACAAAAGGCAAGGCATGAGTGAATAGTAATGTGTATTTAAACATAGCAACCTTGACAGGAACAGCAGTTATGTCTGTTTCTTCTGAAAACCTTGAGCATTGAATGTGGTTACAGATTCCAGTGGATATTGTCTGGCTAATTTTTAGTTTGGGGGGCTTTGGGTTAGATCTATGAGTTATGTGTAAATGGGCATAGGTTGGGTTAGTTTTTAAGTCACATGTTATGATGGTCCCTTTTAAATGTAGTCTCTCCCTGGGGGTGTGGTAAAATATTTGTACACAAAAATCGTGCATCAGAGCTATTCACACTGAAAGTGACGTCAGGTTGCAACAGTTCAATAAATGATTAGAATATATTAATGCCTGGCCATTAGAGAGGAATACTACTGGATTCACCATTACTTGTGGTCTCATCTGTAGCCTGTGTGTCTCCATCCCATACTATTCTGATAGACTAGTTGCCTGTCAATGCTGCTTTACATTTGTCTTTCATTTAATTTTCATTTTTTGTCTTTAATACTAAACCATGTGAAAATCAGCAGGTATGCTTCGATCATTGTTGACACATGACATCTGCTTCCTAAAATGATCATTAAATGAAAATTAAAACCTTCTTCTTCCCTGTGACCTGTGTGTAAGTACTTATGACTTAATGTTAAGAAACTAGGGGGAAAAAATTAACTAGGGCTGTCAAAATTAACATGTTAACGCAGATTAATCCATCACCATGATTAATCTGATTAAAAATTTTAATGCAGTTAATCCATCTGCAGCACATGAATGACTGTAAATGTCTCTGCCTATGCATTTTGGGCAGTTTACCCAAGTAGAGTTAACATCACGTGTGTACAAATGGGCAGTTGATCCAGTAGTGACAGGCAGCAGAACCAACCAATAAAGCTGGAAGACGCTAAACAGCACATTGGCCTCTGGATGGAAATATGAGGACAAAAAAACCAAGATGGAACAGTTGTTTAAAGTTGTTTTGTTTGAATTTGTTTTGTTGAAACTTTTGAGGGTGTTTAATAAACACGTTAAGTGCATATATTCCCTCTTTCTTGAGTCTGTTTGCTCATGCAAAATTAAACACAGTTAGTATAGATTAAAAATGAATTATATTTAATTGTGATTAATTGAAATTAATCCACAGCAACCCTGTGATTAATCTGACTAAAAGTTCAAATCATTTGACAGCATTCATTTAAACCTAACCTATGATTTACTTAGGGTTTGGGTTAGTTTAGGGTTAGGATTCCATGAAAAGAGTAAATAGTAGAAGGTTTAGAAAATATACATGTTCCTCTGTGATATATTACTAAATTTCGTCAAGTGGCCTTTGTTGAGCACGGCACTTGTGGCTCTTACGAAAGTGTCATGTTGTTATCACAGGCAACATTTTCCTTACATTAGTTGGTGATGGGGTCTGTGAAAGTCAGGCAAAAGTCACACTGAAAACCTTGCTGAACAGTCGGCCTGTGTCCTCGGTGGAAAGTTGGCCCATTTAAAATCATCACTTTGTTTTTCTCAGGACTTGGGGTTACAGTGTTGCCGGTGACCTCACCCATCACCATTTAACTGACAGCCACAGTATGGTAACCTTGTTAGATGCTGAGCCGAAATGGTTCTTCCTTCATAGATAACAATCAGTGTGTCAGTGAACTTCGATATGACACAAATATGAACAAAACTGTAGCTCCACGGCAAACCCTACACTTGAGAACATCAAGCATGGACAGTTTCATAGGGCAGCTCCCTGTCATAAAACCTTGTTATGTCTGAGGGAATTTCTTTGGCAATGGCTCAAGCCACTCCTAAAATGCCACAGTGTTTTTTTTCTTTCTTTTTTTCTCTCTCTGAGCTTGGATTTTTTTTTTTTTCTTATTTTGTTTTCTATGTGTGTCACTGATATGTGCTGCTAGTTGTGTAAACATCACTCACGTCAGATTTCATGTAAGAATTGGAAACAGCTGCTGGGGCAGTCTATAGGGGGCAAACTGATTGTTCCTTTTTATTCACCTTTGTTAGAAATTGTGAAGTCCTGCTGAAGAGCTGCATGCTGTGCTCTGTCACAGTCACATTGTCCAAACTGTGAGCAATTAAAAGCAAGACAGGTCAAAATGAAAGGTCAAGTCTTCCTCTCTCGAACATGAAGTGCCATTTTCAGCACAATTATGTGTCTATTTTGGACCAGAGTACATCTATGTTAAGCTCTGACTAAGAGTGTACCATAAGAGTATGTATTGTACTTTTCCATGAGGGAGAGCTTTCTATAATGTTTGAGCTTGTCAAGTCCCATCAAGAGTTACAACATAAACTATTTTCAATGCATATTCATAGATTTACCTGCTGTTTCAAACATAAGGGTAATCTCAGTTTAATGCAGAGCTGCTCGTGCAATGTTGTAGAAAATTGGGATGTGCATTATGGATGAAAATCTAACCACTGAAAATCTGGCTGACAGTGCAGTTAGGACTTCATCATGCAGGTCATAGATCAAACTGACAAGTGGTTTGAAGCAACTGAGTGTTTTATGGGGTAAAAACAAATAATTTCAGCCAGATTTTTCAGCATTGAACCATACTTGATTAATTTACACCATCTTACGGTATATGACTTAGGCCCCACTAACTCTTTCTCAACTGTTGCCTTCCAGCTCCTCGGCTCTGTTTATTGTCAATAGGCTCGGTAATGTGATATACAGCACTGCAGCCATAGCCGACATGCTATCAGCAATGCCATAAATTCAACTGAAAATCAACTAGGTGGACATAGGTTTAATTCCTGCGAAACTCCCTGCTGCTGATACTGGACGAAATCTAATTTATTGACGACTGCATGTGTGGCATTCATTTCTCTCTGACACACACAAAAAAGAATCAATAACCCAAAAGTCTTAAGTGGGCACAGGAATGAGCATATTTTTTTTCTCCTGCACAAGGCAACCGTGCATTAGTCAAGCAAGCACACACAACAGTAAACAGCCAAAAATATGATGGAATACACCACTCCAAAGGGTCTGATTAACTGGAAGAGCAAAATATGTTACAATAAAATAACTCCCAGATTTCCCTCAATTCAACTAATGGGGTGCACACATATTTTTGGAAAACTAAAAGGATTTGCAAGAGCTTTGGTCTAGTGCAATTAATCTCTATATGTACAGTTGATGTATTTCAACAAGATCCTACTAGAAAAAAAAAAGGGACATGCCATACAAATTCAGACAATCTGTCCTCATTTCCTGATCTGTGAAACAGAGGAGACAAACATTGGGTGTTCCATGGCTGCGTCTTCTTCAATTTGAGAAACACCAGATCAGTTATTTTCAGTAAGCCTCATTTGTATGAATCCTCTAGTATTTGGTAAAGCAACGGCTTTCACAGTAGATTAGATTCTTGCACGATGAAAAAAGTACAGCTAGACTCAGCTACGTAAAATGGAAGGACAAGACCTAGTCAAACTCTCTGCTTTAAAGAAATGATTGTGGGTTGAAAGTTTTAGATCATCTACAGTGTCACTTTATGACTAATGATTTCACATGTGGAAATTAATTAAATTACCCTAATTTAAGTAATGATATGTAGTTGTATTTTCTGTCTGAGGCAGCCCCACCTGAACGTAGAAATGATAATACGGGTCAATAAGTGAAGGGGATAGAGATAAGGCCCGTTTACATACCTGCTGCTGCTGTCATATGAATAAATGCAGAATAAAAAAGAAGTGATAATGGCCAGATGACATTGCTAAACACAGACAACCTTATGGGTCATTTTCACACTGGGTATCCAAGTCTATATTCAAGTATGTTGGACCCAAAAGCCCACTTAATTTTATTCATGTGAATGCAAACATTCTATGCGTGCGCACCATACCCAAGTCCAGCTGAGAAGGTAGTCCTGGATACAGACTGTTTAGATTCCAGTACAGAACGTTGCTGTGTGAAAGCGCTCTGTACCCGAGACCGGAAGTGACCCAATCACCACTCCGACAACGGAAATGACCTAATCACCATGAAACCACAGACGATGCTCCTGTTGTCTCCTGAAAAAGCCTCGGATCCGTACGGCATGGATTCACCTTATCGACCAAACCACTCTATGATATATCAGGAACAATGAAGGTCGCTCTTGTTCTCTTTGCCTCAAACAGGCTAACAGAGAGAAAAGTATTGCCTGTGAACAGAACAGTCGCTCGGTTGATGACATAAGGGTTTGTCACTTCCGCGTTTGTTGGATAGCGACAGAAGTCCTTCCACAGCGCCACCTACTGTTTCGGCCCTGTAACACCCACTCATTCTCGGGCACGGGTGGCGGTGCGTGCTTGTGAACGCAACATCTGCAGGAAAGGTGTGATCATATCCAGGTACAGCACGGATACCGGTCTGAAAACACCCACAGTCAGGGAGTTGGTGATGGATAAGGGTATAATATAACCAGACTTTGTGATTTGTGTCCTGAAGAAAAATGCTTTGTTAATTTTTCTCACACTGTCTTATAGTAGCCCTTTTCCCAACCCTTTTTTTTTTTTCAACCATCTGATATTGATCCAAACCTTACCATATTTGCCACTGCATAAATGCAATTGTTGTGTAAAATGTTTTATGCTAGTAAAGGTGTTTTGTCTAGAGAGATCTAGAGAAATTGAGCTGCTGTGTCATTGTTTAGACATGATTCAAGAGTATAATAATGAAAATCTTAATTGTATCCAATCCTTCAATGGAATGTTTCATGTTTAAAAAAACTGGTTTTATAGTGTCATCACGTGTCCACTATATACATGTTTATCTGGAAATATCCAGTCCCTGATATATAACTGTACCAGCAGATCTCTTAGAAAGTTCCTTTTGCTTGAGCTTTCAACAAACTACACCAAATAAGAGCCTTTTCCTGCTGAGAGGGAATAGATATAAGGAAGGATTAACAAGGGATTGGAAGAGCGAAGCTACTGATGACCTTTCAGCAGGAAGTTCCCCTCTCTGTCAATCAATAGCAGACCACGGGGAGGTAATTCTGGAGATGCTTCACTGTCCCTCACTAACAGTAACACCTGCAGACTCTTAAATTATTTCCTGTGGCCAAACATGTCCAAAGCGTCACATTTTCAGCAATCCATGTGTAATTATTTTTTTGGCTTGAGTTAGTTTATACTGATATGCTCAGACTGTTAAAGCAAACACTGTAAAACAACAGTTGTAAATCACCTCTAGTTGAAATGAATCAGCTACAAAATTCAGCTCTTGCCTCATCTCCTCCTCCTACTTGTTTTCTGGCTAATGAGAGTAAAATTTGGGGTATATGTTGATTTCTTGTGGGTTCCAAAATGACTTCACTTTCCTTCCAAATTGACCTTAGAACAACATGAACATTTTCTGGAGATATTTTCTCAGTCAAGCTGTAACTGCAAGACCACAAACAAAACTAAGAGTTATTGGAAAGCACTTGCAGACAAACTGGACTATGTCTCTTGTGTCCCTAAATTCATGCATGTGTAAGTGTTTGGACATGGTTGTCTGTGTGAGCGTTTGACTGTGGGTGTGTGTCGGACTACAGTGTGTGTATATGTCACATACACATACTGGAAAAATTGAAAAAGGAGTTTCTTTCAGTCTAGAGAATAATTGGCCCCCGGAGCCATTATGATTGGCTCACCCATGTGAGCTAAGAGTCAGGACTGACCAACACTGGCAAACACTAAGTGCCTCTATTATTGATGATCTACCTACAGTAAGGGAAATAAATGCCTTATTTTCTGTTATTGGCAGATTCTGTGCAGTTACAGTATTGCACACCCAACATAAATGTATAACTGGAGGACCATTTGAGACATTTTCCTGATTAATACATTAACCTTTATTAAGTATAGCTTAATTTGTGTCCTATTTTGTCTTTTTATTGTGGCTATGTCACTTTTATTTATTCTTGCACTACAGTCCTATCCTGATTTGCACTATGTATGTATCTATGTTTGTTCACTGTGTCAGGTATGTATGTATGAGAGCAACGGAGCTCACAGAATTTCCTTCGGGATTAATAAAGTACATATC
>JAPQRP010000020.1:16329651-16351300 GCA_037367295.1 Apogon hyalosoma
ACGGGCTAAATGTAGGTGTTGGGAGGTGTCAGGGTTAACTGTTGGTGTTGGGAGGTTTATGGGTTAAATGTCGGGGGGGGGGGTTTGGGAAGGGGGGTTAGGGGGGGTGTGCAGACCCCCCAGCCCACTGAACAAAAGGACCTTTGTATAGAGGGGAGCAGTACAGTATGCACTTTACCCCCGCTTCACCACATCAAAAATCTGGGCTGCAGTAATCATACACTGCAATCTATGGCAGCAGTTTTTTATTTCAGATAAGTAAATATGCTATTACCAACACTCAGATAGTCCACCGTACAGGAAGCCTGTTATTGACAATAACAGATGTTTCTATGTATTCAAAAGTATAAAGCCATCTGAGACTGAATGCTCCATTCTACCCCTTGTGTGTTAACTCACCCTAAAATACCAAAGTAAGAAGAGGTGGAGATCGCTCTGGGCTATAGCATACTATCAAAATGCTAATACACTGTCACAGCTCCACTGCAACATGACCTACAAGTGTGGATTTTGCATTATCTTCAAGAGGTTTCTTTCAGGAAATAAGGGGACATTCACCCAACATGTGCTCTGGCTTAAGACCACTCAATCAATTGCCCTGAAATCCTGAAATTGCTACTCTCGGCTATGCAATCAGAGTGTGGCCAGCGGGTTGATGGTACAGTGATGTAATAAGCTCTAGCTAAGATCAGGCTTTGACACTGTAGAGAGAGAGAAATACACAGTTTTTTTCACAGTTATACCAAATGGAGAGGTTTTTTTTTTTTTTTTTTTTTTTTTTCAGCATCCAAGGATATTTTCAGTGTACTTCTATGAAAGCTGCTGCGTCCTTCTAAAGAGCTTTGAGGACCATTTAAAAACAGTCCACAACAGGTTAAAAGTTCAATAGTAGAACTGGCTTAATGTGTCACATTTCCTTTTTTTTTTTTTTTTTTTAATTATTATTATTTTGTATGTGGATTTGTGGCTGAAATTTATATTTTCTGTAACCTCTGCTACTGCTGTCTTACAAAAGAGATTTTTAATATTTTTAAAAATATAAAATGAAATAAAAATATGGAATAATACTATAAATTGAACACTTTTTCTGTGACTGTTACCTTAACAGAAACACTTGAAGAACAAAAAATGACAAAAAAAATTTACGTGGAATCAAGGTTGATAATCCTGCATATTGTGCAATGTATCCGCAGTGTTTTATATTTCAAAGTCCTAAAGTTATTTTCTACATGAATTTTGAACTTTCTGTTCCCCTTATCTCTCTTAATATTAGAGAACAACAGTTTTGCTGAATTTGCAGCGCATCGAGGCAGGAAATAACACATTTATTTTCGGTTAGAAAAAGAAAACAATCCAAAGGTAAAAAGAGGGAAAAAAATTAAAAAGAATAACACAGTAACTAGAATGAAAAGGTTCCCCCCTTTATGATGGCAAAGCCAAAATCAGTCACACAGGCACAATGACAGCCTATATATAAACTAAATGGAAATGAAAACACTAAACTAAAGGAAACTTACTTGTAACTTCCTTCCACCTGGCATTCCATAATGAAAGCTGAACATAACACAGCCAACGTCCCGACCCAGAGCCTCTAATACTACATAAAACATAAGAGCTTTAAGTGTTACAGTGGTAAAACATAACCTATTTAAAAATGACTGACAGGACATCTACACAACAGTGACTCTTAACAGTGATGACTACATGTCCTGGTCCAGATAAAATGCTGGGATTACATTTCCATTAATTTAACTAATACAAGGTTCAGGCTCTTGGTGCTGATTAAATTCCCAAAGCACGTTGTACCATGTTTTCATTGTAATTCACATTCAACAGGACTGTACAATATAAATGGAAAGCTCTAACATCCTTATGACATCATTATTACTGAGCTGATTTCACCCTGTGGTGAATTTCAGAAAACAGTACATTTTTGATTTCAGACCAGACAGCTGTTACAGAATAATGTGTTTCATCTGAGCAAAGAAGCCACATTATTTCCTTCTTTCTTTACTCTTTATTTAATCAGGAAGTCTCACTGAGATCAAGATCTCATTTGCCACACAGACTTGGGTAGAAAAACACATACGCTCTGTTCTGCCCTCAGATACGATTGTCTTTTCATTTAGTTCATTTAAATAAGTTAGCAGTGAGTGTGCAATGAGTAATTCATTTAATGTTATAGTAGAATGCTGTTAATACATTTGGACATAAAAAAAAAAAAAAAAAACCTCAGTGTATCAGATCACCTTCACCTTTATTTTTAAATGTTTATGAGAGTCAGTATGCATTATGGGATAGAAACGGCCTGTGAATTGAAGTGCAGTTGTTTTATATGTTCTCTCATGTCTTCAAGAGAAATGGCTGAACGTTTTTAGTTGTTTAATGTTTAAGATGATATGTTGTAGATTTATTCTCTCTGTCTCTCTCTATCTATATAGTTCTAATTTGTTATGATTATATAATTCATTCTGCTTTACAATGGGCTAATCAGAGGAATGTATTTATGCTAATTATTGTCTGTACTAGCATGCTGACCCATGGGGAATCACTGGTTCTAGATCCTGGACTTCATCATTGTCAGTATCAAGGGTGGGATGCGAGGGGGGGGGTACACATTCCGACCCTGAGGGGCAACATCCTGGTCGCCCAGCATGGATATTTATTGTGGATTCACATATTCACGCATGCTGTACTGCATTTGTCCAGCAGTCACTGCCAAAGCATTCATGTGATTCTGGGCATAGCAATGTGATTGTAAGGCTATTGTAGTCCAAAATTAATACCTCCCAAATTATTGATCCTATCAACTTGCTGTTTTTGCTAGTCGCTTCCTGACCAAAAATACATAAGTATGTCAAACTGCAGCAGTCAGCTCTTTCCGGATTTTGTGTGATGCCTAAGACACACACACACAACTTCCCTTTGATAATATAGATTAGCACATTGATTGATTTGTATTTTTAACTACACGTGTGTTTTCATGTCAATGATGTGACGTGTTAATGTTATTTACATGTAAATGTTGCATACGCTGATTATTTTGATGGTCAGTTTTAGGATTTACTACTTGATGTGTTTAAAACATTAGTAACTTGGAATTCTAACTTTGATATATAATAATAATAATAATAATAATAATAAATCACACTTATATTGTGCTTTTTTGGAGACTCAAAGATGCTTCACAAAGAAAAGAACAAAGGGGCTCAAGAAAATGCAAATTGGAACAGGTGAGTTTTGAGTAATGATTTCAAGTTTTGCATTGAGTCTGAGTTCCTGATGTTTTGTGGGAGTGACTTCCATAGGGTGGGGGCGGCTGCAGCGAAGGCTCGATCACCCAGAGTCTGGTGCTTTGTCCTTGTGGTTGGAGTGAGGAGGTTGGTGTTGGCTAATCTGAGGTAGCGGGTGGGGCAGTGCTGCTGAAGGAGGCCTGTGAGATAGGGAGGGGCCAGGTTATGGAGGGACTTGTGGGTGTTTGTATACGACAGTCACCTGTCATGAATAAAGGAATAAGACACTTACTGACTGGCTGTTTGTCTGTGTTAACATACTTGTATAAAACACATAGCAAGTGCATTAATTCAGTAAAATGCACCTCGCAATTTTTTTTAGCACACCTTTATTATTTACACTGTCAGATTTTATTCTTTAGATTCATACTGAAGAATTTGCTCTGTGTTTTACAACTGTGTATTTATTTATGTTATATACCGTGCATTTTTTTCTACCATTTTATTTGTACTCATATATACACTGGATTTGCCTGAGCACCCCAATTTTGTTGCACATGACTGTGTAATGACAATAAAGTCTAATATATTTCATATATATGTGTGTGTGTGTGTGTATATATAAATCACACATTCCTAATAAAAAAGCACTTACTATGGACAATGATCACATAAATTGCATCTCTAAATAGTTACAAGTGTTTGTGTTGCAATTTATGGCGGCATATTAGGGCCACATAAGAAAATAAAAACTTTTTTCACCACAAGTATAAAGTCATAATATTTTGAGAATAAAGTAGGTTTAAAAAAACTCATTATTTAACAAAAATAATGCCGTACTTTTAAGAGATTAAAGTCGTAATATTTTGAGAATAAATTCAGCAAAGTTTCCAGTTTCAAACAGCAACTTTCACTTCTGTTGGACCAGACAAACCACAAATGAAAGTGTAACCTCACAAAGTGTTCCAAGTTCTCCATTATGCAATGAGTGGGTATGACTTTATTCTCGTAATTTATGATATTTTTTTCCCACCTGTTTGTATTTCTGTAATATTATGGCTTTATCCTCGAAATATTATGACTTTGGTCTCATAAAAGTACGACATTACTTTTGTTGAATGATGAGTTTTTGAAATCTACGACTTTATTCTCATTATATTATGACTTTATTCTCGTAGTGACATGCGTTTTTATTTTCTTATGTGGCCCTAAGATGCTGTTGTAGCAATTCATTCCAGTATTGAGATGTATAATCTTCCCTGGTTCAGTGTTCCCCGGCTGCGAAACATTTAAAGCCAATCTCCGCTGTGATCTGGAGTCTCCATGATGAGCTTTGAACTCAAATAAAGATGTTAAATAGCTCAGCAGTTTAGATGGCGAAAGATCACTTGAAAGAACAGTTGCTGTGACATGAATAGACATAAAACAGAAATATGTGTTACTCTCCTGCTTGCATTCACATCCAGCATGTACACCTGGCTGCCTTAGTGGAGATCTGGATGTGCATGATTCACTATATGTTAGATTTCAATGTGCATGAGATTACTTTAAGAGATCAAAGCCGAGAAAAGGATGTGAACCAGGGCTGCTGTGCATTGTTACCAGCTCAGTCAGCACATGCACGGTTTGCCATAAATCAACACAATTCAGCAGCTTTGAAAAGTTGAATATTACTATAGCTATGTTTTTTTGTGTTTGTTATATATTGTTAGACATGTTACTCAATTCCTGAAACTCCATGTGCACTGAACTGAATACGAAGCTGTGGCAGATACAGTTATATAGTGGAGTAGAACCATAAATCTAAAAGTAGAATCCATTGCTTTGCTTTACATACTAAAAGACAGCATACAGCATCATGTCAAAAAGTCATCCTGATGCTGCTGTGTGGTGGTTTTCTGTCTAGGAATTACACATCAGCAGTGGGAGAGATATTGTTTCCTTGCAGCAGAATCTCAAAGGAGGTGTTTATTTGTAGAAGCTGTACCACTTGACAGACACAACTGTGAAGGGAGGAAGATTAACCTTCACAGACCCCCAATCCAACGTCCTCTTTCTGTCTCTGCTTCAAGTCACTTCCCTTTCCTGAATTCTCTTTCCTTGCTTTGATTTCAACAGTCTAATTTCTTTCACTCTCTATATTTTTTTTTCCCCCCGTTTCCTTTTCTGTTCTCATCCCAAAGCTCTTACTTCTCTCTCTCATAGTGTGTCCTCTCGTCAACTCTTCGGGTCTCACGCTGTCATACCTCACCACAAATGAGCAGTGTGGATGTGCGCACAGCCAACAAATCGAGAACCCACATGGGAACCCTTTCACACTGTACCACAACACACTCCTAATTAGCCTGGAAACGACTGGCTTCAGTTGAGGGATCTCGCCTACCCAATCCCCTGTCCAACACTGTTTGTGTGGATGAGTATAGGTTAATTACAGTCCACCCACTGTATGTTTTTCCCCAAAAAAGTTTTGTTTTTGTCTACTTTCTTCTGGTGCATTGCCTCAAACTGTCTCTCAAGTAGACACACATGGTCACAAACCCCTCACCCCAGATATCTCTCCACTCTTACCTTAACCCATAAAGATCCAAACATCCACCTGCAACCAAAACCACCTACTGATCCGGAATGTTTAATACTTGTTCATCTACTAATTCAATCAATGCATATAAATAATTGGTGTAAAATGCAGTTTGTCATCTTTTCATGGTCATCAGATATGACCCATTTGGATGTTCAGAGGCTCCGTAGTGAATGTGGAAACTCATACAACATTTATTCACTAGTAAAACCCACATATTTTGATAAATGACAGTGGATGGAGAGACTTGGTTTATGTTCAGTTAATGATAGATTTTACTGAAGAAGTCACCATTTCTTCATTTTTCTCTGTTTTTTAACCCTCAATAACCCTCAACTTTCAATCTGAGCTTTTATAAACATCGTAATGTTCAACAAATTAAATATAAGAAAATACCTACTTTATACATAAAAATGAAAAATACAGAAGATAACATTAGAATAAATTGAGATAAATCCTTTAAGAAAGGTTAAAAAAAATAGAGTAAAATTCATTTGGGAACTGACACAAAAGTATCACTGGGTCTTTTTGGGTTAACCCATTGTTTCTCAAACTGTGGGGCAGGCCCCCTACAGGAGGCATGAAAGCTTGCCGGGGAGGGGGGGGGGGCATGGGCTCTTCTTGGACTCGTTTTAGGGACAACAAACCAATCTACTGCCATGGTGATCTGTCACTTAGACTAGACAAAAGAGTTTAAGTTTGGAGAATGGACAAGGATTGGACTGGAAAAGAAAAATGTGACATGTTTCTGCTTTCGTACACTTTGTACAGTTTACACTTTAATGTTCTGAAATGTGTAATGTGAACAGGCTCACTGCAGCCACTGATATTGTTCAAATGTTCATCTTTATTGCCATAATTTGATTGTTGTTCAAAAAAAAAAGTAACTATTGTCACGGCTGTAAGATAATTGGCATTTCCTATTTTTATTTGGAAAAAATATTGTCTCAGGGAGCAGTCTGGTTGAGTTTATTTGTACTGTTCAAGCAAAAAAATCGAAGTTATTTTTTAATTTGCACAACAAATTATTCAAGGAAAAGCAAAAATATTGTTACGATATTGATGTTTCTTTCAAAAAAAAAAAAAAAGAAGGTATAATTGCACCACGGTTTCAATGTTGATGGAGTTGAGGGGGGCCTGGAGATTTTTTTGTCCTCCAAAGGGGGGCCCTACAGAAAAAGATTGAGAACCACTGCCTTAACCTGAATAGTCACATCTGAACAATATCTCTTAAATAAATTAAAACTCTGGAGAAGGATATCCTTCCTTTGCACCAAAACGTGTCTGTTTCTTTGCAGCTCATACATTTCATATTTCATATTTTACATGACAGGTGACTGTATACTTCAGCCGATTCTGCCATTAAAATGGGAGGAGGGATAATTCTTTTATGAGAAATGTTTTATCATCTGTATCTTGCAGCCAATATATTTTGATAATATGGTGAACCACTTAGTATATAATTATTGGATTAATTTCAGCATTTAGCATCTTAGCATATAAATAAAAAAATGTTCCATCACTGCAATCAAAAGTGCACAAAGGGGAGAGAGAGAACAATATGTTTCTGCACTATATAAAAACACAGAATTAAAAAAAAAAAAATTCATTTCTAATTCAAGCTAATATGGCAGAGTGTCTGTTAATTATCTGTGTATGCAGTCGGGCCACATGGGAGGACCGCTATTGAGTTGAAAGCTTTTTAAATGAAGCAGTTAGGATATGCCATAAAGAAGCTATTAACTAATTTGTTCCCTATAATACGTTTTACATCGTCTTAAACTTACAACTTTGATTAAAAGAGCATATTAATGCTATCCTTTTTTTGGTGATATTGGCTTTGATGCGTACAAATTTTTGTCAAGTTTCTGAAAACCCATTTCAAATGTCTTCTCCAGTTAAGAAAATGTGTAGCACACATGTAGTGTATGAGGAAGTATTTGGAAGTAGTTGCATTAAGAGTAGAATATGGGAGACTTTGACACAATGCACAAGCCAGATGTCAATAAGCACATGAACATACACAGAAACACTCATAACTCTATCATGTTCTTACGGTGCGAAACTAATATTATAATTATGTGCCATTTTAGACTGTACTGTAAACCTCTACGTGTCTTACTGTGTGCGCACTAGCATAAAAATAGACTTCTGAATGCAAGACAGGTTTTAAAATAAAACACTGCGTTTCATATTCAGGTACCTCATACTTAGAACTGGCTTTTGTTCCATATTTTATTCAGTTTCGACATTGGTGATTCAATTGAAATTCTTTCAGAACTGACAAGGGTTAAGTGAGAAAGATTTTAAGTATTTAATGGAGAGACGCAGCCCACTGGGAAAAAAAAAACAAAAAACAAAAACTCAGTGTAGAAAACACAGGAAGAGTTTTGTTCACAGAATCTCACTTTGAGATTTAGTTTTTTTTGCCACAACATTTGGTGTGAATTATGCAAGGTCAGCGCATTCAAGGTCACTTTTCATTCAGCAATCTGTGGCTTTCAGTGAGTATGATTCAGCAGAACCAACGGAATCGTGAAACTCAATATTTCAGAATGTTACAAAAGAAGACCTTGTGACATGCATGAAATTTACCAGAAAATGGTATAAAACTGAAATACAGAGAGTTATAGGTCCCCCATCATCATGGCTCAACAAGGCATCTTTTTTTTATTTTTTGAGAATCCAGTCCTACCATTAAGAAGTTATGAGCATATGGAATTAAAGTGGGGAGGAGTGGGCTAACACTCACAAAGTGTTGGCTATGAGAAAGGCCAGATGACCTGCCTGGTCATGTATGCATGTGTACAAGAATGCTTGTGTTGCATCAATGCCTGGAAGAAACTACTGCAGAAATCTTTTGTCCATGTGTGTCTCCGAGTCACCTGCTGTTTGAGAGTTTGTATGCGTATTAGTTATAGATATCATTAAACTGTGAATGGGTTGAGGTATGGTTTTATGGTCACAACAGGCCTTCAGCTGTCACCATTGTTGCCCGACCACAGACAGCTGCTAAATGTGGCTAACACCAAACAAACTCCACAGTAAAAACTTTTAACACCATAGTGGACCAAATATATTTGTGTTTAAGACTAGAATTAGTTGCGCATTTATTGTGAGACACCCCGATATCAGTTTGGGTGGTAAGTGTCAGCAGCACTGGTGGTACAGTAGGGTTGACGGGGGTTAAACCTAGCTTCTTTGAAATAGGATTAACCCTGTGGCTTTCATGTGCACTGAGTGTGAGGGTGGCTCACATTTGGCCTCCCCAATCACGTTCACTCTATGGAGAATTGAGGTCTGTCTGCGGACAGCTGAAACCTGAGAGTCCGCTTTCTTCACCAAATGTGCTTGGCGAAACCTAGCTTTTGCTTTTACTTAAAATGTCCACCCAGACATGTGGCGATCTGAGTTTTTGATTCTTCAAAATTTTCAGCTGCTTCAAGAATTAAGAATTCAGACAGAGGTGTATTAAAAGCGGCTGAATCTCATTTCAGAACCCAGCCCCACCATAACTCAACTCAACACCTGAGTTGGTCTGTAAAGGGCATCAAGTGAACAAGAAGCCTCACTGGCTTTTCAGACTTCTCCACCAAGATGTTTTATTGCCAAACAAGCTGCTGGTTGAGACTTGTGCCAGGTCTGCAAGGTGTGTTAGGGCAACTTTATGATTTACTTAGCAAGTGCTTCTGGGTCATGAAGTACATGTCGGCTATATGCATTCATTGTTGCAGGATAAGTCTGGTCTAGCAGGTGTTGTTTGAGACAACCAGGGAGTAATCCTGGCTATGACAACCTCTGAATTATGGAGACTGGCAGCAGGCTGTGCTGAGAGAAATAGGATACTGTGCTCTCGGCTGCAGTGATTGAGTATGGTAGCACTTTGACTTAAGAGCAGCTCAGCCCATTATCTATCACAGAGCTCTTAAGACCACAATGGGTAAAATGGGCACAGTAATCCCATTATTAACTACAGTACATTTAAAGACAAAACATCATGACAAAAATTTTAAAATTGTTGGGATTTTTTTTTTTTCATGTGGGGGAAAAACGTTAAAAATATAGTTTGATTCATCACATCTCAAACCCTTTATAGTAACACTGATTGTCAAGCAACTTTTAGCAGAAAAGAACATAAAACAATTATCATTTTTTCGTGCACTGACAGAACTGTGTTCCGAGTATTATACGTGGACATATGTAAACTCCAAGCTAATAGTGACTTGTGGTGCTGCAGGTTTGCAGAAAATTGGGCAGAAAGCCTGTACTGCATGCCAAATCTGCAGTTTTTCTTCGCATGACAGATAAACATGCTAATCTGTGTTTGTTCCCTTGTCTTTTCTCATTTCCTTTCGGGTTTGCCTGATGCTATAATTTTCCGTTTGGTGTTGACACAGAGAAATCCTACTTTACCCACATCCAAACAATAGTATATTATTTTCTAAAGGGGACTGCTAACAACTTTTCATGCTTTCTGCTGTTTTTGTTTATGTCGTTGTTTTTTTCCTCCCATTCTGATCATAATTGCTGTCCGTTTCCCTTGGTTTTCCTCTCTTATCCTCTCCCCTTTTTGTTCCCTCCCTGCTTCCGCTTGATGTGGCTGGAAAAGGGGTTGGGTAGTTGGGGGAGTTCAGATGGAGTAGAAAACACATAAATAAAACAAAGAAAAGAGAAATAAATGGGTAGCAAAATGAAAGGAAACTGTATTTACAGTGTATGTGGCTATGCATAGGCAAGTGAATGTTGCACTGGGTTGTGTTTATCTGTCTGGAACAGAAAATGGAGAGAGAAATTTCCTCAAAAGCTTGCAGATTTGACAGTGCTAATGGGAGTGGGATGTCAATGGGATGTTGACTGTGCCTTCAAGACACTGCAGGAGTAAACGTCCTCTTGATGCTGCCTGTCAAGTGAGTCTGGCAAAAGAACACAGCAAATGGACAGGTGCTTTGGAGTATTTGCATTCAAGGCACTACTGTGCAGGGCTACCCTTGTCTCCACTTACCTGTGTTGTTCTGTTTAGATATGGATTTGTTGGGAGGGTAGACTGCTGGCTTTTTGTATAAAAGCACTGATGCCATTTTTCACAGAATGCATATTCAACTAATCAACTAACATATCTGCTTATAAAGCTGACACCCTATGTAACCAAACTCAGTCACCAGAGAAACATTCCAACTGTCTATAGGCTGTAAAATCCCTCAGCCTCTGAATCATCTGCACTGTGTTGCTCTAGCTGGACTTGTCATCATATCGTACCCGACTCTGATTGATATTCCTGTGGAAAAGCTGCCAAATCGCTCAGCTGCATTCTACAGAAGCTTACTGGTATAATGTGCATAATTCGCCATGCTCATTGTCAGCTATCCACTGCACTTCAGAATGATTATCCATAAAAATGTGGTGCACATATTCTCCCGAGTGTTGGATGTTCTGCTTGCTGCAGATTCTCATGTCAGTTTCCATGATTTCTTCCTGGGCCTTTCTCAAGCTTTCTATATGATTTTTGGGTTCTCCACTCAAGAAGAGACAAATTGGCACAGCTGGAATGTGAAAGATGCTCTATGTGGCAGTGTAAAATGAGCCTGGAAACATTATTGGCATGCTCCAGGGAATACATAATAGTGTCGTACAGTAAAACAGACAGGCAAACAATGTTAAGATGTCTGGTATGATGACACTCAGGTCACGAATTACATAATGGAAATGTGGACACTATACATTTGGATACATATGGTTAAGGCCTGACAGTAGTGACACACAAGTGCAGAAGTATAAGAAACTGATATCATGTGTTATCGCCATTACATACATTAATTTTCTAACAATCAGTATAGAGGAGTTAGGAGTTCTGTGCAGTGTATTAACCCATATAGACCCAGTGCTATTTTTTTTAGCAATTCTCAAATTAATTTTTCTCCATATTTAACCTTTCTTAAGTGATAAATCAACATTTACTCTAATATTATACTCTGTTTCTAGCATTTCTTGAGTGAAAATCAGGTATTTTCCTATGTTTAATTCACTGATTATGTAGATGTTCATTAAAGCTCAGATTAAGGTTGAGGGTTATTATATCCAAAACAGAGAAAATTTAAGAAAAAACATTGTTTGTTTTTTTTTTTTTTTTTTTTTTTGAAAAATGTATTGTTAACTGGACACAAAATAAGTGTCTCCATCCACTGTTATTGATCCAACTCCATGGGTTTTGCTGGTAAATCAATGTTGTAGAAGATGACAGAGTTTCCACGTTCACTACGTAGCCTCTGAACGTCAAAATGGGTCATATCTGATGACCATGAAAAGATGACAAACTGTATTTTACACCATTTACATGTATTGACAGGATTAGTGGATCAACAGGTATTTAACATTTCATATCAGTTTATGGTTTTGGTCTCCAATGGATATTTGGGTCTTTATGGGTTAAGTACACTACCAAATGTATGTACAGTAACTGCAATCCATTACCAGTTACTGAGAAAAATATATTACATTTTACACATGTGTATCCTTCATCATTGCTTTGCACAAGTGTTGCAGAACTCCTTTGAGCAATCAAATCCATGATGAGTTAAAGAAGCTGGCATATCTGGAATATACAAACCACAACAGGAGCATATATGAGCACATAAGGAGCATTTCTGTGTTGAGTTCATTCTCTCTGTGCCATGTCTGTTTCTTCCAGGTCCTCTGGTTTCCCCCACCATCAAAAGCAGGTATATAATGATTGATTTTCTTGTCAAGATCTGGAGTTGGTCTCTGAATGCCTGCAGTGGCAACTTACTGCTCCTAATGTGCCAAGTGTTGATGGTAATCCTAGGTACTGTGTGTATTAGGATCACTAAAATACAGAGGCCAAATTTTTACAACAGGGAAAATAAAGTATAATAAATAATAACCTTTAACCTTGTTTTATACACAGACTGTGTGGAATATAAAATGACATAAAACTTATGTTGAGTATAATGCTCATTATCTTGCATCTTTTGGGAAAATGATTAGGATGATAACTTTGTTAAAATTTCAGTGCTACATACTATCACAATCCTTTATTATGTGAAATCAGAAATTAGCTCAAACATTACTTTAGAGCAAAAAGTTCAACAGTAGTGAAACTGCTTTCAATATCAAAGTGTAACTGAATGTTATAAATCATATTAGTTTGATCATGCATTCATTTTCCAAATCACTTAGTCCTGGTGAGGGTTGGCGGATGCTGGAGCCTATCCCGGCTACAAACAGGTAAAGGTGGGTTACCAGTTCATTGCAGGTCCGATGCTCACAGCATCCAGTATTCCCAGGTCTCCCATTCAAGTACCAACAGAGCTCAAAACTGTTGAGCTTCCAAGATCATATAGGATGTGTTGTGTTCAGGGTAGTGTGGCTGTAAGCCTAGTTTGAACATTTTATGTAAAAACCAGAAATAGGACTTGACATAAGTAATCTTTAGCCCGTTACATTTCAAAAGTAACATTCCAGACACTGCTGACAATGCTACAAATATGGTGTGCCAGAACTGGCTCAAATCTTTATTAGTTTTACTAAATTGGCTCGAGCTAACACTGCAAGGCCAAAGGTCTAAAAAATGTGCTGGTCTGAAATTAGATAGAGATAATACACAGTATATCACCCAACAATTCAACCAGCACTCACAGACTACATCCCTGTGGTCAGGAAGAGCCCATGTTTTATTGAAACCAGAGGGAGCTGCTTAGTTTGGTCAGTCACAGGTGCAGGGAGACGACAGCATGGTGCTGGGCCATGACAACTGTCAAAAGGTAAAATGAAGGCTCAGGCAGCATGGGAGAATGGGCTGTTGAGTCAAGCAAGAAATGTTTTTTTTTTTTCCTTTCTTTCTTCAGATGAAGGATGGGCATGAGCGCAGAGCACTGTGATGGCTACAGGTGCAGCCCCTAGTCAGCCCCTCGTCTGCAGCCAGTCACACTTACTGAACCGTTGCTCTCCCACCCTATCCCTCAGAGTCCCAGAGGAGTCAGTTGACAGCTCCTCCACCAGGCCTCGCTGCAATCGAGAGCTAGCAACAGGTGCCACAGGCTTTCGTCGGCCTGGTGTGTTTCTTTGAAAAAGACTGAATTGAGGAGGTGATGTGAAATGGTTGCTGACAAGGAAACATGTCCCTGACAAGGCTGTGTTTGGATACTTGAAATACCGCATAGCATGTTAACTGTGGCATGATGGCCTGAAAAAACAAATAATGCCTATATAAGGGCATGAATTTTAACATATAAATAGTACTTATGCTGAAATTGCTTGCCTGACCTGGTTTAGGACTTAAAACAAAAACAACCAACTTTACTTTGCGGCAGTTCAATAAACCATGGAACCTGTTGCTTTGATGTCAGAGTGGTTCCTTGTTATCGTTTGTGCATGTGGATGTGTGTCCTGTCTGATCTCACTGATCCTCCATGAGTAACACCACTCATAAAGATGAAAACAGCATTGTTACTACTACCACATGTTTCTTGCCTGCCCCCTTTTGAAAATCATCTCTGTCTTTGATAACCTCAAAATTGTCTGATGGATCTCGACGAGGTAAATGCAAGTGGCTTCATAAAGTCCCTTTTGAACACTGGCACTGAATATCAGATAAGATTGGGAAGTTTTTTTTTATGCTTCAGTTTTCAGTGATGTCATATTTTTTGGATTGTGAACAGAAAAAAAAAAATCAAGTCACTTATCAAGTTAGAATTATGTTCATTCAGTATTCCAAGACTGTGTTGACAACATTCATAGCAATTCTTGTATTGAGTGCAGTAACATCTCTAGTATAAAAAAAGGATTGCAAGTGACTATGGAGTTAAGAGTGATTCACACTCAGCAACTGGAAGTAAAATGATAAATACAGTAAATGTACCTCATACACCAGACACCCTTGCTTGGAAACTTGACATAGCTTTTAAAAAATCCCACAGCTCCTTGATTGAGCTACCAGTCATGTAGCTTAAAAAGCGTGTGCTGTGCAGTTACTGTGGGAAGGTGCCTTGGTGGCTGCAGACTCTGGCTATTGTTGATTTGTGTGCAACTGTGTGTGCATGTCCATGTATAGCCAAGCTGTGGCCCACACACGCTGCCGACTTTGTAAACGCCTGTGTCGGGATCAAACGCCTGGCTATCCACACACATAGTTGATTAGTGAAGGGCAGCTCACAACACCGAACACTGCTGGACAGATGGCCTCTATTTCTTTAAGTCTCTCTAGATTGTCAGGATTCAAAGTATTTTATTTGGCATGTGATCTTGGTCATAAAAAATGAGGTAAGAAACTAGTTTTGCGTGTTATGATTACATTTTCTATTTGTCAAGCCTCTAATTTCCTTTATTTGCACATTTGATTATTGGACTTTTAATTTTCATTACGTGGTGTCTTTTCAATGTGGCACTTTTCTTTCAATCTTGTCTGTTTTAATCATTTCTTCTCCACCCTGCACTCAGTGAGACTGGACACACTTTCTTTTGTCATCGCAAGTCCTTGGTTTTGTTTCTTAATGCTTCATTTGAAAACCAATTAGCTTCTCTCTTGGATTCAATTACCAAAGTGAAAGGCTAGTGCTATCTTGCCTCTGCAATAATAACTAAATAATTGTATTCACACCCAGCTCCACCCCCAACCTGCCTTTGGCGCACTGCTCTTTCAACCGAAGTCTAATCCCCCTCCGTTGGCCTTGGCCGCATGCTATGTGAATTGATTCAAACTTGGAGCAACTTTATCATTCCCTGATAAACAAAACACAACTGTTGGCTTGGTTCATCTTTCACAATCAATGAGCTCGGGAACATTTGAAATGGATTTCTCCTTGAGGATATGGTAAGTGCCTTAAAAATGTACTCCTTATTTCCACCGCTGTTGGCACAATTTGACATGGGTGTCTGGGTGTGTGCCTGTGTGGGCTGGGAAATGTGTGTAAAAATTAGCGTACATGTGTGACAGAGAAAGGTCTGATGTTGTGGTTGTGTGACTGTGTGTGTAAGGGTGTGCATGAGTGTGTGTCAGCAGTCAGTCAGAATCTGGAAAGCATCACTACTCACCACCACCGTTGACGATGTGTGCCTACAACACCAGGTCTGCCCCGAAATGGTCTCAGACAGCAGAGAATATGCTTGTAATGAGGTTAAAACTGAAGAAAAATGATATGTTCAGACATTATAATTGTGTGTGGCTTGATTGCCTCACCACATGATCTTTATTATGTATTCAACTTCAACCGACTCTTGCTGAAACATTATTTTTTGAGGAAAAAAAATGTGTTTATCTTATTTTAATGTATTTTAACTATAACCTCATTTATTACACTACGGCTTATAAAACGCATTTCAAAACATTTGAGAAACTGGAGTCATGGTGTTTTTGACTTTGGCTTGGTTGCTATCTGAAATGTTTGTGAAAGCCCCTATGACTGTTCACACATTAAAACCTTGAAGCCTTTACATACTCATATCCCATATGTAGTCTTTTACTGTAGCTGATGAAAACACACTTTTATTTGCTCACTTGCTAAGACCACCAGCTTAGCTCTGTAAAGCATCTGACTTCACTCCGCCGTTTACTGCTGCCACTGGAGGTGTCGCGATTGGATTTAATTGGCACTCCATTACAAACATTCACACACACACACACACACCATCCGCTCACATTTCATAAGGTAAATCTAGTAGTTGCCGCGTGGCTTGCTGACCTTAAAACAGTATTCACTTCCTATATGGGCTGAGGCGGTCTTGACCAGCGTAAATCACCTTTCCCGCTGCTTCAATTACATTCTCTGCCTCTGTCACCAGCCGCCCCAAACTATTTCAAGGCTAATTGCTTCCGACATAAACATGCAGTTACCGTATTGATATGTGGTTTGGGGAGTTAAATTATGCACAAGCATCGTTTAAAGCCGCACTTGAACCTGAGAAGTGGAAGTTTAGCTGGTGGGACTAGGAAGGGGAAATACCTTAAGTAGTTCTGAATGCATGTGAGGAACCCACAACATTAGCCCACATCTGCTTTGGCATAATTATCATGTTATCTGTGATCCATAAGAATTAGGTCAACGCCGCTGTGGAAATTTAACAGTGCTTGCTTGTTTTATTTATATGTAGATTTTCAAGTCAGATTTGCATACATGAACTGCGTTCCAAAAATTCATGCAACCAACATCTGTTTATCATTGTGCAAAACACACCTTGAGTTTACTCGGAATTTGAAATGTCAACTTTAACCTTAGGAAATTGGCTGCTACACTCAGTATTTAGAGATACTGATTACATTTTAGATTCAAAATGAAATAGAATTGCAAATGTAGTCCACAGTTAATAATACATTTATTGTCTGCAGTATGGTCCCTGTAGACTTCTATGACGTGGACTCCAAAAACAGAGTCTACAGTGGTGGGATTACAACTGCGAATGAATGGAGCCTCTTTCTAATGGGCCCCGCTCCTCATACCGGCGAGGAAATAATAATACAACTCAGTCCTAGCAACACAAACTTTACATGTCACATCAGCCAGGGTGATGATTAAGTTATGTAAACAGTTTGGAGTGGGTCAGTGATTTTGCTTTGCTCTGCAGTGTTTGTCTCAAAGATGTGGTGAAATGTACATTGTACGTATTCCCGAGGGGACAAGAGAAGATCAACAAGAAAAATCATCAGCGTTGATGGAAATAAAAGCAAGCATCCATCTTTATTAAAGTTCCTGGTTTATGTTAGAGGACCTCAATCTTCCTTGAATTGTAAACTTTTCCTGAAAATAAACAGCTGTTGGAAAAGAATAAAAAGAGAGTGAAATTAATCATTGCAATATTTTTTTTATCTCTCACACAATCTCTACACTTAATGCATCTACTAAAATGCTTCCAATGATTTATAAGAATACACTATAAAAAGAAAAAATGTGTACAGCTCTATAGAGTGATGCTGTCTCGACCTGATTTAATGACTAAAAGTTCTTGTAAAAAGTTAAGTTTGCAAAACTTACACTGTAATTTATTATTTTGTATTGGCCTTGCTTTTTGCTGAGGTCAACACACATTCCCATAAATCCACACATCTGCGAGACGTCCATAAGTGTTTGATCCATTGATAAAGGGAAAAATCCTGAAGCAAGTCGTCATTAAATCGGTGTTGGTTTATTTGTGCAAGACACTGGGGCTCAGAAGGAGAGCTGAGTACCGCAGGGGTGGTCCCGATTAAGTGGAATTCACATCTTGCACAGTGATGGACAGGTTTGCAGAAAGTGAAAAAGAAAAGGTCTGCAAGTAAATACAGATGAACATAAGGAAGTTTAGTTTAGGGGGACTAGAGTGTGAGGGATAGGGTGTGAATGATGTGTTTTCAGAGGAATATTCTAAAAGATGTATAGTGTGAGACTAGTTTTTGCATACGAGCAAAGGGGGATGGTGTGGTAGTGAGAGCAGGGGGCACATGGGGCACCGTCCCCAGGGCTTTACTGTAGGGGGAACATTCAGAGGCAGCTGTTTTCGGGGCTGCACTAAATGGAGACCTTGTCCTATACCTCTGTGAGCTTTGGATTCTCAACCCCCTCCCCTTACCCAGCTCGTACCAGCACCTCCCCAAACCCACTTTGCTCTCTTTTCCTATGCAGGGCACAGTGGAAGGGTCAAGGGTGTGTGTACGTGGAGGGTGGGGGGGGTGGTAGGGTGTCGGCCGTTTCAGCTGAAGCCATCATCAGCCACTCTCCGTAACCCCCACATACCAACCTCCCCGCTCCCTTTTCCTGCCTGTTGCGGCCCTAGACAGGATCTCATCTCACACAACTGGCCCAGGCTCCCTCTAAAGTGTCAAAGCGAGTCTTAATTTAAAAGCCCATGGGCCCATTGCTAACTATTCAGCTATGCTTACCGCTCAATTATGTTCCTGTCCCATTTTCCCCCCGCTGAAACCCCCCTCTAAAAACATTTAAAAGCTCTTTGTGGTGGGTCAACCAGGGTTTCAGTTTCCTGGTACCCTGTCCTCCAAGACCAAATTAAAACATATTAAAATTCTGTGACAAGAGACACATGAATGAAGAATAAAGATAGATCATGTGACACATCAAACAACATCCTGACTCCCTGATATGTTAGGCGACTCAGTGTTTCTCACAGTATTTAACAGCCCCTTTGGTAGCCATTAGTTAAATTAAGGATCGCCTCTTACTCTTTTAGTTGTCAGTGAGAAACAAATAATGTACTTATCCTCCAGTGTTTCCCGAAAAACCCTGCGAGACCTTGAGGCTTGGAAACATTTGCGAACATTCAGGAAACATCCAGAGGAAAGCGTTCCCCGTCTCTCTTCCCCCCGCTTCCACTCCTCAGCTCTTTACCAGCAATAGTTGTGGGACCAGGGAGCTTGAGAAAGGTCAAAGGTGAATGGGAGAAAAGTACAGATGACTCTCAGATGGATTAGCTCTAAGTGATCTAGAGTCTACCGCACAGTCTCAGCATCTAAAAGGTAATTTTCACCAGACACATAACATCAGGAATTTCCACTGTCAGGCAGTTTTGAAGATAGTTCACGGCATTTGAAATACTTTAACCAAAGAAAGAAACCATATTTGGTCTGTTTTAAGGTTCATAGTTGCAAAAAAAAAAAAAAAAAGAAAAAATTATATTGTTTCCCAAATTACGTAGTTTATTATTTCTGTTGGTTTCTACTATCCTCATAAAAAAATAAGAGTTAGCATTATAGTTGTGCTATAAATATTACATGCAGTTCATTCATACTGGCCCAGATAACATTATCAGTAAATTAGTGGAGCGTAAACTCTTTGACAAATTGCGAATCCTTACACAGAGGTGGGCGAGTAATCATTAATCTTTGGTACATGTGAAAACGGAGTCGGGTGGCTTAACACTCTTAAACTTAAATTAACTGTGATCCATCATCTAAAGTGTATCTCAGTCTTCCAGGAAAAGGACATGATAAGCGAGAGGCTGCTTATCAAAAACCAAACACTGTACTCATTTGTATCTTTCAAAAATTACCAAGCAAAGTCTAAATTTCCAGATGCAGAGTTGGATTTCATTCAAGGTGGATAAAACTCCCTCAAAGTGTCCCAGTGTAAAGAATCACTTGGATATCTACTATCAGAATGAAAAAACAGCACTGTGACCAGTCTGCCATACAGGGAACTGTATGACTGATATGTGAAATTCATCAAGAATGTGCATTTTCAGTGAACCGTAAACCCAGTACTGGATAATTAAATTTTCTCTGCAATTGTGTCTTATATGATCTAATGCGAGTCGTGTTTAAACTGAGTGTGTGCCTGTTTTAACCAAAATCCATGTGGTTCGGGTTGAAAACATTCTCTGTAGCTTTGAGCTTTTCACCAGTGCTCACCTCTCACTAATAAAATTAAATGGGTTTTAGTTGAATGCATTTTACAGCTATGTGGGATATCAATAAAAAACATTATTTCCTATCAGAATGTTATGTTGGTCTATCTTGGAAACAGGCTAATTCAAACCATCCATCTAAAATACATTGCAGTTGTGTTTCTCACTGCAAACACTGCTTTATCAGTCATTACTGAAAACCTGAAATCATACACTTTTTTTCTCTTCTGATTGGCATGATTTTTACAATTGTATGTCCTTGGAGTTACAATTTTGTTTATAGTAAATGGTAAATGGACTGCATTTATATAGTGCATTTTATACACCTTCATGGTGGCCAGAGTGCTTTACAAGGCCTCACATTCACCCGTTCACACACACATTTATACACCAGTAGACGGCTGCCACCATGCAAGGCGCTGCCAGACCCTACTGGGAGCAATTTAGGGTTCAGTGTCTTGCTCAAGGACACTTCGACATGTGGATAGTCGGAGGATTCAAACCGCCGACCCTTTGGTCACTGGACGACCCACTGTACCAACTGAGTCACAGCTGCCCCAAGACACATATAGTAGAGTGGTAAAGTGAAATATGTAGTTTCCTTTTTGCTTATTGACATTCTAACACGAACCAAATAATTTCCTGAGTTTGTGTCAATGCCTGTTACTATTAACATATTCTCTATATTCATTTTCTCTGACCTTCAAGTTTTGCTAGAGCTCAAGCACTATGTATAGACTGAAATGTATGCAAAAAATATATATATATTTGTATGCAAAAGTTGTGAAATCCTTTTTGATTTGATTTGGTTTCTATTTTTCCATTATTTCAATACAAGACCACATCAGATTTGTCTCATGGGTAATAGAAGGGAGATGAAAACTAGAGAGATTTGTGAATTTTACCTCAGTCTACTTCCCTCTCTCTTACCAAGCATTTTCCTCTCTCCCATATTTTTCAGTCAGACATGCCCTCTTAGATGTCCATTCCTCCTCCTCTTACCTCCATACTTGCCTCATCCTCTCCCAAAAAATGTTCGCCTTTCACATCCACTTCTATAATGAGACACACTCCACATAGCAGTATCCCTCTAACCCCAGTCTCCTACTATCTCTTATCATTCACTCATTGTTCTCTATCCTGTGTTTTTCTCGCAGTCTGTCCTCTCTGTACCTCTTTCAATTTTCTCACATGTGGATTTGATTATTGGAGCTAATGCAGAACATACAAGTAAAGGCTGGAGGGTAGGGCGTGGGGTATGTTTGATATAAATCCCTATACGCCAGCTCATTTTCTCAACATGATCTGGTAAATAAAACCCACCATGCTACTACTCTCTCACAGTTCTTTTTTTTTTGTTTTTTTTTTGTTTCTTTGGTGTATGTTGTATGTTACCATGTAAGTTTAAGTTTTAGTGTGCATGCAACAAACATTTACTTTAAACTTGACTAATGAGACCAGTATGTACCATAAAAGACTAAAACATACAATGCAT
>JAPQRP010000020.1:16351400-16364280 GCA_037367295.1 Apogon hyalosoma
AATACAACAGTTTGTACCAAATAAGCAGGTGGTGCTGTAAGCAACATTACACAAGACACTAATTAACATAATAGAAGAAGAAGACGATTCTGTCGTTATTTTTCATTTTAAAATGGCTGTATTGTCTTTTCCATGGATGAGACAAGAGGAATAATTCAGTCTCCTCTGTACTGTTATTATTACGTTGCTATATGTTGTTATTATGTCTGTTATTGTTGTCTATTATTGTTTGTTTCAATTTACTGTTGTAATCTATATTTTGAACTTGTATTTATCATGGCGTGTGCTACTGACCTCTTGGCCAGGTTGCTCTTGTAAATTAGATATTGATCTCAATGGGACTTCATCTGGTTAAATAAAGGTAAAAAAAAAAAAAAAAAAGAATGTTATTTACATAAATATTTTCCAGTGCAGAATTAAAACCTGCCAAACTGAATAGGTTTATGATAATGTATTTATTTTCACCTATATTGGCGTCATGATTCGTCCAAACACAGCATGCAGTACGTAGTATATGACTAATCTCAAAATCTGAAGAATGTCAAAGTTATATCAAGTGTGTGACACCACCCATGGTTTTTGGGCATTTTCTCTACTTTTTCATTGATTTCATTGTTGCCCTTTGGTGGTTGCATTAATGCCACCCACTATGCTGGAGTGTGGGCCATAGTTCATTCTACACTTACATTAAATATGGATATACAGCTCAGGGAATGTAATCACATGAAAACTTGCTGCCAAATATACAATTTCATAAAATGATTATGGTCTGATTTGCTAAATTATATTTTGATGCAAGTAAAGACTTCTCATTTTTGCAGCTTAACACATTATAATTAGTACATAATAAACCTAATGTTACATTCTAATGTGTCAAATGATGTCACCAAAATTCCCATGTAAAAATTTAACAAATTCCTGTAAACATTTGCCAACAGCTGCCACATAATGTGACATCCTGTACCTTATACTTACCATAAGAGCTATGTAGGGTACAGTATGTATGTAGGATGTGGTGTCGATTCCAGTATTTGGTCCAATTTTGTGTATCACTTTTTATTTTTAATGTAAGATCAAGCATATGGTATTTGCATATTATATTCTTCAACAAATTGCACAGGCTGCCAAGGCCAGCAAACTAAATGGTCATTTAAGGAGTCAACCATTTTGGGATAATTTTATAAGAATGAGGGATCATTCTCTCTGTTTACTAATTTCATCTAAAGGGAGCTGAGATTAGCAGCTCAAGTGTCTTTGATCACAACACTCAGAATACAATTACACTTGAAGTTAATATTTCAAGTGACATTTCATCCACTTCACTATAATTACAGTTTATTTATTTATGGAAAGCATGCCTTAATGACTTCATCATATCATCAGATGTTTGAAATACAGAGGCATTCAGCTGCGTTACTGCTGAAGGATTTCTAGTTTTATAAGATACTTTTGACAGATTCTAACCATTACCCCATCAGAGGTAGATAAAAGAAAAAAATAGACAGTGAAATGAAAGTTGATCAGAGGTGAAACATTTGCTGCAGCAGATAAGAAGAAGCAAATTGAGTGCACACCATAGACACAGGGCTCTTTTCTGATTCGCTTGTTATACTTTACTCCCTTCCTTTTTCAGCTTTTGTTCTTTGAAGGAATTTTTCTGAAGGGGAGAGAAACTAATCATTTAGTTTGGGTCACAAGTAGAATTGTTGGCAGAAAGATTTCCCACACCACAAAAACACTGCAAGATGTTGTACATTGTCATCACCTTAGGATGGCACTGCCAGATCCAAATGACTGAGTTTTTCTTACACATGATAGTAATTAGCACTGGTACTCATGCTAATCTCACTTCGGGTAATAGGAATGATTTCAACCAAAGACGTTGCCCACTTTGACCAAACACACTAGAAGTCATGCCAGGAAAGACTGGCTCACATCCACAGCTATGCAAAGCTGCTTTCACACTGTCAACTATGTCTACTTATTGCAACCCCCCAGCTGAGCATACTCACGTACAAGGTGCTTCTCTTTTCTTCTCCCCATTTCTGCAAACTTTGCAAAGAAAGTTATTTTCATAACGTAAACACTTTACTTTGAGACATTCTTTTCTTCACTGAAAGGCCCGTTTAGGGCCTAAGATTGACGGGGAACCTTTGGGTGCTCTTAGCAGGATGTGGTTTGCTCTTAGCTGGCTCAGGTAAGCCATTTATTCCCATTAGTGCTGATGGTGGAATAGTGCTTTATTCTTCTTTTACCTGTCATGGCTGCCAGATGTAGGTCTGTAGCACTCTGCAACTACAACTTTGACAACAGAGTCAAAGGCATAGCCCCAAGTCTGGAAAACAGCCACTAATTGGCTGAGCTCACAAGCATGTTTTTTGGTTGGATTTCTCACATCTTTGAGAAAGCAGAAGCGACTTATCTCATAAAAAACATGACTTTGACAGCCTTTTGTATGTTTGAAATGCTGACAGTGTGAACTATTTGATGACATTAGAAATCCATGAAGCTGTTTATGCACTGTTAAGTCCCACATCACTTCCTGTTATATCACTTAGCATACCAATGTGTTTACAAAAAATAATGGAAACAACATAAATATACATTAACATACACATTAATTATAGAAGATTATGAGTCAGTATACTCATAGTGGTTAGCCACACTGAGATGTAAGCAATGGTTTAAGCTGAGAAACATTCTCACAGGCAGTTTGAGGTTGTTTTTATTGTTTGCTTCTCTCACTGGAAACTTCTGAAGTGACAGAGAAGTATTTACACCAGACAGTTAAGCTTCCCTCTTAGATTTTAATTAATTTTGTGTTTATCAGGATGCCTACACAAGTGTTGAGTCACTGCTGTCATGCTAAATCTTGTAGATGTATTCATGTAGGTGGCTGGGCCTGTTTTCCAATAACGCCTGGCTCAACATTTCTCTCAACATGTGCCTCACACATTTTGGTTTCTAAATCCAAATGCTGTTGTGTCCTGCACTCTAACTTTACCATTAGCAATTAGCTCATCTCCACTTGGGAAAAATAGGACTGGCAAGACATTAAAGCACCCTGGTGATATGTGAAGCCTTTAAATGTATTGCGTTCCATTTAATAGAAAGAAAAGAGGGGAATAATCACCAAAAGATGTGTGACAAACCAGCAAAACCCGTAAAGGCTGTTTTTTATTACTGCACTGTAGGAACAGAGTTAAGACTTGAGATGAAAAGAGGGAATATAATGGTGCTGTTCTGTAATTGCTGAGTCCTTTAGTGTGTTTGTCTGGCCGTCATTCGGTCTGGACATTTGGAGATAGCAGATCCAACAGTCAAGTGGCGGACAGAGACGGGATGAATGGGATTGATTACACCGTAACATCAGATATACCAAACCACTAATCTGATGGTCTATCTGCAGTGATACATCTTCATTTATCATGCACCCTCATGTCCGTCACCACCATGGCTCAGGGGCAGCCCAGGAGCCAGACGGGTAAACTCCTTTATGCACGTGCATCTCAGGACGCAGTATCTGTGCATCAATCAACCTGTCTGGTTCTGTTCAATGCCCTTCCAAACATGACTTTCTGGTCTCTGACAAATGTTGTAGTTGTAACTTTTGTTGCTGAAACCTTGACTGGTTGGAATTATGTTTTATTTATATCCCAAAACAATAATAAATAAGGCAAGAGTAAAGGTGATCTGGTTCTAAGATGGTTCGCATTCAGGCCCCTGTAAACACGTGTTTCCTCCTTTGTAGACATTTTTGGGCTTTTTGCTACTCTGCCAGCATATGCTTTGTATCAGCACGTATGTGATCCAATTCATAAGCCTGTACTTTGTCCCATTATCTGGTTTGCTAATTACCTCAATCTTGTCACTTAAATGCAATTATGGACATCACGGTATGCTTCGGATGGAAATACATTTGGTACAGAAGGCTGGGAAAGATCCTTCGGCTTGGCAGAGGTTCCATCAGAAACGAAAAACAAAAACATGCTCTAAAAATGGATGGCAGGATTTCTTATGTTTTTGATCACTGCAAGAAGGACAGGGATTTTGACATCTGTATTATGCTGAAACGTGCATATAAAAGCCCGCATACAGTAACCATGCACCATAAGTGCTGCTAAAAGGTGCGTGATGGAAAGCTTGAAGTTATTCCCTAAGTGGAAATGAAAACCAGGGCTGAGCAACCGGGACTTTATTTCCTTTGCAGATGGTTACTTCCTTTGCCACCAACTTCTAAAAGGAGTTCTGTGATGGCTAGGGAGGAGGACTTCTAGCTGTTATCATAAGCGGCAGTGAGACATCATCTGCTTCAGAGACACTGGTCCATCAAGCTCTAAGGCAATTACACAGAGAGCAGAGAGGTCAGAGAGTAGGGAAGGCGAGATTGAGCCTGCCGGATCAGCTTATCAGATAGCCAGAAACCTAGGAACAGCTGAGGGAACGAGGGCAACTTTTTTCTGAAGTCAGGAGAGTTCAGTGCAAAGACAGAGAGCAAAGGTCATGAATTGGAGCTTTATTTCACAGATCTCTTCATCAGGAATATTTTAAATTTTTCAAGCCAAGTCAGGAGGGTGTCAACGGATTAGAATAACTTTAAAACACAGGGATGAGCTGTGAAAATGTGTTGTATCTGCCACATTAACATTAATCAGCGCAGGCTTTTTCAAGGACACCTATTGTAATATATAAATGTATTTCAAAGTTTAATGGTCATCTAATACTTTGGAGAAGTACAGGAAAGAAAGGGAGTTAGGATTTTTTTTTTTTCCTATATCTAGTGGTGTAAATAAACAGTGAGACCACAATATCACATTTCAACTTGCTGACAAATGTCTTCACTCAGTTCCATAATACAAGAGTAATAGCTTATAACAAAAACGACCACTCTCAGAGGCAATACTATAAAAATACATTTTTATGAAAGTCAAAGCTCAGATCTGTTTTTGTGATTATCCACAGGCACACAGCCCCATACAAGTACACTGAATGCCATATATTAAATAATGACTCAGATGTCTAGAGGCTGATTTATCACAGTTGCCACATGCTCTGTCCTCTCAGCCCATCAGAAAATTCAGTTTCATTGTCAACTGCAGATTTTTGCTAGGCCTAGCATGGCTCAACAAGAAAGGTTCAGGAGTTTAACGAGAGCAGTCAACAGAGTGCCCTGGCTAATAAACCACCAGCTGGTCACCTTATGATGGCTGACACAGACAGGGTCCAAATGGCCTAGGTTTCATTGGGACAGTATTCAGCACAGTGGAAATGCAGCCAATGAAAAATTTAGGGCCGCCACACCACCTGAACAGCACGACCCATGTAATGTTCCTCCGCAGCAACATCCCCTTCATTCATCTCCCATCCATTTTTACGTCCGTTTTTACAGCACTTGATTCTTTTCGTCTTCTTATGTGGAAGATGATTTGAAACACACAGTTCTCGTAAAAGTGCTGCATCAAACCAAACTGTATTTTTCTTCCTTTGAAGATATGATCCTTTCCATCTGTAACTAAGTCTCTCTGAGAGTCTGTCTTCATCCCTTCACTTTGTCTGCAGTTGATAATGCCAGAAGAAAGCTCGGGACGCAAAGTCTAAACATGCTTTGTTCATATCTTGCCAGCATGTAATGCACAACGTGATCTCCATCTACTAAATGTGCCCATTTATCCCACTAAAATGGTCAAAAACGCTCCAGCCTGTGTTCATTAACAGTAATGTGTCTAAATGCTACAGGGAAAGGCTCTGTGTTTATTTTGACTCATGCAAAACAATCTCCATCTCCATTCCACTCTCCCGCCAGATTAATTGGTGTAATTGACTTGTGTTTGCAACACAAGGTAGAAGGCAGACTCCTTGACACCGCCAGCGTGGCAGCCAGGAGCAATTGGAGCGCCACATAGCAGCTGCTGTGACGAGACAACGAGGCAAGCACTCTGGGTAATTTAACATGGTTTAGGTTTGGTCCACACATACAATCAAATCAGTTGTGGCAGCGCTGATCCCTGTGTATAACCTAGATATGTAGAACTTGGCATAAAGCGCACCTCAAGACTGTTAAAAAAAAAATATTTTCGCGTAGTACTTTCCTGTGTTGTTCAGCCGTGGATGCTGCCGTTGAGACAATATGTCAACTACGTGTCAGGATCTCCATCAACAACTCAGCACTTTCTTTAAAATAATGTCTTCACTTGAGTGGCAATCTATCAGCAAAGAGTGAGGTTTACAGGACCCTGATGACATATATGTGACACCCAAGAGATCCTCCACAATACTGCATCCGAATTATGACCTCCCCCTCTGAGCCCTGTCATTGGTTTGCACTAGTCCTGACCCCGTCTGCCTGGGCATATGGGTATCCACAAAGAGGAAGTGGAAACATACCTCTTAATACCGTTAGGGTTTCAACACTTGTACAGTTACCATAACGAAAGGACACTTACATCTATTACCAGACATATAAAGAATACAAAGAGGTTTAACCTAACCCACTGGGGGACTTTTGAGCAGAATTTATGCAATGTATGAACATTTTTGCATATTTAGCTGCAGAAAACCTGTATTGACTCACATTATATAAAGCATGTTATGACACTGATTTTAAACCCATAAAGACCCAGTACTACTTATGTGGTAGTTCCAAAATGAATTTTTCTCTCTACTTAACCTTTTTTACATGATTTATCACAATTTATTATAATATTTTCCTCTGTATTTGCATTTTTCACTGTAAATCATGTATTTTCCTGTATTTAATTTCATATGATTGATTTAGATGTTCATTAAAACTCATTTAATTCAAAGGTTATTATACCAAAACAGAAAACTGAAGAAAAACTGAGTTTTTCAGCAAAGATTTCATTAACTGAACCTAAACCCAGTGTGTCCATCCACTGTCATTGATCCAACTCCATGGGTTTTACTGGTGAATCAATGTTGTAGAAGATGACGGTGTTTCCACGTTCACTAACGGAGCCTCTGAATGTCCAAATGGGTCATATCTGATGACCATGAAAAGATGACAAACTGCATTTTTACACCAATGTTTTACATGTATTGATAGGATTAGTGGATTAATAGGTATTAAACAGTTTAGATCAGTAGATGGTTTTGGTCGCCGGTGGTGATTTGGGTCTTTATGGGTTAAAGGGGATTTATATGTAGCATTGATATACATATATTCAAAACTCTCAACAAGACAAATGAGTCCCGTACCATAACACACTTATGACGACCAAAATCACCAATAAATCAATGCTATGTTACCACAGACAGTATCAGTCACTGAATAAACTATAAATGTTATTGTTTACACACATCTTTACTAAGGTATCATCTAGTTTACTTTCTCAAACAAAAATTCATAGCTGGTTATTTTGACAGTCAGTTGAAATAACACTGTCTTATCTCATAAATTAATTTGCTGTGTCAGCTGATAGTTTACATTATAGCTCTGATAGATTAGCAAAGATAATAAAATCACATGACATCATACCTTCAAACCATGTAGAAGAAACACTGTGATTTCAGCATCAAACTCCATTCCTTTCATTTACAGCTGTGTCCGGTAGCGACAACAACAGTCCTTCTAGCTTTTATCACTTCGTCAGTTTATTTGACTATAAAAGTGGTTTCATAGTGGTTCTCATCCTATCTCATCAGTTCCCGATGCTTTAGTCAAAAGCCTAGTGCTGCTACCTATCAACGCCTTCAGAGTCTGGCAAGTGACTTACTACGACCTCTAGTGGTCACATGTATCAGTTTCATTGATGGTTTAAATGTATTCAGTTCCAACGTGATATCATGAATTGCATACAGATAACATGCCACTTTTACGCATTATAAGCTTTCTGAGTGTATGTTCACACTGCGTCCAACACCACGCGATTAGCAGTTAGGGTTAGTTTTAGGGTTAGCGGTTACAGATAAGTAAACCAGACATCTTGGCATACATTGACATCCAATCAAATGGCGTTGAATAACATGCAAAAGGATGAAAATATGTACATATAGCACACCAAATGCCATAAGAACTGATGCGACTTACAACGCAATTTCATGAAATCAGTCTGTCGGTTCATATCTCCAAAGTCCAGTACTTTGGTATCTTTGGTACATCAAAAGAGCTCTTCATTCTAAACACTAATAGTAATTTTTGGTCATATTTTATCATTTGAAAGTAGAAATATTGCATCTTGACCCCTATGCAGTCTGCTAAAGACTATTTTTACACTAGGGAAATTTTTGTGGTATTAAAGGCATCACAACTTCTGTAAAATTGAGAAGAAAATGCTTAGTTGTAATCAAGATCTGTAACCCGCTACCATCTGGTAGTTATTGAACACTGTTTTGGATACTTTGAGACAGCCCATAGCTTACTCATTATACAACACAACACTCACATTCCCTCGCTCTTGCCCTCTGCCCCCCCTTCTTTCTTTGTATCTGCCTCTTAGCCTTACTCTTTTTGTGCCTGTCTCTCTCTCATCAGACCAATCAGTTAAGGAGACACATTGTTTAACAAGGTAATTGGTCTAGTGTCTCTGGGGTACAATGGAAAATGCCACAATAAGGCAAAGTATTGTGGTTAAGTTTCAACCCAAAGTCTCACTATGCTAAAAGGAACTGTGGATGTTGTGATGTTTGCCATGTACCATGCCACTTAATGCCAGCTCCTTGGCTTTTTGGACTTTTCTCTGAATTTTATCTAAAGTAGAAAACAAGTTCATGGCACAGTGGATGTCTAGGCAGGATTTGCCAGTAGGAGCCACTGAGGCATTTTTAACTGGCCAAGTTCCATGATTATGGCAACACTGACAGCACTAAAATGTGCTGCCGTAGAAACAAAATGCTCGTTCCACTGTGGGAGATCCTGATTTCTGGTATGCGACCTTGTGGTTGACATGGAACCACAAAAGTAGTGATCCCTTTCCATCCCTCTACAATTTTCCATCCAGCTCCATTTGTTTTTCATTTGGAGAAACAAAACTGTTCACCCTTTTCCTTCTGTAAAAACATGGCATCCCAGAAGGCTTGGCGGGAAGTATCAATCACTAGAATAGCTGTATTGTGATTACCTCAACACACCGTATCAGACCTGCTCTCTGAAAACAAAACACTGGACACCAGAGTTATGGCATCAGAGATAACAAGCGATGTTGCAAGGTTTGAACTAGAAACCTTATCTGTGACAGGATAGAGAGCGTACATATCTGTGCAGCTACAATATATCCGACCTAACAAGTACACGACTGTGGATAGATGAGCGAGGGTAATGCGGAGGACTTTGTCGGTCCAGATACAGTTCCTCTAAATGAAACATGAGGCGTTTTGTCTGAGGAAACACACCGTGAAAATTGTCAGAGAATGAATCAGCCAGTGTGGGAGAATGAGCTGGCTTTGTGAAAGGAAACTTATTGTTGAAGTTGACTCAATATTTCTGTGGTAGCAGAGAGCAGCTGCTCTTGCACGTTTCTTTTAATGCCAACATACAACATTGACAAGTTGGGTTAATTATTTCACTATCTCAAGGTAAAGGAGATCATTTTACAACAACAACCAGCTGTGGTATCTCAAGATAACAAAATACTAAAATCATTATCGCAAAGGAAGAAAGATTTCACTTATTATTTATCATATTAATCAGAGATATGCAGTGATATAATAAGAAGTGTTATCTCGAAATAACAAAATAATTAAACAACTGCAAGCAACTGTTTTTATTTCTTCATTTATGGACGTTTTTCTTTTATTCTCATTAGGAGCAATAAAAAAATACTCGTTTTTATGATTAATGGTAAGGAAACATTGGAAAAATAAGTATGAGAAATACTACAATTACTCACTGTAATCATAATTCTCTTAAGCCATTTTCAATACTGCAGCTTGGAAAGACAAAAAAGGTCTTTTTGCAGATTATACCTACAATTTTGTGTTAAAAGAATAGTCTGCTTAAGTCCTCAACCAAACCATTTTGATGGCAGATGTTAGATAATTTAATTTCTTCCTGATTATGCTAACTGGTAACTCCATCGGACTGTGTCCATAGAACTGATGACAGAAATTAACTCTTGATTTTACAGGCTGGTCTGCCCATGGCATGTACTTATGTACAATGAATTAAAATAAACGGCACAAAAGTATGCTATCATTACAGCCATCGTGGGATGCCGCAAACTCTCTATTACTGGTGGTTAAACTCCATAAATTATTACTTTTGTCTGTTTGAGTCGTTTAAGTGGCGGATTTATTAAGACTAAACAGGGGGGTCTTTTTCAGGTCAGCCAGATAGTATTTCAGGGAGAAAAAAGAAGAACATCTCTTAAAATCTATCTGCGTTAAAATGCTGTTATTGTTTCCCGTATCTGACATGTGACCCTTCGATCAAAGCTTTTCAACAAAGATGACAGATAAAGTTATTTTAGTTTCTGTATTTTTGCAGCTCATGCCCACAGATGTGAGAAAACTGATAATGAGCCCATAGAAACGGATTAGTTTCAAAGACCAAGAAATAATATACGAGTATTTTGTTTATATCTAACTAAACACTGAAAATTGTGAAAAAGTGCACTTTTTTAAAGCATGAAATCAAATATAGGCTAGTAAATTTGTGCATAACGCTTGTGAAAATGTAATACCGTAGTAGTTATTGGGACACAACACTAATGCTATGTATATAAGAATGAAAAAATAGATATTTTTGGATGCATTTTTGCCTTTCTGGTTTAGGTCACTGAAAATGATCATTTCTAAAAATTGTGTTTTCATGCTTACATATGCTTATGTGTACAGGGGGAAACTGAATTTTAGGGTCTTGAATGTCACAGTATGAGACAAAAAATGCATTACTATCATGTGTGACAATTGTCTATCCTCATCATAACCCCATGACAGGACTCTATGATATATTTATGTTTTGGTTTGTGTTGATGAAAACTTCTGAAAATTATCTAGTTTGCACAATGTCATTTTTGAAAATGGAGGTGGAGAAACATTAGTTTCTATTAATACCTGGCTATACATGGCCTAAATGATCATCAGGAATCATTTTTACGGTGTGTTTCCATCATGTGGATGTTATTAGGACCCGTAAATCTGTTTCTCTTAATGCATTTATAATTGAAGGTGTCTTAAACCATTGTTAATATGTGTCTTTAATGACTAGCTGACATGACTTGTTTGATATGTGGAATTCTCTAAGTGAAAAGCTGTGGTTTCATGGAGCACCAAGACAACATCTCAGCTGCCAAATCTAAAGCTGTTATGCAGTCAAAATATTATCTCACATCTATTTGAAGCTGCCATGCAATTACCCACAATGTGCTCCTAATATTTTTATGTTTCTGTCTATACAGCACAGTACGCATAGTACAGTGAAGCCCTCTAACATTTCAATTCAAGCTCTGTCATCAGACCAGAATCGAGTGGTTTTTAAATTTGTGCAAATTCAATACAAACACAGGGTAACGCGGCTGCTTTTAATGTAAAGGCCATGCTGCATATGTAAAACTGATGTTTCACAAATTGACAACAGTATTCTCCATCAATACACAGGCTAAAAACTTCATTTATAATAGAAATGTATGTCATGAATTATACCGCGGCTTTTAACAGATATATAAAATGTACAAATGTATGTGTTAAGTATTTACTTATTTTCACTAGTTTCCTCAGTCTCCTTTTTTAATCGTTTCTCTCCTAATCTTGTATTCCCTCCAAACCTTTCAACACTTCACTATCATCAGCTTCCTATTTTTGTCAGACAGTAAATGGAGCAACGATGAACTGCAACAGTGAGAATTTCCTGTTGATGTCTTCAATATTTCCTTTTCATGACACATTTCATCCATTACCGTGATAATGGCAGACTTCCATAACAAGCTAAAATGACCTATATCAGTGTCCTACTTTGTGGCACGAGGACAAAAAAAGGTCACGTTTATTTAAACTTAATGAAAATTGTATTACTTGCAGTGCACAGCTCGCATTCACGTGTCACAGTGAACAACAAGTTAACCACTGAACTGGTAAATTTCCAAAGTGGAAAGCATTGTTATGGTCTTACAGCTCTCTTCCATTTATACAGATGTGGATTTACAAGAAAAGTACAGGCTACATTAACTCTGTAATAGCATAATGTAACACCTAGGAATTCATTCACAATCCCCAAGTCTATTTTATATGTCAGCTCACTAACTAGTGAAATCTGGACGATTTTAATCCACATCTTAGCAGTCAGTGTACTGGAAAAAAAAAACAAAAACAAAAAAAACACTATACCATGTTCTCACACTTTATCTGTTATGTAAAAATACCACAAGAGGTTGCTATTAATTATGTATGTATTAAACTCTAATTCAGTAAACCCAGATTTAAATGAAAAACTGGCATAAATAAGCAACATGACAGGAGTGGAGTATTATGTTAAAAAACAAAGAGAATCTGTATTTATTTAAATAGGATTAGACAGAGAGAGATTTAAGTATAATTGGCAATATTCAGCTAATATTAATAATTTAGCTAGCTAAGGAGTACATTTCATAAATGTTTAAAAATACACAGTACAGTCACGGCCAAAAAGTTTAGGCAGCTACTCTACACAGATGTTAGCCCTGTGTAGATCTTGTTTAGAATATATAGTTATAATTTTTACTTCCGAGGGGCTTATGTTTTCATCGGGGTTTGTTTGTTTGACTGTCTGTCTGTCCGTCTGTTAGCAAGAGAACTCAAAAAGTTATGGATGGATTTTGATGAAATTTTCAGAAACTGTTGATACTGGCACAAGGAACAAATGATTAAATTTTGATGGTGATCTGGGGGGTGGTGACCTGCCTTGGCAAGGGTCTGTGCTCTCCGAGTGCTTTTCTACTTTTTCTATAGT
>JAPQRP010000020.1:16371247-16381808 GCA_037367295.1 Apogon hyalosoma
GGTTCTTAAAGTGCTTTATAAATAAAGTTGGTATGGTATGGTATGGTATGGTATGGTATGGTATGGTATGGTATGGTGTCCTCCGCCTGAAGTGACAACAGCTCGTGGACCTTGGTGTCTCCCCAGTTTGACATCTTTCTGGTCACGTTGATATGTTTGTTTACAGTACACGGCCCACGCTCATTTTTAAATCCCTGTGGTCGCACACGTAATATGTCACACAATATGTCATCGAAACATCACACCTTGGTTGTGGAATGACAAGTGTTCCCTTTACATAGTGTTCCAGAATCATGATTCCACCTTTATCATGGCTCTGTTACTACCCCCAGAGGTGTTACAAAGCCGTGATGAAGGTGGGACCAAATGATCCCACCATTTCGTTTACACGGACTTCGTTCCAGAATAAAGGCGAAATATTCCCATAACAGAAGTGCTGTGTAAAAGGGCTAATGTTTGCATGTGGAACAGAGTCTTTATCCCCACAAATAAAAGCAAGAAAACACAGGCTGTAACTTTGACATTGTTTGTATCCACCATATCGGAGGTGTGGGTGAGGGTCCTTTAGTTGCCATTTAAAGCTCTATCTAATGCTACATGTCACCAAATACCATACACTGAACTGTTATTATTAGTATATAAAATTATCGGTCCGTGTTGGGTTTTTCATTGCCTCTGTCATTTTGTTGATACTGGCCTTTATTACTCATTATTATGTGTTGTACTATTATATGTCTGAGGTTTTTTGTGGTTTTAATAGCTGCCTATCTTACAAATGCAAACAAAACTGAGTTTTAGAAACTAATAATTTAGTTTTAGAATATTTAATGAATAGCAACATGCAAAACAAGCAGCAATGTAATGTATAAATTGAGCCAGATTAATTAAAAAAACAGTTCTCATTTACAGATTTTTTTTTCCTGTTTCTGCTGTGAGGTTAATGGTAATGGTTATGAAACCAAAATCTAAACCAGCAGCCATTTTTAAGCTGCTGCACTGTAGCGATAATTGCTTCATTTTATAAACACCATTTCTGATAAAATAAAACACACTTCAATAACAGAAGCTCTGCAGGGATTTTGGTTTTATTGAAAGTTAAATAATTCATCACAAAAAACATTAGAAGTGGCACAGTCCTCATCTTTATCGGTCACACAGCCCTGTTTGATACTGCGGCTTATATTAGCATTTAGAAAATAGAAACAAAGTATTAAAAGCACTAAAAACAGCAGATGGAGTTTGGACAAAAAATAACAGCCACAAGCTTATTACATGTATTATTGGACATAACATACAATGATTGACAGACTGAAACTTTGTACCACTAAGGGTAAGATTGAGAAAGAGTTAATAACAAAATATAACAGAAAAGGTGAGTTCTGTTCATCAGTTTTGTGATAGAAATAAACACTTTGTCCCATTTACTGAGACGTGCACAAAACAGGTAAACATAAAAAAAATGTTTTATATTTGCCCTTATTTATTTTAACCTGGCAAAAACTGGCAATTACAGGCAAACCCAGATCTGGACTGCTGTTACTCAGAATCAAAAATAAACAATTTGATTAACAGATCGATGTCTGGGTGGGTCCGCAAGCTACAACACACACATTCGATAATTTCTGACAGCAGATCACACACAAGATGAACTGCAAGGTTCTCGTTTTTCAGATGAGATGCCCTCCAGTCTAATGGCCTTTGACCCCAGGTCACGCTTCGGTTTTCTGTGTGTATTTCTATGTGTGTATTTTCAAGAGAGCTTCATATTGTTATTTCTATGTCGAACACTTTGTTTTTCTACATGTGCGTCTGCATGCCTGCACATGTAACAGATCTGAAGAAGTTACTTTAATCTAACCCCCCTTCAACACCCCATCTATCCTCATTAAATACACATTTTTCACTTGGCTTGATGGTACGATGCCTGTCCAACTTTCGGCCAATACAAATATTAGGATTTGAGACAAGGTAATAAGATACAACCAGAGAAGCTTTGGACCATCTGCCAGCACCAATCAATCCAGTAAACATTAATCCGCCACTGCTTCATAAACATTTCAGTTCATTAGCTTTAATTTTCACAAGGAAACAAATTTGAATATGTTTTTCAGACATGCATGCAAATGTACTTACACAGGGGTATCTTTCCCAGTATTTATGTTTTTTTTTTTTTGGTGCATGGGCTTTTGGTGTGTGTGCCCACCTCTTCAAAACCCTGTCTCCTCTCTGGTTGTGAATGCAGAGCAAGCCAATTTAGCAATAGTTACATCTTGCCCTCTCCTCAGCAGCATTACCATAATATATTTTATTTATCAAACGGCCTGCCATGCATGTTTTCTCCCACCACCTGTTAGCCATGCACTCTGCATGCCACCGAATGCAAACGAGACCTTGGCCCTGCACGTAATTGAGCAACACTATGCATCTTCAAAGTACACGCAGCAGATGTCTCTCATCTCCTGAGACCGTATCTGAGAGGAATGGATAAATAAGACATAGGCGTAGAAATGCAGATCGAGGTGGTGTTAAGGAGATGAAGAGGAAGAGGGGGATGAGGAAGGATGGGAAAATGATGATCCCTTCCTGCCAGTGAAAGGGTGAGGAAGTGCAAGAGAGAATAATATGGCCACAGGGCAGAGTGTGAGTTACAGCAAGCCTCAATGTCCATTAGACTACATGGTGTATATGGAGAGAGAGACATTTGTTTTAATGTCAACTCAAGTTCTACTTTACCTTTTAACTTCCACTTTTGTCAGGGAGGCTTTTATTAAATTTTGTTCAGGGTTAGGGTTAAGTTTCTAACAGAAAATGGATGAGACTTAATTTTAGAAGGAACATACTTTAGTTTCTGGGCTTAAGAAATACAATCTAAACTACATCAATTCACTTCTCCACACTTTGTTAGCACTGTGCAAGACTCGTAGAGAGGTCTGGCTTCAGCCACTATTGCTCTGGAATTGGTGTAAATGTTTTATGGGTTCTTTGGTCAGTTCTTCCGTGACACTGAGCACATACTGCAACAGTACATTTGGAGAATGATATTAGGAGAGAAGCTGTTTTGGTGGAACATTTGACCATGAGGAAACATGCTGCTGTATGAAACGAAATGGTATATAAAAAGATGTGTCTGTCAAAACATCATTTTCAGGGTATAGTTGGAGCTCAGAGGTTGCTGTTCTTTTGTATAGCATGGGGAACTTTTAAAAGGGTAATGTAATGATAGTACGAAACCATTCCAATCCATTTTTATTTATAAAGCACACATTTAATAAACAAAGATTTCCAAAGTGCAGTACAATAAAATAAACACAATAAAATCATAATACAAAGATAAAATACTAAGATAAAACACAATGTAACATAATAAATACATAAATAAAATAGACTGACCTCCCCAGATAAAAGATCTGTGCACATAAAATCAAAAGGATGGAAGGAGAGTGATAAATCCAGACACCATCACTACAGGAGGATGGAAATATTCATCCTTATTCCAGTACCTCCAGTGAGTCAAATTTAATCCCACTCCTAAAAACACTGAATGACACATGTCAAGGCTGAATGACAGATGTCAAGAGTACAATTACATTTTCTTATCAACAGAGCACAGACTGTTGTATCTGTTATTAATTTGTAGGAGTCTTTTTACAATAGTATAATCAAAGGATGATTCACAGCTAAAATCTTTCTTTGTGCCTATTCAATTAAATGTCTGAATGAAATCTGTTTCTGTCTTCTACTTGCAGAGGGGGGAACTTAAAAATTTTAGTTCTTGAACATTTTATTTGATGCACTTTAAAAGGGCACTTCCCAGAGTGCACTCAGGTCAAATCTACGGCATATCATTCTGACAGTGGTCTGACCTTATAATGAGTCATCCCTTGCTGACATTTAATGGAGTTTGCTTGGATTTCAGTTTGACTATGAGATGCAAAAAGAGTGCAGATTTTATAGAAAATATAGTTGGATGCTCCCCTCCAATCTGAGGACACGCCCTTTGTTCTTACTCAATAAGCTGTTGTTCAAAACACACTGATTGTTTGGTAAAAATGTTCAATTTTCAACCTAAATGTGGCCAAAGTAGATAATGAAGGGCAAGGTAATTCTTATTGGTGCATTTCTGCAGCACCTTGGAGGCTGGCTGGCTGTGTGGAACGGCAAATTAACAATTATAAAGCTAGTTCACATCTTCTGAGCAAGGATGGAGTCAGCAAATCCGTCCACCTTCTGCCGTCTCATTAACGTCGAGCCAAAGAGATACAAACAAACAGTGAGTCGGGGGTCTCCATGGTTACAGAGGCCGAGAATCTAATCAATGATATGCTCTCGCTTCGTATAGTGACAAGGTATTAATGAGCCTCCAACGCCAATGAGAGCTAATTATAAGGCTTCTAGAGAAAAAAGAAAACAGATGCAAAGGCAGATGGAAAGAGGGATAGCTGTGTTATTATATGCAAAGATCAATATTTGATTGGGGCAAGGTCAGAATTGCCATGAAAAGACTGAAAAGAGCACTTATTAGAAGCCACATGCTCATCAATTAGGTGCTACAAAATGTGCCGAAGACCCCCTGAGGAATCTCATTTTAGATGTTGACGAGTTTCTGTTTTCTTCCGCTAACCCCTTGCCTGTTAGATGTACAGATGATGCTCTAAAGCGACACTAAGAATATTCTAAGTCTTTTAAAAGGAGTTTAAAAATGACTGAATGTGAAATTGCTCATCGGGCCCAAATCATGTGTGATGATATGAAGTTTAGTCTACAAACTTACAAGAAAATGCCTTTTGGGAGTTTTTTTTAACCGTTTTTTTTTCCTCTCTCTCTATACTGTTATCCTCCTTACCATGCCAAAGAGTTAGTTGTCATCTTTTGGTCATGATTATAAACATAAATGGAGGAAAGTGCCTTATATTGTAAAAGAAATCCATGTTGTATTGCATCTTTGACCAGAAGCTTCCTTTATAATAGTTATTCTTCCCTTCATAATCCCTACCTCAGTCATAATTGCATGAAGTCCTTTTCAATGGCAATATATTGCATTCATTCAGGTAAAACTACATGACTTTAGAAATTAGTTTTTATGTGATGTTGCATAGGCTAATGCAGTAAAAGTGCAAAACTTCCATTCTTTTTCCTTAAGCAATTAAAAAGGTAGCTCAACTTTATAACCCACAAGCCCTTCTCTATTCCCTTTGGTCAGAAGAACAGAGCACAGCGGCCCAGAGATAAGTCTTCAATGGCGTACAACTGAGCCAGTGGAAATTACTTTCACTACTGTCACGAAATGGAATAGAGTAGCTTGGCTTTGAACCTAGTTTGTGTTTAAAACATTTAACTATAAACACCGGGCAAAGTTGGGAACTCAGAGACATAAAGCATTCATTAGACCACAGGTTTTTCCTCAACACTCAGTTGGGTTGGCTATCACGCCACCAGTAAATTAAGTAATTATAGAGCGGCAAGAAGGGTGTGGGGAATTACTGTTCATTAGCTACCACTGCAAGCATTCACTGATGCTGAGACAATACATGAGCTAAGCCCAACCGCCCTTAAGCATGTCACTCTAAACAAAGGCATATGATAATGACTCATCTCACTATAGTAGGCCAAGTTTAGGCCTTTGAGGCTTCTGATAGATTCTCTTCTCTTCATTTAAAACCACAAGTGGTGTTAAGAGAAAAAATGCACTCAAGGCTCATACGATGGTAATGCATGAGTGAATGAAAGCATGGCTCTATAGCTGTCTACTTGAAGGTGATGGAAGAAGAATCTAGACATAGAGGCAATGCCTTAGATGTGCATGTAATACACCACACTGTTAATACCACAGGTCAATTTTTCTTTGTATCTTTTAATTAAACATCTAATTTACCACTCCCAACACATCAAATATTGATGCTTAGTCGGGGTGTCTGTTTTTGATGCACAGTGTCCTCTTATAGCATAGCTTTTCTGGATGTACATTGTAGTCCAAAAGAAGAGGCTTAAGCATAAAAATCTACTTTGACAGGTTTACATAGAGTTGTAGATAAGGTTAGGAAAAAGCATCAAGGAAGGGCTAAAATAATGAATGAATGAATTTATTTTTGGTTCATACATTAATCATTGCACTTCATACAATAATGACAACAAACATAATAAACATAACATGCGGCGCTTGAAAACCCTCGGCCTTCAGTCCACACCAACGTTCTTGCACATACAGACAGACGGACGGGCAATGTGCTGGTCGATAAAGCTGTGAGATTGTAAAAGTGAGCTCCCTTCACCTTATTGTTGTTGACTTTCTGCTGCCCTCCACAGTTGAGAACCACTGGTGCAGTATTTGCACAGACATGGACAGGCAGACAAATGGACAGACGACCAACTGATGACAACACCCTGCAGCCAGTGTGGCCAAAGATAAAAAACAAAAATAGACTAGAAGATGTGTACAGCATCAAGCGTTCTCATTATAAAAAAAAAAAAACAAACAAAACATATCTACCATCTCAACTTAATATTCCTAAATGATTCTATACTTAGGGCATTTTTTTAAACCATATAAGGCATGGTCAAATTCACTGACAGCAGAATTCACCTAAATGTACTTGTTTTTTAATTAACATAACGGGTCTGGTCTGTCTAAGAATTCAACCCTGATCCATCTAATTGTGTGCTACCCACTACTCCATTGCTTCACCAATTTGGTAAACAGATCAAAAAGTGAAGGCTACATCATTTTTACAGTAGTGATTATCTTGCTGTTGGACAACTCTAATTCTGCAAAATGTGGTGTTTTGCTGCTTTCATTTTTGCTCATTAACTTCACCTGGCCTAATGTACATCTTCAATGTCAAAGGACTTTGCATGACTTCTCCTGGACTACCCTGCACATTGAAACATTATGTTATAGGTGTCAGATGACAACAGTAGTAGGCAGTGGCAGAAGAATCTAGACACAATGCCCTTAATCCATAAAGACCCAGAGCTACTTTTGTGTCAGTTCCCAAATGGAAATGTCATAACAAATGATTTGTGATTTAAGAAGGGTTAAATATATAGAGAAATTCATCTGTATTTTGCATTTTTAAGTGTAAATCTGTATTTGTAGATTAATGTTATGGGTTATTATATCAAAAACAGAGAAAACAGCAGAGAAAGCGATTTTCTCAGCCTAGATATTAGTAACTGAATGTAAACCAGTGTGTCCATTCACTGTCATTCACCCAACTCCATGTGTTTTACTGGTGAATCAATGTTGTAGAAGATGACAGTGTTTCCACGTTCACTACGGAGTCTCTGAACGTCCAAATGGGTCATATCTGATGACCATGAAAATACGACAAACTACATTTTACACCAAAACTACATTTTACACCAATTATTTACATGGATTGACAAGATTAGTAGACCAACAGGTATTAAACATTTTACATCAGTAGATGATTTTGGTATATTTGGGTCTTTATGGGTTATAATGTCCCTGAAAATAGCCCACACTGAACACACCAGGTCATGGCCACAGTTGTTTGGTCATGACAATGAAGGGTCATTAGCATCTACAGTATGTGGTGTCATATAGTGAAAATGCACTCAGTAGACTGGTTCACTCTACCCAGGATCAGAATAAAAATGTTTAGAAATCCTGTAATATACAGCAAAAAGCTGAGCATCTATACTATTTGTTTGCAATTGTGACTTACAGTAAAGTTATTTATGGAATGCATTGTCAGTGTTTGTGACTCCGACTCATGAAACAATGTCAGACGCTGGTTACATCAGAAAATGTTTGAGCAGGAAGAGGTATTTTTTTTTAGATACATCTCACATAATAAGAGGATTCTGCAAATTATAAAGACAAGCATGGTGACTGGAGCTCAAGAAAGTGACAGAAAGAAACAAGCCATCGGATGGTTGATGGGAGATGACTTGAAGAGTAAAGCTGAACTCTCACTACCCTCCAGGTCTCTCTGTCTGCTCGTTATGGGGGGATTTATCTGCGTATTCATTTTTGAACTGTGATTTTTTTTGTCTTCACACCATGAATTCAGGAGAGGTATGGGAGTTCAAGTGCTGTTTTGACAATACATTGCTTGATATGTAAGAGTACTTTGCATTCGGGCAGAGCAACAGTACAGTGGATTATCAGCTTAATCTGCTCATAAATAAATATACACAAAGATATGTGCGATCCAAAATGCTTAAATTATTCACTTACTCAAAACAGAGAGAAAATTATTCACATTAGGTGACAAAAAAGACGATTCACAAAACATTGTATTATCTCATAAGAGAATCCCCTTACCTCCTCTGTCCCACAAGTTACAAAGAAAAGTGCCTGTGCAGTATTTATCAATTTACAAGTCAAATTACTGAGAGTAAAACACTTAATTAGACTTGTAGATGCAGTAGCTTGATAGCACCTCATTTTTCTTTGTAAAGCAAACATAAGCCAACTGGTAGGTGCTTTTATCCAAGGGGCCTTACAAGGAAGATGAGTGCATGCATAAAACCTCAGCATTTCACCTGCTCACCTCAATGAAACCATCCACTGTTTTATTGGTCCACTTACCTGTAGGTAAACAGGCCAAGAGTCATTTACCATTCCCTATACCAAGCAAGAGGTCATTTCTGAAGGGAAAGACACTGAATGGTCGCCGTGTCTCTATTTTCCCCCATGGAGACAACCTACTGCACTCTCCAATGGGGTTATGTTCTTAGCAGAGCACAAGATGTTACTTAATACTGTAAGACCACACAACATCACTGACTCTTAAAAAGAAAAGGAATAAAGAGAGGACACTGCAGGACACATTAGTTGAGGCCAGGATGTGAAGATGTGGATTACTGGTGGAGGTAGAGTTTCAAGCATCACTTTCCTCAAGGCACACACTCCTTTATCAGCTGCAGAATAAAGATGGGGCAATAAGAGAAAAAGTCACGATCCACATCCAAAAGCTATTACTCTGTGCTGCGGAACCTCAAAATCAAATATAACATTCTATTTTGTGTAAAAACCACATTATCTTTTCTTTTCTTCACAGACCACCCAGACAATCCTGGCAGAGAAACGCACACGGATACATGTTCATTGATGGACATAAAGTTTGGTTAAAAGCATTTGGTGAAAGTCTTTGGATCCATGAAGCAGTCACATAATGGCTGATGAGTTTTAGTGGACTATAACCCTTAAATATCACCGACACAATAACCCCATAACCCACAACAAGACCAGACCTCTTTATACTTTGAGATGTACATTTCAGTTTTTATGAGGCAATTCATCACAGTTTTGTGTTTATCCATACTGTACAAGCCAAGAATTATTTGTGTTCAATTGCTGACAAAACAAATATTCTCAAGCAAAAATAAAGTAAAAACCTTACTGTACAAACCAGTGATAATCAGCATAAACTGTTCACAACCTCAGACATTTTTTGTGGTGCTTCTCAGCAAAGCAACTGACCATAAATCTAGCCGAACTGGAGTTTATCCATAACTTAGAGTAGACATTGTGGATGTATTGGCAGCTGCTAGGTGTAGACAAACTCCTATGTCGGTAGAATATAATGTGGAAAAAAATAAACTGTTCTACCAGCCTGTAACAGATGGCAAATATGCTGTTATAATTTGTATGTCATTTGGATTGAGAAATAAAAACAAGCAACACCACTGTGTTGCTTTTGCTCATATCAAACTACACCACTGTATTTTTGCTTTTCTTTAAAAGTCTGTTCACTGTGGAAGAACGGCAGATTGGTTGAACATCTGGGCTTTGCAGTTCATACAGTTTTCATGTAACTGACGCTGTATAGAGAATTGAAAAAAAAAAAACACACTGATATGCTCAAAAAACAAAATGTAAATTTAAAGGATCTGTAATGGTTAGTGTAAAGGGAGGACCCAAGTGCACACACTCAGACACGCAGGTAAAAGTCAGTAACAGTCTTTATTAGAACTCAGCCGATATCACTTATAGAAAATAATAATGGCAAGAGTTCTCAAAAGGCTGAGATGAGTTCAGAGGAACGGCTGCATGAGACGAGGTCAAAAACTGGCAAGGTCGGAACCAAGGGGTTGTAATGTTACCTGTGACACCAAAGCTTCGAAGCATGTGTCAAAAAAAAAAAAAAAAAAAAACTAATTTTCAGTGGCGCTTGTATCGGAGTTTGATTTGTTTTTCGCTGATCATGTGACCCATGACATTTGAAGCTTCATTTGACACATACACCACGTGACTGGTTCAAACACTGATTCAATGGTAGCAGTTCACCATTCACTGCTGATAAATCTCTAAGGGTGATTTGATAAGAACATGAACAAAACAAATAAACAAGTGGTGCCAGGCACAACACACCCCGCTCCTCGCAGATGTTTTAGCTCTTAATGGACATCTCCCTCTCAGAATGTGAGACTATGGGTTTGACTTTTCAAGGTCGCTCGAAGTCAAATGTCATGATGCCATTTTGGAGCCCACATGTAGCTTCCTATCTGTCAGCAACAGTAACTGAGTACTTATCACCACTCTTTTTGGAGTTACGACCATTTAAAATCATGTGACCTTGATTTTGACCTTTCA
>JAPQRP010000020.1:16381908-16401816 GCA_037367295.1 Apogon hyalosoma
ACATTTGTAAATAGCCCTGTTTGCACCTGTCTGTTTTGCTTTATGTCTATTTTTTTATGAAGTCTCTTGTTTGTTTGTCTTTGTTACCCCAGTCAAAATACTTTATTCATTAAAAAAAAGTAAAAATACAAAACATTAACATTAACAAAACAATTACTGCAGGGTCAACACTACACATATGTTACCTTGGTTTTAGTGATTTGGATAAAATATGCATTGATTTAATATTTTTGTTTGTTTGTTTTGTTCATGTTCTTATCAAACCACCCATACAGATTTATTCGCAGTAAAAAAAAATAACTGCTACCATTGAATCAGTGTTTGAACCAGTCACGTGGTGTCTGTGTCAAATGAAGCTTCGGACGTCACGTGATCAAAACAAGCTTTGAGTAGTGAACCTTTTTTAATACAGTTGTGACGAAAAAGTTCATTGCTTCAGAAAGCTTCATTTTGTCCATCACTACTAAGGAGTCAGGTTAGAAAACAACACTGGACAATCATGCAAGAACAATCTGGTAATATGTAACTGAACCAGAGCTGCTTATATTCTGGCCAGCTGATTAGGCACACCTGTGAACAAGAGGTGAAACTAATGCGGCTGACGAGGTGTGGCAAGGTGAGGGAGGAGACAGCAGCAAAGCAGACTGTGACAGGAGCAAAACAATTCTAAACATACAGCTCCTGTATTATGTCTATTTACATGTTTGTTTGGTTTTTTTTTTGTTTTTTCAACCTTTATTTAACCAGGAGAGTGGGTGCATGTAAAAGCCCTGGGCAATTTGTTTCCTGTGAGAATTATTTCAATGTGACGCCAAACAATGGGATAGCCAAAAGCAGAGGTTTAATTCATATAAACAGAAAACAGTAAATGTAAGACAAAATTTATGATCATCACTTTATAACGTGACCTTTAGTTTTGCTCCTCTATGTCTCATTCAGTGAGTTTTAGCGGTAAAGGATTATTACTTGTACTGTTAGATCTGCTCAGTGTTAGCTTAGCAGTGCAAAGTTAGTCACATTTTTCTGCTGTTTTATGAAATTATTAATTATATACGCCCTTAAATGGGAAAATATCTAAAACAAGCTAAAAGTCTGAGGCCAGCATGTTGTTTGGATTGTGTTCTGTTGTTCAACAGTTGGTTTTGTTGAGCTTTTAGCTGATGATCTTATGGTTACATGTGTGTATAGATCAGTGGTTCTCAAACTTTTTTGGCTCGTGATCCCATTTTAACATTGCAAATATCTGGCGACCCTAGGCATTCAAAACAGAGACATTTTTTTTCTTGGAGATGTCTTAGTGAGGCCAGGTGGGTGAAGAGATCTTCCTATTCTCTGTTAGGTCTGTTTTTCTGACTGCAAGTGTATCCAGGAAGGTTGAAGCATAGTAGCTAATGTATGCAGTCACATGATCGGGTCAATCAAGATATGCCCTCTCAGATATTATATTCTGCATTTTATTTGAACTGGATTTTTATTAGGAAAAGTGTGTGGTGTTTTAATTATAACAAAACATATACTGAATCATTAAAAAATATTTTTACTAGTAATTTTTTAACATTTTTATCAATTACTAGAAATTTCAAGCAACCCCATTTGAATTTCAGGCGACCCCACTTGGGGTCCCGGCCCCAAGGTTGAAAAACACTGGTATAGAATATGTATTTTCTGGGCTTAAAAGGCTACAAATGTGTCTTACAAGAGGTTCTCGTCACAATGAACTAGGTTATGGAAGGAATAGCAACCAGACATAAATATACACATAAGTCACAAGGAAAGTATACAATAAATGCAAAGAAGTAGTTTAAATATTTCAGCTAATTTAGCAAAACATCTATAGCCAGAGCTTTGTGCCTCCATGGCATTTAAAGTTCCAAATGATGGTTTTCAGATACGCTGCTGTTCATACTCATACAGCAAGGCAAAATAATACATTTACATACTACGTATTCCTCTACTAATGAGTGAATAGTAAAATTTGGTTACAATTAAACCATATTCAACAAATTCGTTTACATACTAGAATATTTTTTACTTTTTTAAAACGTCTAACAAACAAAACCATACTCCCAGTGATGCATTTACTTCATTCGTTTCACTTTTTATTTTTCCCTTATTATTAGTTTAAAATACAGCATTAGTCTCTCCATTCATGTTTCCTTTCACTAGACTCAGTACATTTCTGTGACATTTAATGAAGTACTTCTTGAGCCTAATAGGTAAATCTATCCACTTACCTTCCAAATGCAAACCAGACAATATAAAGTTGAATTCCAAAATGTATAAATCCCTTTGAATTGGCCCAATTATGAGGCCTTGTTCAAGCCAAAAGCTATTCTCCCCAGCTGGAGAAGAACTTCTCATGGGCAGGGCACTGACGTTAGTACCCCCCACCCTTGTCTCCCCTTTTCTTGGCCCTACTGAACCTTTACCCACATTGAATAATAAGTCAAATCAGGGTGGATGGAATAAGCAGCAGGGTCCTCTGGGTTTCCTTTAACGAAACAGTTCAAAGAGTTGAAATATGATCATTTGGCAAGAAACATATTCATAAAATAAAGCTGAGAAGAGGGGAAATCTTGAAAGTCTATATTTCCTCCTTGTTTCCTCATCTGCAGTCTATAAATGATATTGACATTAGTTGTTTTTGTACGTGCAATTACTTTTTCAGTCTATATACTAGAAAAACCACCAACAACATTTGGTTGCTCTGTTAAATCGCTTCATTTAAAGCCAGTTAATTGTTGAATTGTACTGATTTCACCACTGTTACATTCATTTTTCCTCCCCATATGCCATTAAAATGATCACTGTTCACATTTTCATGACTTTGTTGGCTTTTTATCTAATGGTAGAGCAGACAGGCCTCCCTCTGCCCATAATGCCGTGCTACACAGTAATGGATTTCAATCAGTGGATTCATTAGAAGTATTTACATTGTGACCCACATCAGCATCCAGCTCCTTCTACGCCTTTCTCCCCCTCCATTCATGCCTGTATTATGTGTGCACTAAAAAACTTGACAGCAACTGCTCCTGTTTAGGCAATCGGTTGCACTGAGAAGGAAGCCGGTTATTGGGTTGACGTTTGTATGTATGTTTCGATGAGGTCAAAGGTCAGGGTCAGCACCTCGCTGCATTTTTGTAAAACTGCCTTAGTCACATAAATGCACAGGATAAGGAAAGCTGATAGGGGCATTCGACATGACAGAGTAAGGAATAAAAGTCTGGATGTGACCTCTAAATCATGGGGTCATAAACACACTTTGTATGTGTACATGTGTGGGGAAAGCACAAGTTTTTAGTTGGACCTTCCACATAAAAGATTTTTTGTCCTCGTCTGGTAAAGGCCATCTCGCGTCTAACTGCAGTTGCCGTGGTGAAATGTGTGCTGCTTGAGTGCTCGACTGCCAAGCAAAATCAGGAGGGCTTCGGTGAGTTTCCCATTTGTAGCCTTCAACAACATACGATCTTAACCTACCCTATGAGTGATCCACTGCAACACTCAAGACTTGAAGTACAGTATTTATTTTTTCACTGGCAGCGCAGGCTCGTTTCAACTCAAAAGTGAAATGGTAAGAATAAAAATCGCAGCATTTGATGTATTTGCTGTGCGGTCGAGGGAGACGTCTCTTTAAAACACAGATCTGGGAATTTCCATGAAAAGTGAAGTTGAGAAATGACTCTTACCCATATGTAATGAGAAATTGCATTACTCAGGCATATAGGTATGAGACACCGCCTGCCACCTAACCCCCTGAAGCCTGTAAGCGCTGTCCATGTATAAGTGTATAACCATGGGCTTAGATAACACTAAGCTCAATACTGGAAAAGCAAGATAAGAGCAGCCATAGTCACACAGCTAAAAAAAAAAAAAAAAAAAAGATTAGCAAAGTTTTGAAGTCAAGTAGTAAAGCAGAAACTACCCTGGCTTCATCTTAAACCCCTAAAATGCTTCCTGGTGTTGCGAACCAAAAAAAGAATATTAAGCAATGCATTACATAAAATCAGAAAGGTTCCCCACAGTAAAATTATTCCGACGCAAAGGCACAACAATGGCTGGAGGATTTGTTCAGGCTAGTGTCTTGTAGCAATTTGAAAAGAAATCCAACAGATTAATCCACCAGGGGAAAAGTGAAGAAATCAAATTAAGCACTTTGCAGAATGAGCCTGATAATGGAAATATTACACATCTCCAACTAAGAACAAAGGATCAGCTACAGATGTACTTCTATGTATTAAACTGCTCCGTTTGACGTTAAAAGTAATTCAGTTTTAACTTTTTACATTGAAGATTTATACACCCAACGAAAGAAGTACTGAATTGTTTTTAAAGTACTACATCATGCACTGCAGAACACATTATAAAATAATAACACAAGATATACTTTATTGATCCCCCAAGGGGGAAATTCAAATGTACAGCAGCACAAGACAATATGTATCTAATACAATAGAAAAGAAAGACAAAAAATATAAAAGTGTTAAAGTGACAAAAAAAATGACAAAAAATAGTAGTATCAATAATAACAATAGATAAAGTAACAAGTGTGCTGTCGGTGGCATTAAGTGTGGAAGTGGGCAACATCAGCAGATGCAAAAGTCTGTTCAGAGCAGGATGTACTTTAGGCCAAGCTGCTGGTGTACAGTCTGATGGCAGCTGGAACAAAGGGGCATCTGAACCATTCAGTCCTGCACCTAGGTGGGATATTTATTCAGTCATCTCCTGACCCGCTTTGTCCTTGAGAGGGTCCCAGCTACCTGAGGGCGAAGGTGGGGTACACCCTGGACATGTCGCCAGTTCATCGCAGGGCTGACATATAGAGTCGAACAACCAATCACTGTCACATTCACACCTATGGGCAATTTAGATTAAGCGATTAACCTATCAGTGCATGTCTTTGGATGGTGGGAGGAAGCTGGAGTACCAGGAGAGAACCCACGCAAACACTGGGAGAACGTGTAAACTCCACACAGAAAGGTCCCACCCCCTTTGGAATCGAACCCAGGATCTTCTTGCTGTGAGGTTTGAGCACCACCGTGTTGAGGTGGGATAATTGGCTGCAAATTATGCAAATTACACACTATGCTGATGTTTTCATGATGACAATATAAATGCTTCCTTCAGAAAAAAAAATCCTAGAGCTACATGGAATAAAGTCTTTAAGTGCATTATTTTGTCTTGAAATAAGTGACCTAAAACTCATTGAATACTAGTGAAAGACTGAAGACAGATAATCCTATCTTAATAACCTTATTATTGGGCATAAGAGTGAAATTCCCCTGCCTACTCTGCAGATCCATTATTAAAACCCCATTTCAATAAGGTTCATCATTACAGTTTCTACTGTAATATGGAACACATGATGAATATGTCAGGTCCAGCCTACTCAGTTTTTAAAATAAAGTTGGTGAACGTCCGTCCATGAATCATTTATTCAGAGCCTCTCTGAGTGCCACAGATGAGGTATAGTGTCTGCTGTAAGTTGCCTCCAGAGGAGCCGGTTCTGCTGGGTAATAACTGAGGTGACTTCCTGAGGTGGTAGACAGGATGAGCTCTCTTTATGTCCGTACCTCCACATGATCAAGGCAGAACTTGTAACTGCCAGATGACAGAAAAGTATTAGTTTTGTGAGGTTTGTGTGTGTGTGTGTGTGTGTGTGCGTGTGTGTGTGTGTGTGTGTTTGTTGCAGTGTGTATGTCTGCATAGTTATGGTGCTGCTTACACTGAAGCAGTCAACCTCAATCATGCTTTCTCTCATTTTCTCTCTCTTTAGCTTTCTTGCTCTCGATCTGCTCGTCTCCCTCTCGCTGTCTTGTGTTTTGACAGTAGGACTAGTAATTACTGGGAAAGCAGTCCGTTGGTTGGGGCTTTGCCTGGAGCGCTGTGCTAGCCATGGATAACAACGAGGCATCATCTCAGGAACAAACAAACACACCACAATCTTAGGCCAAGTACTCCAGTATAACAACTAGTTTAGTTTAGTTTAGTTTAGTTTCTAGGAGAAAAAAAATCATAAAATCATTTTGTAAAGCCAAGTTTATTTTCATTTTTCTGTTGCCTACATTTTAGAGAAACAGAACTGATTCTTAATTATTACAACAATAATTTCAGAAGAGCCCTGCAAGTCCAAACTGTTTAAATCACTTGTACTATCTTAACTCAATTTCATTATTTTCATTTACCCAATATGTTAATTTCATCACCACTCGGCAAAAACTGCCACTTTTTTTTGTATAATTTTTGTATGATACAGTATGTAGGAGTCTGCCAATGTGGTAAAGAACTAGCAAGGCTACATTTCTTAAAACAAGGATAAAGGTCTAGCTGCTGCATAATTAAATAAAAATAATTACATTTTTACCCTGCCCCCCAAAGGGGAGGCGAAGGTATTGCTTTTGGTTTGTTTTGGTTTTTTTTTTTTTTTTTGTCTGTTTGTTTGTTTGTTTGTTTGTCAGCAACTTTACACAAAAACTACTGGACCAATTTCCACGAAATTTACCAGAAAAGGTGTGCTTGTTTTAGGAAAGTTGTGCTTTTTATATGTAACTAAAAGGAGTTATTTAAGTTTACTTAATGTGCATTAGGGAATATAATGAAAATAATGTTGCTCCTCTGCTGTAATATGAAAATAAATAAATAAATAAATAAATAAATAAATAATTGTTATTGGTTAATCTCGCTGAAATTTCATTAAAGCTGGAATATTTTCTAATGAGAGCTACTTGTCCAATGAAACCATGTGCTTCACAAGATTAGGTTTTTCTCTTTTCTTGTTTCCTACAAAATAAGCCATGTAATCTCCTTTTTAACCATAATTAACATACTCTGTTCACATAAAACATGACATTATAAAGGAAAGGAAGAGTACAACAAATACATTGTATTAGAGTCAAAGCTAGAGGATAGATGCTGCAAGAAATGAAGAACAAAACTATGAGCTAATCTTTTTAACTCTGTCTCAACTAAAATCCATTTTTCATGCTGCACAGAAAGTGCTCTGGGACAATGTCAGTGCCTCGCAGCTCGGCGAGTCCTTATCCTATTACCCGTCAATCATGTACCCCCACAACTCGATTACCCGCGATACCTGTGACTTCAATTACCTGCATTGGGAAGGCTAGGTGTCAAAATATTGATTCTATTAATGTCGCACTCCGAATAATGACACTCAGCTGAAGAGTTATGGCCTTCTGGATAAAGGACTAATAAGGAAGAAGTAATCAGAGGATGGCAGTGATGAAGTGTGTGACATTTGGGACTTGTAAAGCACACAGAAGTCTACAAGTGCGTGAGGATACAAACAAAGGGAGGCCCTTAGTGTCTGGATCAGCGGTGTTATCCATCTCACTTTATTGATTGACTTCAGTTACAATGTGGCCTTTTAAGTGGAAGACGCCACTTGTCATTTCTTGGTTCTGGCATGATACGTGTCATGTCGACAAGGCCATAAGCCGAACAATAAGCATCAAACCTGCTTGACAGGTGATGTTTTTTATAATATTTCATCCTGTATGTTGCTATTAAGGAAGAAACAAATGAATTAGTGACCAAATTCTCCAAGGAGAACAGTGCCAGTTGAAGGGAGTTCATAAAAAAAAAAAAGAAAAAAGTGTTCTTTTTTTCTTCTAATAATAGTTCAGACCTTAAAGTACATTTTAGCAACGTGAACAGAAAATGAAATAGTTAGTTGGACAGTTTGACTGCAAAGGCGTTCCCACAGCTTGTGCTTGTCCAATTAATCATTATACCCAGTGTAAAAGCCAAGGATCTTAGAAACAATTAAAGAAAATGTGTGTGTAAAAAGCCGAGTTCTTCTACAAGAGTCCATCCAGTCACTAGAAACTCCCCTAACCACAGCACTATAGAACCATTATCTGCCAGTAAATGCAAAATAAAAGGTGTGCTCTCATCTCAGACATCTGCTGACTGGCCATGTGCAGTGACAACTCCTTCAAACACACTGCAACATATTTAAACATTTACTGGCAGTGGAGGAAAAAAAAAAAAAGGGGGGGGGTTTAGGAGGGGCAGCTAAATGCTGCAATAGCTGTTTCATGCCAGAATAGTTTTAGGGCGCCAGCGGCTAAATTGGTTTACAACTTGATGCGACGAAGAAACACTGATGAAAACATAATCAGAAACACAGGGCTAATTCAGCATGCCATTGAGTCAACATATAAATACGAAAAAAAAAAGAAAGAAAGAAAAAAGCAGATAAGAAGGAAAAGGAGGCCAGGAGGGCAGGTTGCAGACAAATCATTATCAAATTTTCTTGCGACAGTAAATAATTAGGGCCAGACGGTACAATTATATAGCACTTGTCATAAAAGACCCAGGGCGTATAGGTCAGGAATGCTCTATTGTGATTTTCCTGTTGTGGTGTTGGAGGAAGTGAGCCAAAGACTTGTCTGGCTCTGGATTGTCTCAATGCGAGCCTCCAGGCAGGTGTTTCATAGAGTTACTGTGTGTTTTTCTGAGTGTATGTGCCTTTCTATTGTGCAAGTACTGATATTCAACAGCGTGCACGTACCCCCGAGATTTTGTATGAACTCGTGAGCCCACTAAGACTGAGAGAATGAAGGATAATTTATTCATTGTTCAACTATTTAACGATTTGTATTTTCACACATTTTTTGTGGAGTTTTTAGTGGCAACATGCTGTGCAGTTCAAACCACTATTTACTCTGGCAGAACAGACGTCTCAGCCCAAAGAGAAGATTTCACATTTTCAGACAATCAAGCAGAGAGAGAGAGAGAGAGAGCTTTTAGTTTTCTGGTATCAAGCAGAGAAGTAGGACAGTCCATAACATCTATCAAGATAGAAATGATGGCGCTAGCGTAGCATAGAATTACAGAACAAACTTTGACTCAAGTACTGTAGTCTTTCCATTACTGGAATGTGTATTCAACCGTTTGACCCTGGTTCAAAATAACCAGCTTCTTCCAAAAATTATTTACTCCTTTTAAATATAGCCAGAGACCTCAATTAAGTCCGTTGGCCACCTTTCTGTTGGGGCTAAATGGATTTACTTCTTCGAACAAATTGCTTCTACCCCAGTGAGCTGGAGGACAGTACATTGTAAATAGTTGTAAGCTTACTCCTTTCTGGTGTTTCTGTGAAAAAAAAAAAAAAAGGCAGAGAGTCCAGATAGTTCTGTTGGGGAACTGAACAGAGTTTTTACATTATTTATTTTTAGACTTGGTGTGATGGTCACAGTGAGAAAAAGCTGCCCCCACCATCTTTTTTCCTTATTTTCTAAAACAATTTGTCAGGCGAACTATGCCTTATTATAGTCAGTGCAGACAAATAATTACTTAACTGTTTGTCAGTGCATATCCACTTTTGAAATACCCTCTGTAACTAACAACATATGTCATTTACGAGGGCATGAATACGTATAATTGAGCTCACATTTCAAAATATCTTTGTGCCAAACCTTGAAGCTCCTGCTCCACTGCTGTGTTACCGGCTGTTGCAAGAAAATCCGAGACTGCACCAAAAGCATTCCTTCAAACCATTTCAACCATTCACTTTGCAGCACTGCTTTAGATGAATTATTTGCTAGTTTATAAAGGAAAATATACAAGCAATATTGCCCAATATGAGGCATTTTATAAAAGCTACCCAGTTTGACAGTGAAATTGGATAGTTTATAAGCTTAGAGAATCAGGACCGCATATTACACGCACAACGCAAATACTCTGACAGTGAAGAGAAAAAAAAGAATTACATTTCTTGTTGATGTACACACCATAAAGAGAAAAACGGCAGTTCAAGGCTTTAGGTTTTCATCAAAAGCTGCCTTTCAGTCCCAATTCTATCCAGTCGCACCCAAAAAATTATTAATGTAAGAAGCAGGTGTTGATAAAGCAGTTTTATTGAGCTAAAACACTCAGTGGTAAAGAGGAGTGCTGCAATGCAATGGCAACTCGCCTACAGAGATATGAAACATTACCTCCCATTATGCGAGACATTTCTAAGATAATTACCAGTCACTCATTTTCTTCACAGTAGAGCTGCATTTGCTCTCCTGACTGCATCATTTTCTTATTAAGCCCTAATGGGTCAAGATATATCTATTTCCAAAGCCTCTAAAGCTTGTCCTTTTCAAAATAGTGAAGCTAATGGGAAAGAAGTCTTACTGATTTTCTTCCAGCCATTTTCGGATGCCATCTGACATTGTTTACTCAACCTCTTACATCATAGTAACCACACAGTATTATTGGTATTAACTAGTTACATCTTGGAAATAGAGTTTAATCATTAAAAAAAACAGAATAATGTTTTTCTTAAGTGTACAGTAAATCCCTCCAAAACTCTAAATATAGACATTTCAGCAGACAAAGTCCTGCAAACCAATGGGAAAACTTAAACTTTGAAAAACTCTGGAATATCCCAAGCATGATCCAGGTCAAAAAGAGAAAAAGAGCCAGAGCTCTGCTGTGAATGAAAGCATGAAAAGATTTTCTGGCCAAGTGGTGGATTAAAGTCATTTTATGTCATATGCTGTGATTTTAACGGTTAGATCTAAAAAAAATCACACTGAAAGGACAAACCCACCATTTTCTTTGGCCAAAACCAGAGAAATACAGACCATCTCTATGTGGTTTTATACAGCAACAATTCACTCTGCATCGATTGACTTGATTCTTCTTTTCCCTTTTCCTTCTCCATCTGCAATTCTGATTTCACCTCTGTGCAGCCAAGTGTGTCTATTCCAATACCTGACAGGCCCATTGGACGTGCACACGTAGCCTCTCCAGGCTGCAGAGTGACGGATGGCCAACGTACCACACTGGTCGGGTTGCTCATGTTTAATTCTGATTACAACCATTTTTCCCAGCCAGTCATCCAACTGCCCACACCGGGTCCCCGTCAGCAGCACCCAGGGGAGCTGGAGAGAGTTGTGGCGGTGACCAGGGGCTCTCTCTGTCCATCACCTTCAACATTTGCCTCAGTGGAACATTCAATTTATTTTATAGCACCACTCCACTTGATAGCACTGACCTCCCCAGATCCCTTGGAGAGTAATGAGATGGCTACACTGATGTCAGTCTCAGTGTTGACTGGTAAGACCAACCACCCAGTGGGGATCTTCTGGAGAGGGGCCTTGTAATAAAAAAAAAAAGGTAGTGGGGAGGAAAGAGATTAATTTCACTCGAGCCGTGTTCTGATTTCAAAGAAAGCCCCTCTCAAGCCCTGCTGTGCCCAATTGTAACACTGTCCTTCACTGATGGGCATGTGTGATTGGTTTGTCACGGATGGGATTCATCATGAAATCTAAATACAAGGAAAGAGTTGCACACGAGACAGTGAGGGTTTCATATGATGCTCCAGAAATGACTCAAAATGTCAGAGCAAAGAGTAGACCTGTCAAGAATAGGGTCACATTTCAATTTGAAGAGTGCCATGCTGTGGCCAGAGAAAGGAAATACATGAATAGAGTTGGATTTTACTGAAATGCAGTCAGAAAGCAGCTATTGTCTGATGGATTTTACCAGCGATCGCCACACTATCATCTGGTGACCCCACAGGCTACACTCCCATGCCAAAACTATTAAAACCACATTAAAACCTCCCACCATTTGGAACTTTGAAAATGCAGTCATTCTCACAGGCACATCTGCAGAAACACATCATTTCAATTTTTCATGCTCGTGTTGGGACCATCCACTACCCCTTTTTTTTTTCTTTCTTTTGGTAAGTTAAAACATAAAAAGCACACCAGTCCCTGCAAATCAAATCACAGCAACTTTAATTAAAACAATGGAAATAGTTTCAAATAATATTTTCAGATGTTATTATTTAAGAAACGTTTGAATCCCCTACTATCATATAACTTGAACATGAAAAAGACAGGTGAATTTTGTTTTATATCTCCTTTCTGATGGAACTGAAACATGTGGTATGCAATATATACACTATCCCCATGTGATACTCTTACTCCTTCACTGCATTTTCATCCTGGATATTGACTTTTGAAATATATTTCCAGTAGTATCCATTACACTGTCACATGTATACATGTCCTGGTTTCTGACATTTGTGCGTCATTGCACAGGTACTAAATGATGTAACAGAAATGCATACATGGCAGCAGAAACAACTGCATATTACTTCTGGAGTGAGAGAAAAACAATGTTTTGTCTTTCAGAATTTAAAAAATATATACATATATATACCTGGCAGATTAAATGGAAAAAAGAACTGAAAAGCTGCTTCAAGTCTATTAAAAAAAAAAAAAAAAAAAAAAACTGGACATCAGTTTTGCACAGTGGTATGGTGGTCCCTGAAGAAGAGGGTATACTCTCAATTTCTGCCTTTTTTTTTTTGTCGTCCATAAAAATGCCCTGTTTTAGAAAATGACATGTAAGACTACTCTATTTAGTTTACCCAAAATTCTTTCAATAGTATTTGCTCACTATTATAAAATTATCACAACTTGATCAAGAGCAGTTTGTAGGTATTACTGATCACACAAGCAGCTGCATGAATGTAAATGTATTCAACATGAGGCAAACAAGGATAACGTTAGCCTTTCATAACGTTAGCCTAATCAACTGGGATGGCACTGGTACCTGAGGTATCCAATCAGGTTCCAGAGGTGGCCAGCGCTAGTTAGCAATATTTCCCTCTGGGCTTCACCATCCTAGGGGAAAAAATTGGCAATTTGGCTCAGATACTACTGAATGGTGAGCATCAGGGGGGATTTAGAAGTGGGTATACGCAATACTGACTGAAAAATAAGTAGATACATACCCTGGACTACACCACTGGTTTAGCAACACAAACAGTGCAGCAGATCAGATCATGGTGGAAAACAAAATTAAAACATTATTATTTGGATTAACATTAAAACCAGTTTCTGAATCATGATGACCCTCTGCCATCAGTCATGGCTGCAGATCTTCTTCCTAGCCCTTGTCCTACATGGTGACAGTGACAGAATAACAGCTGGAGGACATGTTTATCTGTTGATCTCGTGCCCCAGTCCTGGCAGTAGATGACGAATCAAACACGCGATGTTGGCATTTCATAGAGCTAAGTCTAATATAAACCAGAGTGGCCTTGTTTTCTATAACCACAGTAACTTTAATGATAGGCAGCAGCTACTGGCAGGCGCCTGCACAAATAGCAACAGCAATGAGTAGCCAGGATACTAGTATTTATCATATAAACATGGATATGAGTAATCAGATTTCTCTGTGTGTCCATGTTAATGCCATATCCAGTATATGATCAAAATCAGGATAAGCCTCCTGACCAGGATACTGGTGTGCATGTAAACACAGTCCTTGTGAAATTAGACCTGACGTTTGTCAATACTTGCAAATAGCTGCCTTCAAATGCAATCACTTTGATACTTATCACTTCAGTGTCTCCTCTAATCAGGAAAAGGCCTCAAATGGCACATTAGCTCTGTTCAGGAAACTCAGGTTAATGGGATTTGTTAAATTTACTGGGTCAGTGTTCAAATCCATTCATGGTTACAGAAAGACTGGAACCTTTCCCAGCAAAGGCCAGGGTACACTGCACTCTATACAAAATTCATGGAGACTTTGTGGTCATGAGAAAAACACACCCTGTCACAAACCATGGTCATAAAACAATACGTAGAGAGCTGTGATCACTATTGAATGGATTGATTCCACATCTACAAATTACATCCAATCAGGCCTTTACAATGACATAACCCCAACCTCTCACTGAGGTCATACATGCATTTTGGTGAACTACACAAATCCATTCAGTTGCATGCTTATTTAAACACTCTGATATCACTGTAGAAAGATTTACTGGCATTGCATTCTCCCTTTTTCCACTCCTCCTTCACTTCCACACCCACAGCCAAATTCCTTCCTGTCCCACTGATTAACTCAAACATTAATCAGACCTTCAGGTGATTGTGTATAAACAGTACCGATAGTCCATGTGGCTTTGGTGTCATCACATTTCCCCATGTTTATGTGAAAGGATGCCCATATATTTCTCTGCACCACCTGCCAATTAGCATCTCACTAGTACAATACAGCATAAGCTAATACCACAGGAAAGGGGGGGGGGTCACAGAGGAAAGGGTTTGAGGCAGAAAGTGGTGGTTGGTGTGAGGGAAACTTTGTGCCTGAAAAAGAGGAAGTGAAAGGGAAATTTGAGAGAGGAAATTAAGGCGGTGACAGAGAAAGTAAAGGGTTTTGATAGAGGAAGTGACTGAGAGTGTGGAAGATGGAAAGGAGGAGAAATTTGGCAGAACCAGGAGCCCTTGAAGAGGAGAAACAGAGTATGACAGCTGGAGAGAGTGAGGACAGCTGTGTCTTTTCGATGGCACAGGCTAACGCTCGGGTCCTGTCTATCTTGAATGAGTACAGTGCATTTTCCCCCTGTGAATCTTAAATAACGCTTTTCCTCTTCGACAGCCGCTGGAGAGTAAGGTAGCCTTTCTCTGGTTTCGTATAAGAAAGTGACAGCCTGGGTGTTTTTTGGAAGAAAGAAAAAAAAATTAAATGACAAACTCAGTCTGGCTGTTGAATCTCAATGATTCTCTTTGGCTCTCTCAGACGTAACTTCTTGACAGCCCCCTCAGTCGGAGGCAGTCCTTCAGCCTTACTGCACAGGAATGCAGAGCAGACGGCCTGATGCGCTCATAATTTCCTCATCCGTCCTCATGCTTGTTACAATTAAATGCAATTTTAACAGTTGAAAGCCTTCACACAACAGCCATGAGAATTACCTGCTTTTATCAATCTCACATTGTTTGAGTTCAAAGCTCTCCACTCACAGATTCCACAGATGATGCTTCTGATGCAGCATTTTTCATGATTATTTGCAGCACAGGCCAAAGCCCACATGATAAGGATCATGCTCATTGAGACAATTTAATGCTTTTTCTTTGGAAATTTTCTCCTCACATTGATCCTTTTGAACTGGTTAAATTAGCACGGAAACACTATTTTCCACTCCATTCCCCCAAATAAATGAATAAATACATACAAGTTGCTCTGTCTGTGGACAGATAAAAGAACCATATGGAGCTCTGGAAAAATATCTCAAGGAAAGAGTGGGAGAGAACTTCCAAAGGATACAATGTGTAGAAGCAGGGAGTAAAACGATGCTTTCATTATTCATGATTTGATGACTGATAAACACTAGATACTATACACTGAACTTGTATTGTTTTTCAATTAACGTTAACTGTAATCACTCATTTTAACACAGAAAGAAGAAAAACTGCAGGACTTGTTGGCAATCTCTGCGCAGTGTTTTCACACCTCATAATTCCTTGTGACAGAGGTGGTCTGAAGATTTTAACAAAACGCTTGCTGGACTGCTGTAAAGGCTCTGATTTACAAAGATCTGCTAATATTATTCTCCACCTTCCAGGCCTCTACTGTGCCCACCCATATTATTAGATTAGTTAGTTTCTTTTCTCTAAAAACACATTGGAGACAGCATCTGGAAGCCATACCTAGCTGTGGCTAGCATGAGCAAGTTTCAAAACAGGGCAGGGGGGGTATTGTACTATGAGGGCATTTATGTGGCAAGTGAGACAGGAAGCTGCCACTGTGGGCAAACCTGAGAACTCAGCATCTTATCTGGAAAATGAGTCTTGGCTGAATCCATTTTGTTGCTGAGTTCACAAGTACACTTCACTGCTTCTTTGTTCCTATTGATGAATGTTATACCTACCTGATAAAAATAGGAAGTAGCAGTTAATAAAACATAGACTGATACATCTGTAGACTTGTGACCCTATTTTTTTCTTTTTTCTTTTCCTTGAGGGAACAGAGAAGGAGGGGTAAAGCTCAGATGAGTTTACAGCAGACAAAACATATCTAAAACACACTGACTTCTTTCCACTTCGTGTTAGTAAAGGGGTTTTATGCAGCATAAATATTCCAAACTCTCGGCATCAGGGGGAAGGTGTGCACCAGAACATACTTACAACCAGTAGCAGCTTGTTAATAGAGGGTGCTAGGGTGCCTCATGTGAAGAAGAAGACCTAAAATAATTTTACAAAAACATTAATATTTTATTAAACAAGCCATACATGATACAGTCAGTGAGTACTGTGGATAATCTGCATTCAAGTGTAGTTTAAAAATGTTTTCAGTAGTTTAATGAGCAGTCAAGTCATGTGTTGCCTGTTTGGGGCGCCGGCCAACAACTCGTTATAAATGGCACGTGCGCTCCAATACAAGACAAAGGAGAGCCTCGGGGCGCAAAAAATCACCGCTATGCACCCACAGTGGTAAATGTCCCATCCCAAAAAGAATCAAGGCCTTCCTCAGAAATGGAATCAGTGAATAGGTTCATAAGTAATACTACTGAGGAGGGACTTAACAGCTGGCTAGTTCAATGGTTAAAACAATGGACTTCGGTGTGGGATCGATTCCCAGTACAAGGGGTGTTAGTTATATGTTTTAACCTTTACGTTGAATTTCCACCTTTTTTGCCATGCCCTCTACTCGCACTGCCTTCACCCATGCTCTAAATGCATTGTCCATATTCTCAGTGGAAAAGGCACTTGTCAGTGACATGCCTGACTTTAACAACAGAGTCATAGAAACATGTGCATGTTTGAAGGATAGATGGGTGAAATTTACATATAAAAATACATGACCGTAAACGCATCCAGTGTATTTTTTTATTTTTAAATTAATATGTTAAAATAGTGGTGCATGTACTCTGTTGTATCCTAGTGGTGACATGTGGTTATAGTGATGCTGAAAACTGACTTGGATACTGCGCCCCACCAAAAAGTAATTTCACCAGCAGCCACTGCTTACAACTACCAAAACTACCAATGAATCACCACTATGTAACCACAGACCATATCACTCACTGAATACAGTGTAAAGCTCATTAATAACACAAATCTGTATTAAGATATCATCAAGTTTTCTTCTTCAAACAAAAACATTCAAAGCAACTTTGTGTGTTAAAATCTTCACATAGGGAACTGCACCAACTGATAATCTACATTATAGCTTTGTTAGCTTATCTCTGTTTTAGACAGAAAATAGCCACAGTAAAACCATAGGTCATCTTGGTTTTCTGTTCAGTTTGTGTTGCTGGGCTACTACCAACACTACAAATCCATTTGGAATCGTTCAAACAAGGCCACAAAACTTAGCAACGATAATAACATTACATCCTTAGCTTGATACTTTCATCAGTTTCTTAGTCAAACTCATCCATGCAGAGAGTCGCTGGGATTTCTGCGTCAAACTCCATTCTTTTCATTCAGAGCTGGGTCCAGTGGTGACAATAACTGTGCTTCTAGCTTTTATGACTTTCTCTGACTCTAAAAGTTGTCTCAGCAGTTTTCATCCCATCCCCTCACTTTCTAATGCTTAGGTCAAGGGTGCCACGGTGTTCGTGTTCATCATCATGGGAGACCAGTAGAGTGACTCACTACTCCCTCTAGTGGCCATGTGAATCCACTGGACCATCAGTGTGAATATATACAGTTTGTATCTCTTTGGGGTAACCTTGGGACTTCAGTATAACTAAACACTCTGGTGATAATTTTTAAGTCATTATTTAAAAATATTTTTAAGGTAAAAGTACAATATATAGACACTTTAATCCAGTAGGCTCTACCTTTTAGGTCAAAACCCAGTGGATATAAGTGATTTGTTGGGATTGGACTTTAGCAACTCTTGAAAGTGTCATTGCTAACTATACAGCACTTATAACTACAAAGAAAAAAAGAGGCTTTTTTGCAGTTTGTTCAAGTTCTGGTTTGAAGAAGCAAGTACTTTATAACCTCAGACCTTAAGATTCTTTTTTTCAGAGGTCTTCAGAGCTCAGCAGCAGAGAAAGACTTCCAAGAGTGCTGAATAGCTCTTAGGCAAATGTACAAAAAGAAAATGTTTGATGAACTTTCAGAGACTGTATATGTCTTTGTTGAATAGCCTGAAAAAGTGTGGAGATCAACATCATCACAAAAAATAAATAAATAAAAGATGAGCGCTCTCTTTCCCAATCGTGTAGTCTAACTGTCTTTGCTAACACTGCTTTGGAATACAGCCAGAGTATAAAAAACAAAAGATAAATACCTGTCTTACATATACTTTCCCAAACCAAATTCTTAAAGCCGCAGTGTAAACACAACATGAACTCTGTCCTATAAGTTATGCTAATTACAGATAAAGCTTGAGTGGCTTACAGTTAGTGCCAGGTAGATTAGATGGTTGCAAATAAAAGAAATAAACAAGGCACAGTGAATTTTCTTGGGTCCAACTGAAGATGAGGAGCAGATGAAGATGAACAGAACAGAAGACAGCAAAAGAGGAGTGAGGTTTCCCAAAAATTGATGAGGGGAAAACTGGAAAAGACCAGATTCCTGATCTTAACTGGCCTACTGGATGATGTTGTAAAATTTAAGCTGCTTATTTGCGCAGCCTTTCTTCAACAAACGTAACTGTCATTAGTTCCTGAATAGAGGAAACTGCAAAAACAAGGCTGTAATGAGGGCAGGGGGGATGGAAGCCAAAAAGTGAAGTTTCCAGCCCTTTTAAGTTTGAAAAGAAGTTAAGTCCAGAATGTAAGAACAGTGCTCCACCTCGATCAAAGTTGTGAGATAAGCAGGGCAGATTAATACTTAAGGGAGCAGAGCTTAATATACTAAACCACGGACAAGTCTGTCTCCTACGCACAACGAGCTCTCCAGTATTTTGCTCACTAATGGAATGTTTTCAATGACTGCAGAGAAAAGAGCTGAGTTTAGCTTCACGTGTCAATTTACCCACACCCCTCTTTTGTTTCGCCTCTAAACTGACTGCTTCAAAGATGTCTGAGACTAAGCGCCAGAAAAGTGCCTCTGGATTGTGCATTGTAGGCAAAATCTATTCAGAATTTGCAGCCAGTCCAAGAAAGATCTGTACAGATAGTGAGAATTTGCTGGCAGGGCTCACTCTATGATCAGTCAACTTCAAATCACTCTTAACCTACCATAAGCAACTCCACCATCATTTGGGTGTGTTGTTTCTCCAGTGGTGTTTGGAATTTATCAAATGTAATATTACTACAAAGCAGTGAATCCTTTAAACATAAGTCCCTACGATGTCTTTATTAGGACACCTCAGTAGTACACTTGCAGGCAGTATATTGTATACACTACATACTCATTTGTGCAGTGGATGGATTTAGACAGGGTTTTAGTGTCTCAAATCAAAGATGGTACTTATGATTCCATTATCCCAAGACTTATAGCCGAAGGGGTGATAAGGGGTCAACCTATCCAGTTCAACCACTCTTACAAGCAGATTTATTAATTAAAGGAAACTATTAATGTTATTAATGTTAGTCTAATATAAAAGGTCCACGGGTCCTTCAAAAAGAAATGAGCAGACATCAGGAGACAATCAAAGGTTGCAGCAAGGTGTAAAACGAAATAAATTCTCCACTCGCTGAAATTATGTGATTCTCCCACAGTTACCACAACACATCACTCCACTGCAAATCAGGTGCCATCTCAAAGCAAACAGCAATGGTGACCAGTATTTATCAGTTGGATTAAAAAAAAATGTACAAAGAAGAAAAACAAATTAATGATTAAAAAAACTAACCTAGTGGATAATAACTGTTGCTTGAAAAAAAGAGTATAGGTTGAGATAACACAGCATTTCCACATAACCTAGGTATTTGTAGGTATGTGTCCTAAGAAAGGGGGTCCAAATCAACCTCTTCAACAATGTAATGAATGAAACATAATAATTCAACAACACTTAAAGCCAGTGATGCCAACTCCTCAGTAAGGAAAGCAGCTATTGGCTATTCTAAAAGTCACTAGAAGTCGCTAACAGTCGCTAATGGAGTTTAAACTGCACACTCAGTAGTACCTCCCCTCATCCTTCTACCCCACCGAAAACAAATTTGCAACAGGGGGGCAGAGGGAGAAAGAG
>JAPQRP010000020.1:16401916-16412826 GCA_037367295.1 Apogon hyalosoma
ACATACATTAGTACTGGGTGGGTTGGGGGGGGGTTTACTGTGACACTGACCGCCTGTGAATGCATTAGGATGATGGAGATCAGTTACTGCTGGACGATACGTGCTTTTACATCGCAGTCTCCAAAACACCATAAAAGTCTCCAGTACCACCACAAAAAATTGCTAGATTTGACGCTAGTCACTTTTGAAAAAAAAAAGTAGCCAAGAGGGTTTGAAAAGTCACCAGATTTAGTGACAAAGTTGCCAATTTTTCAACACTGCTGAAAACTTACACTTAAGATTCACTGTATTGAATCACATATCTCAACTTCAGATTGTTTGATTTTCCATAAATTATATTAATAGTTTGTGATTTGATCATCACCACGTTGACTTTTTGCCACTAAAATTGACCATATTTGGATAAGAGGGGAACTACAGGAGCCCAAGGGTCAGAGGTGAGCTAATGTAAAGCGAATGTTTACTGTCCTTCCATCCAAAACCTTTCCAGCTATCAAAGGGGAAAGACGGGTACATCCTGGATGCATCACCATGTCATCACAGTTAACCTATTATGTGCATGTCTTGAAGAGTAGAATAAATTCAGAAAGAACCCACTTGCTGTGAGGTGACAGTGCTAACCGCTGCACCACCATGCCACCCTCGATGGTCTAATGACTCTGCACAATGCTAAAATTCTCCAAGCCTTATGCAAAAATAAAAATCATACAGACTTAGATAAAGCGTTGTTAGTGGAAACTGTTGACCACAACTGCAGTCGAGCTGTTTGTCAAGGAATAAAACTTTTTTTTTTTTTTTTAAATAAACTGAAACTCCAAGTCAGCAGATGAGCAAGCTGTCATACTGAGCTTTCCAACAAAGCAGACATCAAAGCTTCTATCCAGCCTGAGATCTTATTTGTGGAGGAAAATTTTAAGGACCACCACATCACTAATTAGAGATTCAAAAGGAAAGGGATAAGACTGGAATGGCTCCTGGAAAAAATTACTGACTGCACATTTTTTAGAGACAAGTCTAACTTAAGTCTACGGTAGACAGGGATTTTAGGAGCCACCCCCATTGGCCATCAGATATATAACAACTTTAAGACACTAAAGAACTGATGTCATTTTGGAGGCAGTCTCAGACGTTAGGTGGTTACCATTCTTCTGCTTTGGTGAAGTTGTATGAAGACTAGTGAGGATGAGCAAGGTCAAGGATTCCACATTCTTTGTCAGGTTTGAGTATAACATGGAGACACTTATATCGCACTACATTTTCCCATACCCTTAGGATTAACATACTTATGCAGTCAAACTACCAAGTGCAATTACAGAAATATGCAAATGAGGACACGGTGTTAATGTCCGAGGCGGCTGGAATAAATAAAACTGTGAGGCTGAAATGATCAGACGAAAGACAGACTTTCCTTCATTGACATACACTTTTGAAGAATCACTTGATCATCTCAAATCAAGCCCACTGCTCCTGGGCAGTGTGAAGTGACAGCACCGTATTTTGATAATTCTGGAAATTTTCATCACTCACATCTTTAGTAAAGGCCCCACAGGGACCACAGTATCTGGCCGACAGAGGACACGTGACATGTGGATGGCATGAATGTGTTTCTGTCTTTGTCTTCGTCCTCTGTGTGTTTCACTACGTTGTCTCTGTTGTTTCATTGGTTTGTTGAGTATCTGGAAGTCCTGTCCTGTCCTTTTTTGCCCTGATCCTCATGTTGCTCGTATGCTATTCAGTAACACTCCAACTATAGTCTAAATATTAAGTTTGCAGTATACAACACATGCACTGGGTTTTAAGTACAACCCCAAATATGACTGGCACAACACATCATTTCCAACACTGTTTGGTTAACGATGTTACAACTTCTGAGTCACTGCACATTAAAAGCCAAATTACCCAGTTCTCTTTAACCCATTCTATTGTTCTCTCTTCATCCTAGCTGAAATAAATAGTTTAATTAAAAGTTTGAAAGAAATCGTTAATTTTTCAGAAAGTTTGCTAGAACAAAACAATGTTTCAATTAAAACAACCTCTTGATCTCATCTGACACAAACTTAGAGACAAGAACCTTCCTTTCACATACTCTTTCTATGTTCCTCTCTTCTCCCATTCACTCTCACTTCAAGGATGAGGAATGAATGTGTTAAATGGCAATAACCAATTACTGATGTGCTACTCCTGGTGTATAAAATTCTCCAGATAATAACTCTAAACACTCAAAACATAAACGAAAGGGTGAATTGGTTCTGAAGGTGTCATTAAATGGCTTTTTTTGTTGATATCGTATGCATTCTTCTTAGTTTTTTACTAGTTTGAGGAAAACAGACACACTCAGAGACGTCTTAACAATGAAATTAATTTGCATAAAAATGGAAGGCTGTTGCAGCTGAATAAAAACAAATACTTCAAAAGGACAGTCTTTTTAATTCTTTTTTTCTTGCCATTTATTTGACAATGAAAACTGTGTATATTGTGTGCATACTGTGACGAAGACACATTAACAAGAATTAATATATATTAAGTCCTCAAATTATTGAGCCAGAATTTTCTTGACATTTCCATCAGTATAAACAAATTAGTTTCCTATTTTAGTTAAATGACAGCAATTTTTGAAGTTAACATCAAAAACAAGTCCATTGTCATTTAATTTTCTCTTTTTTTAAGAAAATAAGTCTAGCCTATATGTTGTTTATGTTTGATACACTTGCTAGAGAGAACAATTCCCAGTGTGTTTGTAGCATTTGAAATAGCATGACAGCTAATCATAGGCTTTTCCTTGTAATTCCTTCATGAATGGTAATTGTGTTATAAAAAAAAAAAAAAAAAAAAAGAGGATACTGGGTTTCCTCCAATTGCATGGTTAGCATCACCGGTGTGCATGGAGCCAAATGGACTGTGGGATTGATGGTCAGGAAATGAACACACATGCTGAAATCAACCGGCCATTCACTGCTCTCCCACGATTAAAGCTATTCAGTTTCTCTTTTGGAGCTGCGCCGGACAAGTACCAAGGACTGTCTGCCTGTATATGTTGAGCTACTGCAGACCGCCTCGATGTACCTTATGCTTTTGAGTAAGATGCATGTGTGTAACTACGTATGAAAATCTGAATGTAAGAACATGAGTTTGTTGGAACCATACATGGCCATACCCCCTTCTGGGCAGGAGAACATTCCTCATACTTCAGTGTGGTGCCCTTGAACGATAAGGGTCCCGTGCTGGCTGCTGGACATCCTGTGATTAGCTTTGGAGAGGATGAGTATGATGGTGTGACTGCTAATCCAGTGATACAGACAGCTGCAGCTCAGCTGATACGGCTAGAATGAATCCCCCCCCCCAACAACGTTTGTACATTTATGTGAAGATCGATGCATTGTATATATGTATTACTGCTGCTCATGTGTGTCATTGTAGACTGCCAAAAAAAATACAAGATGGTTTGAAGCTTCTCTTCCCTGCCAATATTACAAGACAGATGGTAGATGTGCTATGACCAAGGAGCAAGGACTTCAGCTTCAAAATGAAACAAATGGTGAAATATATTGAAGTGTAATAGCACTGACAACTTCTGGGCTTGACTCTGAAAAACCTCTTAGACTTAGATTGAACTTCTCTCTAAAAACTGAAGTTAAATTAAAGGTAATATATGTTTTTTTTCTTCCTATTCTGGTTTCATCTGGCTCTTGTAACAGGTATTCTGGTGGTCTCTCTACTCCGCTAATTAGATCCCAGGTCAAATAGAAGGGTTTGATGTCTGCTGTCAAGCTGTGATTGACAGGTGTGTGTGTATATACCCACTTACCAAGTTGGACTTTTAGAGTTTGTGTTTATTTAATAAAATGTGTTTCTTTGTTTTTCTTATAGACAGCTCCACTGTAGTTGTGGTTAATACGCTGTACTAACACAGTAAAATGACTTTGGTACACAAATGCTTGATAAACTTTATTGTTGTACAGTCAGGAAGTTAGCATTTAGCACTAGCTTACCTATGACCCCTCGTGGATAGCTCTGACCCCTCAAGATCCCACATTTGACTTTTCTTATTGATTTAGTTTTGATTCTTTCAATCATATCATCAGTATGGGGGTCCATTCGCATCCAAATACTGCTGTCCATTTTATAGTCCAGTCTTTTATTTTTACTTCTATATTTCACAAAATGTTACATAAGGAAAAACAATGTGTGGTCAAAGAGTGTATCAGTGCCCTTCTCATCTAAATACATTTTTCTAAACATAAAGGCTAACTGGTTTCCACCCCTGCCTTTCAACAGCGGTGATGACCATTCCTTTTAACCTTAATCCTAAATAAATGAATAAAACTAAGAGCATTACCCAAAAAAAACAGAAACAAAGTCCTAGGAATATACAAAATTTTAAAGAAGCAAGATTGTGTTAATACATATATAATACTCAAGATTAATTTTACTGCCATTGTATATACAGAGCATACACAACAAAATTTTGATGCCATTCCATATAATATGACACTAACGTTGCTGCTCATTTTTTTTTGTCTAAAAACAGTCTCTTCCAGATAAAAAAAAAACAACATGACAACAGCCAAAATTAAAACTACTGGCTTCTAAACAGCAGCTCAGAGGAAGTGGATGAAGCTGATAAGTAAAGTTAGTGTATTGACTATGTAACGTTAGCACATTAGCTAACTAACATTGCTTCCCACTGCGTCTGCAAAACCATATCTTTGGTTTGTCAGCCCTTTTCTTGTGCTATGCAGCTCAGGGGAAGGTGAATAATGTAATTGATTATGTTAATACATAGCTGAGTACAAAATAAAGTGATGCTCTGCTGTAAACAAACCAGGAGCACAAACAATATTTAACACTTCAATTTGGAATCTACTGCAGGTAAAACACTGACTACAGAAAAGTGCGTTAATAACTGTATTTTAGATAAATTGATGTAGCTCCCTCTGAACTCTAACCGATGCCTCATTAATATACACACTTGCAGTTTCTGCTAATAAAGACCGTTTGGACCCAGAAATGAGATTTATGGCACTATGATCAGACTTAACAACAATATCAATGTTACTCGAAGGAATTGACACAATATGAACACTAAAGTAAATATGATGTGAAAGGAACTTTAATGTAAATAAACATAATTTCAGTCACATCAGATAGTTTTCAGCAGTGGAGGTGAAAACCAAAACTCCCATAATCTCACCATACTTCATGACATCATTCGATACTATTATTATTGTCTAGGGGGATAAATCACATACTGTGCCTATAAGGTTTAACTTGCATTTGCTACCATAAAATGTCCAAAGCTCCTCACGTAATCCTAACAAATCCTTGCTTCTGACAATATACAATTTTCATTACTTATGTTTCACTGCACAAATCAAGAAGGGGGTAAAATAAGTTGTTTTTTTTTTAGTCATGACTACACTCCAACTGTCGTGTGCTCTCACGACTTTGAAGCAGAACCATAAATGAGGCTTTTACTTGTGCACTAAAGCAGTCATTACATTTGGAGTGCCTTGCTAAAATGAACCGAAGTTGTAACTGAGGGAAAGTGATTTGTTTTCCCAGTTTGTATTCAGAACACTAAAGCCTTACAAACCCACAATTCTAATTTAAAAACATTCACCAGAAAGAAAAAAAAACCTAATCAGGCAGAAAGACTGAAACGTCTCACTTCCACAAAGTGATATCTCATTTGAAACAGGCTTATCTATATTCTCCTTTACTAAGGAGTCTGGAGGAGACCTGAGAAGAAAATGTTACATTTGCCGGAAATCAGCGACAGAGGTCTTAAGTCTTGGGTTACTCGAGGTCCAGCTGTAAAGTTTCTCCAGGCTTGGGTGGATTTGTTTTATTTTAGTTGGAACTCCAGCCATGGTAGGAGCTTTAATAAAATTAACCACAGTTGAAGTAGCGCATCGTTGAAGGGAAATTAGAAAAAGGGTTAGAGTTGAGAGAGACTGGACAGAAGAGAGAAGCAATATTCAGATAACATTAATCTCAACTTCTGTCCAGCCACCCATTGTCTTGATCTCATCCCCTCCTATCCTTCCTTTCCCTGCATCTTCCCTCCTTCCTCTCTGTTTCCTCTTTCAGTCACCCATGAGACCTGCTGGTGGTTTTTAGACACAGCAGTGGACTTCAGGTCTGTTTACAGGCAAGATCTCAGGAAGTCAACATCAGATAAGCGGATTCTTGGATACACAAGACGAGCAGATACATTTCCAGTAAGACGGCTCCATAAAGGATACGGCCTAAATGCTATTACCCAGGGAAGGATGTGAGTTAAGAGTTCAAGGGTAATGACTGTATGTGGATGTGTCTGTGTGTGTGTCTGTGTGTGTGTGTGTGTGTGTGTGTGTGTGTGTGTGTGTGCAGTCTGAAATTCAGCGCTGATTCCAGGATGACAACATCTTTGGAAACTTGTCTTGAACACCTTCAAGCTAAGAAAAAAAAACAAAAACCTAAAACAAGCTGCCATTAACAAAAACCCAAACGTCTTGTGCCTCATTGCATTACATTCTTCCTTTTTTTTGTTCCAAATTACCTAATTGTCCTTTTACGCCCTTGATCATGACACCAGTTTTTGGCCAGATTCTCAACTGGCCACGGACATGAGGTCTCCTCTTCCCAACCTCCTCCTTTGTGCTGCATTGCACAAACACAATAGAATGTACTCCAAATTGATACCAGGTGCTTCCTCATCAGGACGCTCTCATCTTTTTAAGCTTTATTGTACAGACACTGAGGAAAAAGCCCGGCAGAAACAAATGTAGATTGTCTTGTCATAGGCTGTGTTTGTCTGTCAAGGCCGACTCCTCAGACTCAACTGAAAAAAGTAAGCTCCCTGTGGTTTCGGATATAAGTTTTATTTAAGGGTTTAATACATAGCCATTTTCCGCTTGTCTATACATCACTCCATTAGTCTCTTTTCTCAAAAAAACAGCAACCGAGGCCCAACTGAGCTGTCACTTATGTTAAAGAGTGCGGTCTGTAATGTTAAAGCTAATACAAAAGATACAAAAGGGCCAAGATTCTGTCCCAAATCTAAGTTTGGGTAAGTAGAGCTTGGCAGCTATCATAGATTTTGTGGAAAGATCTGTGATACTATTAAAACGCGCATATTAATAATAAAAAGGGGATTAGGTGTTTGGGTTTGAATTGGAGGGAATACAATGGTCCAGTCAATAAAAAACGGCTGATTGTGTTGTTTGGAATCATCCATGTGGTCAAATCTTACCAGAAGAAGGTTGCAGAGGGAGAAATGAAAGAAAAAGAGGCTGAAACAAACATCTTTGTAAATTGGTTTAGCAGTGAGATGTCTCCTCATACCCTCGTCGTGCCATTTCTTTCCATTTTATAAACAACATTCTGCAATTCAATTTTCCATTTCAACGAGCTTTACTGACATGGCATGTACAAGTATTGCCAAACTAATTCCATCTCATTCTTGGTTTTATTCTAATTTATTTTACCTGATGTGATGATTAAAACCCTAAACAGAATATTTTTATACTAAGAAAATTATGCAGAATAATGCTGATTTTAAGGCAGACGATAAGGCCAACACAGAAATCATAGCTGACATGTAAAAATTATCCCTACACGGTTTACTTTATTTTGTAAAACGTCCAGTTTAAATTCTAAGTTTGAGTTTCAGCAAATGAATAAAAGAAAAATCTGACCATTTTTAGAAGCTGTGTAATTTTGTCCCTCCTTCCTGGTGCAGTAGCACATGTAAGATGGATTATGGCGGCCGAGCCTTTCACACTGGTAGAGAATAATAATGGGCTTTTATTGAGTGATCTATATTGAGAAGACTAGGATTGTTTTCAACATTTTGAGCTGCCAAAGTTGATGCAGTGGATCATCATCGTCTTGATCGTCTTGTGTTGTGACATTTTGATTAAACCGAAGATGATTTCCATGGTGGTCTCCAGGAAATCAGACAGCCCCAATTACAGATCAATTACATTCAAGAATGAATTTGATCTGCCAGAAACAACATGCTACACTCCTCCTCCTGTCAGTTAAAACATGCAACCAAGACTTTGAAAATGAGGCAGTTTTTGCATTGTTTCCCTCAAATCCAGTTTCCTTTTTTTTTTTTTACATAGATGCTTTACTGATTGAAACTAAGAAAAAAAAAACAATGAAGAAATGCAGAGGCTGATGTTTGTGTTGGCACTAATCAGCTGTTCTGACTATTTTTTCTGATTCAGCAAACCCCATTTCACCTGGACAACTGCATTTTAGTCTCCAACAACACGAAAGTCAACAGTATTAGTAAAACAGCAGAGGATGTGAGACTTTTTTTTATGATTTCTGTGTATGCTTTATTTTAATGCATGGGACTGATATTACAATGTCTATATTTGAGGAGTGTTTAATTTTAAGTCCGGTAGTGCATCTTGCATTAATCCTTTCTTCAAAATCCACAAACCCTGTAATAATTAAACTATATTATTTCCAAATAAACCTCTAGAAATCATGTTAAAGCTCAGCTCAACACTATAAGGTGTTATTTTACACCTGTTAAACTTACCGATATTTAAAAACCACCACATTTTTTACCTTCCACTTCCACTCCCCATCTGCAGTTTGTCCCAACCCGGCATTCTGCTTTAACCTGAAATATGATGAAATGTTGCTCCCTTGTGACCATAATTTCCCCACCCGTTCACGCTGAAGGACTGATGAGACGCAGAGTAATTCTTCTCCTGGGGACCACAGCCTCTTTCAGACTTATCATCACTTTGTTAGCCTCTGCGTGGGGGAGATTTGTATGGTGAGACAACCAGCTGTTTCCTGCTATATTTTTCCTTATCTACATCTTTAACACTCAGTTTACCTCTTCTCTCTTGTTTATACTGCATTCTTTTATACTATAGTCTTTAAATCTGGATGATGTTCAAAACCAGCTATGAGGGCCAAACCATTTTTTACGCAGTATGGTCGACATAACATGTGGAAAGGTCATTTTTTTTCTCCCCTCTTTTCCTTTTTCAACCTCAAAATACAACCAATTCATCCTCTGAAATAAAAAGAGGTAGTTATCTTACAGGGTGTACCTTTCTTCCCTCAAGGATTTTTTTTTCTTACTGTGGAATTATAAAGGCTTCCAGCTAAATAAATACAAGCTAATTAATGTGCACCTTTCCCTTCATCGGAGGGAAAAAATGGTCTGCCACACTTGATTTGTGAGCTGTTCCATTTTAGGTAATGAAGAGGAAAGCTTCACAGTTGAAGGGAGGACTCCATCAAATGGTTAGCGTGCATGATTAAACTTAAAAAATAGTTAAGAGCGCTCCCTTAACCTTTTAAGTCATATTCTATTATCAGACTGCTGGCAGAGTCGCACCCTTGCACACACATGCACAAAACCACCCTGCACCATGTAACCTCCTGTTTAGCATGCTCAAGAGCATACATTTAAATTATAATATTACACAGTGATATGAATCAAAAGCAAATTGAAAATCAGCAACAAGGAACACAGTGTAGTATCACATTTGCATGTCTTATTAGCTTTCTGCAACAAACTGGAATATGTGTGTTTTGAAGTTGTCATACAACTGTAATTCAATAATTTTGGTATCGTACAAGCATTATCTTGACTGACACCACTGAACTGTAGGACGCTGAATATAAATGAACAAAGAAATATGAGACAACTGTGTGCACAAACGTAAGATTATTCAAGTAGAATGCAATAACAGAACCAAGCAGTTAATGTAATCTGATGTCAGTGTACTGTAGATTTATTTTAGTAGCACATTGGAAGGTAGAGCAGAAAATCTCCACTTTATTGAAACGTATCTGTAGTTTTTGTTGGAAAACCCTGTTCAAAAACATTGACACTAGAGGTTAAATGCACATAGAAAGTGACTGAATCTCGGGGAGTTTGAGCGGCGTTGAACCATCGACAATGTTTATCTGCTGACGGCAGGCGCAAAGTCTGCAGTATGTCTATCTTTGCTATGCTCTTGCTATGTGTGTACCTTTGCAAAGCTGTCTGTGTGTGTTTCTTATATACTGAGGTTTTTGAGGTGAGATCCTGAGTCCTGATAATGACTTCTATAAATCTAAAGCCTAGTACGACCAGCTGAGAGATGCATATAAGCCATTTCCTGAATAACAAGTTTTATTTCAAAATATTATCCCAAATGTAGGGCTGCAGATTGATTAGTATCAGATAAGCAAACATTTTCTTATGCCGCAGTGGTCTTTATTTTTTCTTTTTTTTTTCTCTCTTTTGGACAGCTTATATACACTACGATTCTGTATTGATTCTTTATTTGCAGATTTCCTATTAACGTTCTAATGCATCCAAGGAATTAGGATGAAAAGTAAAACCAATTCCCCAAAACTAGCTACTGTTAAAGATATTTTAAAATGATTTGCTTGTGAGTTCCAGCAGTGTTTCCTGGCCTACACAGTCGTATAATTTATACACTGAAGTCGAAAGCTAACTCTGGCTGGGCTGAGCTATTGTATAGCATTTAAGATGTGTGGTTAGCATTTGAGAATATAGTCTACCACCATTAGAAACCTTCACAGTTCAGTAAATATTCAAAATGTGGTCCTGAGGCAGTTATCACAGTTCCCAGAGCAAATATTCTGTTCTGTCAGAGAGACTCAGGTTAAGTTTTCCTCTCTGGGGTGCAGTGTATACGCGTATACAGGCTCCGTTCCCTGATGGCTAAAGCGTTAACTTTTACCCCAAGCACCTGAGTCCTGGTCTCAATCAAAAGTGAGCTTATCCAGAGGCAGGCTTGGATCAAGCTCTGTGTTTTTCAGATTGTGAGGGTAGTCAAGGATGAAAAGGCCTTAGGCCTTAGGTGATAGATAGATAGATAGATAGATAGATAGATAGATAGATAGATAGATAGATAGATAGATAGATAGATAGATAG
>JAPQRP010000020.1:16415256-16438872 GCA_037367295.1 Apogon hyalosoma
ATAGATAGATAGATAGATAGATAGATAGATAGATAGATAGATAGATAGATAGATAGATAGATAGATAGATAGAATATGAAAGTTTGAGTACATCGAATGAAAGTCTGAATATACTGAATGAACCCTGAGTTGCAGCTGCTCTGCAATCCATTATGTGTGAACGGGCGAAGATTGTACATAGGGGCTGCTGTGGAGGGTATACATATATAGTCTACAGAGAACCCCTGCAAGGGGAATACGCCAAATGATTTCTAACGTGTCTTAGTTGGATAGGGAAAAGGTAGTTGGCTGAAGACTCTCTGTGACTAATCTTTGCTTCAGCAAAGACTGTGCACAAACCACTGACTGACTGAAGATCCTGTTAGAGGGGAGGGAGTTGGCATGGCATGAACTGGAGCGGATGGCTGTGTCAAAGGAAAGGTGTCCCAGGGATTAGATGAACCCCTTAGTCTCTTTAGGAGGCTGAACAAAACCCAAACCAAATAAAGACTTCAACATTAGTTATATGTTACAGCTTCTGGTTTTCCTGCTTTGGGTTCCAGTGTGATAGTTAAATCAGGAAGTGAACGCGTAGGAGTAACGCATCATCCTAAATGATATCTTGACAGTCCAAATGTATGCTGATGCCTGCTATGTTCATCATCAAGTTCATTCATCAAGTTGTCAAGCTTTTAATCACAGGGCAGTAAATGCAACTTCTCCAAGAGTAATTACACTATAAATACCCTTTTTCCAACTTGTAGCAGGTGACATTTCCATTTATGGACTTTTTTAACCATTTGGAAAATTAGTGTAGAACCTGTAAAACTGGTTCCCAGTTAGGATTTTTTTTCCTCCTTTCCAGTAACCCGAAGTGACAACTTTTATATCATCAGTGGATCTGTCATATTCTATAGGTTTTAAAGGGAGGATAAAGAAGGCAACAACAGTGCTTGATTATCCAAAAAGTGATTTATCATGACTCAAAAAGAGATGTCTATTTTTAGTGTCCCCTGTTGATAAACCCTTAATAACAAATAAAATCATATAGTTAAAAAAAACAGCTAAGGTGAAAAATGTAATGTTACTGTAGATATCACTAGTTTTATATACGGTGATTAATGAATTTATTAGAACTCCAGCCAATGTAAGGTTCATGCCACAGCTGCCCTAAACTAACAGCAATGGTAATAATCAGTCTTTTTTTTATGTTTCTACAATGGATAATACACCAGTATTAAACATTAGTGGATATTTTATTAATGCTAAAATATTAATATTCTTATCCATGAATTTTCAAATTCACTGTTTTACCAATTAAAAAAAGTAAAACACATCATTATTTCTCAGTTAACATGTCAGATTACAATTACTTGCATTCCTGAACATAAAAATTTCTTTTAATGGTTGAATGTTCTGCTTGATTAATTTCTGACAACTCAGAAGACCAGAAAGCTCACATTTGGGAATAAAAAGGTGAATTCAGTCTGAAATTCCTCATTAATTTTCAAAACAGTAAAACACTGAGGGCTCTCCAAAAATGAAAGAGTCTGCATTAAAGCACCTCATGATGTTAAATCTGAGAGCTATAGAGAAAGGTGGTCTAATAAATTTAAGCACTGTTTGTAATAGTGGTCCAGTTTGACACAACACTGCCTTTAATTTCTTGATGTTACCTTCAACTTGGCCATTCGCATCTTGTTGAAACATATAATAATATTTATGTCAGCATTATATGTGTTAATTAAGTCACTTTGCAGATACTATCACACCTTCATTTGAACTTCTACCTTATTAAGACTATATTCTTGCCTCTAGCCCCAGTTGTCATCAAAGAAGTTAGCTAATCTCTAGTCTCTTTCAAGTGTGCATAGTATTCATATAACCTCCTTCCCATTGAACCTGCTTATTTTCTTCTAGAAAACTCAGACATGTGAGTCCACAAGGGAAAAGGTCTTTGAAAAAGAATGCTTTGGTTGTGTCTTCTGTGAGAGCGCTCGCATAAAGAACCACACAGAGATCTTCGTGAATGCATGAGACATTAGAAACCTCAACTGGGTCACTAATGGGCCTCACAGTCTACTCTGGCCATTTACATTTTAACTGGTTTCTATCCAGTGATTCGCTAACAGTGATTGTGAAATATGCACTCTTACTGTAAACGGTGACATCTAGCTTTTCGTTATTTTTACAGTCGTCATTTAGATTTTCGACCGTTGCTCTGGTAAGTAACACTGCTGTCATATTTAAAGCCTCGCTGAGTTTTTCAAGCTCTTGCAAGAGCAAAATCCTGGAAGGTTTGCGTTTAGCTTTTATGGGTAAACTCAAGGCTCATAGTGAACCTGAGTTCAAGTTGCACCGTCGACCTACTTTATAGAAACCGAACCTTAGACTTTTAGTAAGCCCTGACGTTAAGTGAATGTTTTATTGTTTCTCCCTGCAGAATATTTAATAGCTATTCCTTATGGCTCATTTGTAACATATTGAAGCATAAATAAGAAATATAATGTTAACCTGGTTACTGTGTGTTTAATGCTTTTGAAAAGGGGTCTGATTAAACATTTGTGAAATGTAGTTGCGAACAATACTAGATGAGATGCAGAATTTACACAAGCATTTGAAAACCATTACAACCAGACTACAGTTTCGCACTAATTTTTGTCTGTTTTCCTCAAGAGCCTGTTTGGTTAACCACTGGATACCACTGGGGTCATTTTAGCTCTACAATACAATAGTGGGTTTTCATAAGTGGATGCAATGCTTACTATGTGTGTGATGTGCAGTTGGTACAAAGCAAAGTGAGAAATATTTTCATGGTAGCTAAGTATGTTTTTCTCTTTCGTTTAGTGGTAGATTCTTGTTGCTAAACAAACACAGCACTGCATTATTCTCTGTGCTATTTCTCCACAGTCCACAGGAAACATTTTACCTATGGTCAGCTGGGATTCAGTTCAGTTACTACATCAGTTCTTTCTGTCTCTGTTTCCATTTCCTTTTGGAGTGACTGGCACTGCAGGGAGTCACTTTAGCGTCCGCTGTGATCATTTTGTTCGGTGAAAATAGCAGTGTTGTGTAACGTGTTAATTGGCCACTCGTCTGGGGTCACTCTGCAGGCATCCCAGTGCTTGCACACTGAAGGAACTGTGTGTATGGGGAAACAAATGGGAGGGATAGAAGGGCTCCATACAGTCTGATGACCTGGAAGAAGTCAACAGAAATGAGGTCACCCCTGTATGATTTCCAAATAAAACACAGGACAACAGCTGAGAGGGCAATGATCCGTTTGGTCTCACTTTACCACCCACTAGTGTGTGTGATACACATGAGGACATGCGTACGCTCACACAGGCCGGTATGTGCCGTGATGGTCGGTTAACCTCCTAAAAAGCGATGAAAGGGTCTAAGATTGAGAGTCTCGTTAAATGACGAACAAGTGACCAGTGATCAGAGGAGAATTATCGTCACTCACCAGTTTTACAAATGGCTGGTTTTGAAGACCATGACCAAACCCCTTTCAACTCATGGGACTTTACAATATGCCTCTTCTTCCCCATGTCTTTATGTAGAAAAAATAACAACAGAGGTATGCCTTATATTCTGCAACCCACTGACTCCAACCCAACCTATTCTCACAGTCACCATAAAAATCACTGAGGAAGAACTTGTTCTTTTTGCAAAGAAAAAGACACATACATCAAGTACTGTGTTTTGTCACAGATCCCAATTTCTAATAACTAGTGGCAAGCACTGAACAAATCCAGGGTATACTAGAGAGATGAAATGTCCCTTGAAAGTAACAATCCTTTCCATGTAAAACATCTCTAAATAAAGGAACACTGCCCCACACCTGACCATCAGAGGGAAATTACATGTGTTTCCATTACAGAAAAGCTTTCCAGGACTGTCATTTGTGCAGCCGCATGTGTGCCTCACTCCAATGCAAATTCATGCCATATGTGAACAGTTAGCTCCAAGCATTAATTACTACTGTTGATCTATCAATAGACAATAGCTGACCCTCTTCCCTATGACGTCTCCCAACATCTGCAGCTGTGTACTTTTAATTTTGTTCTCTATCAAGTCTCTTACGGCTTCATTTAGAAACATTTTCCAACCTTTAAACCCAGGAAATTTTATATAAGAAAGCAAAACCCGGTTCTGCTTCTTCTCTATCAACATGTTTCACCTACAATCAAAATGAACCAGACCAGTCAGTGCTTTTTTTTTTTGGGAGTTTTTTCATGAGATTACCTGCTGTTTCTGGCTGAAGAGAAGAGGACAGGGGGACATACATAAAGTGGAAACTCCTCAGGAATGGTGATTACTGGCCACTGAAATGAAACCAGCCAAGGAGAAACCAGATCTGAGCCTGCAAGAGGTATTAGGGTAGTTAAATCAAATAAAAGCCCCGGCTCACCCCATCATTCCTGTTTTCTCTCGGCCTCCCCCACCAACGCTGCACATTAAAGAAGAGATGAATCAGGAGTCTGTAAAACAGAGAAATAACCCTTTGAACCTTAAATAGTAGACAGAGTAAGAGGTAGTGATAAAGAAAAGGAAAGCAACAGGGAAGTGATTTGAAAAATGAAATGCTGTTTATCATGGCTATCACCAGGAGTGACACGGCAGAATTAAAAATGGCTACCAGGCACTGCTAAAGAGAAAATAGAAAGCAAGGACTCCCCACTGTGACTCCCTACTCCCTAACCAATCACAGTCCATGAGCCTCACCCCTTCGAGCTTGCATTATTAAATTAAAAGCCAAGATTTATAACTTGGTGCCAAAGCAGCGGCTTTAGTCAGATTTGGAATCATTTATCCCATCAGAGGGTCAGTGAGTCTGAGTTTTGATTGATGGCACCCAAGCAGTGGGGGAGTATTCAGTTACACCACCTCCTTACAGGCCAGCTCTGCGATAGGTTTAATTCAGTGCTGAACGACGTTACGGAGTCCAGGCGTTGCAACCTTGTACTGTAAGGTAAACAATTCCCTGGTGATTACAGATATCAGCAGGGACAATGGCATCTATGTGTGTACGCTGGTGGACTTTAATACGGATTTGTGAAGCTTTGCAGACAGCACAGCAGCTGTCTGGTGATCCCACTGTGTTCCTGTCAGCAATCCTGACTTACTGTATGCCCTATCTGGAGTGTATCTCAAATACACAAGTTTATTCTTTGTATATATGTGGCTTATTTCACTCTAAATATCTCTGGACCACTTAAAATACTGATAAATGCTCTCCAGTGTACAAAAAAAATATATTAAAGCTGCAAATCTTTGCCTAAGATGGTAATATAATGTGCTAATAATAGTAGATATACTGTTTAAATAATATATTTAAAAAATAATGTGTGACATCTTCCTAGAATTGCTCAAACTTGGCCCCTCCTCTCCACTCATAGGGTGTAAGAAGAGAAGAAGAGGTGCCGTGAAACAGAAATAAGTTTCATTTTACTGATTTTTTTCAGTGTTTTTGTTCTGAAATCACATATCAAACCTTACAGCAAGGTTCAGAGTAGGGTCACATCTTTTTCATCTTGTCCCACCTCGTACAGCATTTTTATTGGTTCAGATGGTGTGTACATACAACACCATAAACTCCTAATAAATTATAAATACCGACTAACAGGAATATTCGTGTATGAGTCTATATAGGACACTTTTTTCCACAAAAATATTACATATTAAGTATTTGAAAGTTATTATATAAGTATTACATTATGAAATGAACGGATCTGCTTTATTTTGTGTAAAGTTTCTAAGTTTATTGTTTTAGCAAGTTATAATGACCACACATGCTGTTTCTGCATTAAGATTCAAGCAGGAAATATGTACAATATTAAAAACAAAGGGCTCAGGGGAAAAAAATAGGATCTACAAAGTAAAGTGGCAAGTATTAAAGTGTGACGGTTTGCACCTATGTGTCTTTTACTTTTTATTTAGACAGTATTAGATTTACTGCATTAATTTTCTGGTGTTTTACACCAGATGTCATTTAACACATGTCAGATGTTTGTGCTTTTCATGGGAACGTAGGTTATACTGAATACTGACTTTAGCCTGTAGAAAACATTTAGTCCTGATTTATTTTTATTTTTTTTTAATACTGTGCTCATATTCCCTGTATGCTCTTGTTGTATCTGAATAAAATAGGTTGAGAAATAAATATATATGCTCATAACAACCACTAAAAAAACAACAGAGCCAGTGTTAGGCTTTTGTACAGATCTGCATATGTTTATGTTAGAACCCCAGATACCATGTCGCACAGAAGAAACACTCACTCACAGCTGAACCCAACAAAACATGTTTTTGGATGGAAAATTATTAAGATGAAGGGATCATATCTTTTCCACTGCACTCATGGCTCCTTCAAGTTCTTCAGTGTTTCAAAACAGAAACCTGAATCTCACAAACAGGATCTTAGTATGATGGAGGCTGAAAATCAGGATGCTGCCTGTATTAGGTGATGTTTTTATTTTCTAAGTTCCTGTAGGGATGCAGCAATAGCTGTGGAAAATCATCAAAGGCCCACATCAACACGTGGCGGTGAAAGTGGAGGTTTAGGTTTGCCCCAGGCCCCATCACAAAATCCCACTTCAAACTTTTGAGCATTTGGCGGCCAGTTATTTTCAAAAATAGAGGAATAAAAACCTGCAATGAAAGATGCAGACATAATTAGATGATTGAAATGGGAGCTGTCTGAAATCGAAAAATATGATCTCAAGGAATTTAACTTAATGCTGTTAAGAAATGCTAAAGGATCATAGGTGGACTCAGAGGACACACTGAGCCATGTTGACTAGCTGTAAAGTGTGCGTTGAATTACAGTGGGCCTCTCTGATGCACTCGCTGGCCTCTGCACCTGGTTTCAACGTCGTGACATCATCAGTGGAAAAGGGAATGTTTGGATTTTCACAACTGCGTCTGAAGAATCCATCTATCTTCATCCTCCACAGATATCTACTATCACAACACCACCTAATCAAAAGATTAAAGGAGACGCCTAATTTGTCCAAATTTGCGGTAAAAAGAAGCACACAGGCAGGGCTGTAAGAGAAGGAAATTGCAGCTAAGACAAATATAAAAAGGTTCCATTTAAAATATAGAGGAATATTTTGAGGTTTGCCGCAGCAGATAAATGTAATGGTTTCACATGGCACTGATTTACAAGGTACTGGTGGCAATCAGATCAACCATTTACCACAGTTATGGTGATTGCAGTTTAAAGTAGGCTGCTTTATTTCAGGGAAAAGTGAAAAATACAGAAAAGATATCCTCATTCCTGTCAAATCAATTTCTTCAGTCTGGATGAGCTACAATAATATGAAAATTTCAGACAGGTACTGTAATTCAATAAAAGAAAGTGTCACATATTATGTATTGTGGTTTATTAACACAGTTTCTGCTGCTGTTTCATTATGTTCATGCTTGTAAAAGTAATTCACTTTACTCCGTGTAGAATTAGAAAAAAAAAAAATAAACATAGAAATTACATAATGTTGAGACCCAAACCATTCAGTGTGCTAAATATTGAAAGGAATGAAATAAAGTGTTGATTCACTATAATGTGTCCACCTGGTCTGTATCAGGCGTAAGAGGAAGCAGCTGTGGTGATGGCATGAGGCCAAACTGACACGTGATCCATAGAATTTCAGGTCATCTTCACAACATGTAGGTTGATATAATGATCAGGTTATAGGTCAAAGTGTTTGTTCTTTAGTCTGACACTAATCAACAAACATGAACACATAAATCAGACCCAGGAACTTGGTATTGACAATGAAACACCAACTTGATGTGAAAAAATAAACTGTGTCTACTGTTGTAATAAATGGCCACTTATATTATTACTATTATCTAGTAGATGTGAGTTTGCATTATTACCAAATTACTTTAGGAGAAGCATTATGGAATTTTCATTTCATGGTGCATTCCAGTGTTATTTTAATCTTAATCTCTTTTTATTTCAAGGTGAAGGGCGAGAGAGAGAGAGAGAGCGCTCAATGGAAAGAGATATTCTGTTTCCACACTGTTTCCTGATAAGTTCCAGAAAATCCGTAAATACTGTATATCAAAGGTTCAGAAAACATCTGGTGGACACTCAGTGCTCCTACAGTGACCACTTAACCATAGAGTAAAGAGCTGGAGAAGGAATTTTTTTTTCCTTTTCAGATATCTTGCTTTAAGTTTTTTGATTCTGTCTAGTGCTTTCACGGTGGATGTAAAAGCAGCAGGTCTGTGTCGGGTGATATGTCGAACTGTGGGTGCTGACACAGTGACAAAAGAACGTGGTTGGAACCCCTGCTGGTTCCCGAAATTATTTATTTTCTGACTTCGCAGAAGTCTGTTATAAAGGGCGTCTGGAGCAAGCACTGCGAGGGGAATTGTCATAACAGCCTCCCCGTGACAGTTGAAAAAAAAAAAAAAAAAAAAAAAAAGGACTATGTCAAAACACACATGTCCACTGGCCACTGGCTGAGCAGATTCTGATTCCTGAATGTGTCATTTATGGATGCAACTTCAAATTTCACTTGGTGTGGAACCACATTGTTATGTTTCCTCAACAAACACCATGTTTGATGTTAGACCCCTGGACAAAACTGAGATGAAGATTAAAAATAAATAAATAAGAAAGAGCGAAATGGAGCACATTGAATTTTATAGTCTCCACATGCCATTTCCATCCACAACCTTTCATCAGCCATTTCTCTATTCCATCTTAGTAAACAATATCTGGTAAAAATATTCCACTTCTCATGTCAGTCATGGCTCCGGCATTTCTCGATGGTCACATGATGCTCTGAAGGCAGTTTTGGTTCTTTTGAATGCATTTCATCTCTGAAGGTAGTTTGTTCCAGAGCATATGTTTGGATCTGAGGGCTGTTTGAAGGCAGATGTAGTTCCTGGCTGCATCCTTTCAACAAACTGCCTCCTGGTAATTGGCCATTACTCTAGAACTGAGAGACGTGCTGTCCAGAGGGCAACTACACTTGTCTGGAAACAATCATGGAGTTAGCAGGCTGGCAGACAGCCTTGTCACTGGAATATGCCTCTCCAGCTGAGTGTGTCTTTTCCAGGGAAGATGAACCCTGAAAAAGAAAATGGCTGACACCCAAAATCTAATTCCAGTTAATGCATGAATGCATAATTGTAAAGACAAGACAAAGACGTGTATTTTTTTTTCTTTTTGTATGTTTATTTCATGATGTTTTTGGTTTGATCATCACAAATAGCATATCATTGTAATTATACTTGTTTTTGATATATGATGGCAAAGCTAACAAATTTCTTTTCCCAGCACTAAGACGTGTTGGTCTGTGAAACCATATTAGGTGACCTTTGACAAGTAACTCCATAATTACTTGAGAGCACGCAAGGTATGCCAAGTGACCTTCCTTCATCTCCGACCAGACCTAAACATCACAGAGGAAAAATAATAATAACAACTGACACGTCTACCTCTGGCGCAGACTGGCAACTGGATCCAGATGGAGGGAGCATATCATTACAGTTTTATTGAGAGATATCAAAACAGAAAGGCACATTCCAGGAACCCTTCACTCTCCTGCAGATTGCGGCTTTTGAAATAAAAAATTAAAGTTGATAGTGTTTGTCTGCTCCTCGCTTTGTTCTCAGCCGGTGCTTGAGTTGTTACGCTGTGTATTGTGGCTAATACTCTGAGCTGTTGAGAGAGACAGAAAAGAACAACAAGGGTTTGGCGCTTGAGGATATAAGGCAGACTCATGCTAACTTAGAGATGCTTTCTCTTTCTTGCACTACACACAACTGTAGCCTGAGGGAAGATGCAGCCGTGGCAGGACCTTAAGCACGCTCGCCCAGCTTTTTTAATTAAAATGCATGACTTGAGGCGGACCACCATGCCCCGCCTCCCCCAGCTTCCTCTTTGAATCACGCTGCAAACATCATGCTGACTCATTTCTTAGACTTGAGGCTCAGCATGAATACCTTGCGAAGTCGATTGACTTTAAGCATGGCCACCCTTTCATCCATGAAAGGCAAGGCTCCTTCTTTTCAGGTCAAGCTCAAGCTATGTGCAACCAGGGAGGCTTTCACAAACCCCTCTAGACCCTCTCTTCCTCCCGCCTCTCCCTCCTTTCACCCCCTCTGACATCCTGGAACCCCTCTTTGATGGTCCCTGCCTCTATTTGAACCTTGCTTATTTCTGTGTCTACCTGAGGATGTTTAGTTATGTATATTTTTGCCAGTCTGTTCCTCGCTGCCTGCCGCCTCCACACCCACAGACAAACATGCACTCAGACACACATACTTTTGTTTTCTTCCTCAAAGACATCACTGCGGGGTGTAGAAATCTCATATCTTCTTTTGAGTGTGTCACAGCCTGTGTTGAGTTGCACATTTCACCAGGGAACTGTACGATGTACGTGCTTGGCACTTAAACCTACCGTTGTAACCCCGGAGTCAGCATTAGCCTGATTAGATCACTGCCGGGGGAGGAGGGTCGCGGTGCAGCTCCAAAAACAAGCATGCCCAAACTCTGAGAGAAAAGAGCAGGTTTGGCGTATCCTACTTTGATCTGATGTCAGGAAGTATTGTGGAGCAACTCCTGTAGGAAGCGTGAAGACAGGCTAAGAGCTATGAGAGGAAAGGTGACCTGAGCAGCATCTGGCCCCAGGGGCTGCAGAGGAGCCGCTGTGCCCACTGATTTTCTCACATCCATAATACGACTGGTCAAGTATGACTGGTAAAGCTGTAAGTATAAAATTCATATGGGAAGGTTAAGATTACAGAGATTTCAGGGAGAATGGCATAAGAAGTCAGCGGTTGTGTGAAGAGGCAGGATTGTAGCAAGGTAGGGGGTTGGAGATACTAATCTAGGAATTCTGCAGGTCTGAAAGTTTAACGGTAAATTTGAGCTAAAAGGAAACGATTTAAAATATATGTCTTTAGGTTAATGTGTCTAATATTACCCTGAAACGTGAGACATATGACTGAGAGGTGGATTTGTCAAAGAGGAAGCCAGTCTAAGACCACATGGCATTTAATATACTTAAAGAAAACCAACACTAAAACCAGCACTTTATTAACTGAAATGAGAATAAAAAACAAAAACTATAATGAACAACTCTGTACATACTAAAGCAGAATACTTAAGGAAGCAGCTGCATTTTCTACTTCAATCTGCATTGTTTGTCATACCAGTAACCCTCAGGGAAATTATGTTTGATGTTATGTGTGCTTCCATTCTGTCTTTTTCAGTATTTATCAATCAAGGCTTTCCTCATATAACCTGAAAAACTGCTGTAAAACCAACATTAAACCTATAAATCAAACAATAAAAGTACTTGTGCTCTTACAAATTTAATTAGAACTAAACTGAAGCTAAAAGATTCTAAAACTATGAGTTAACCCCATGTATACTTGTTCTCTATTTGACTAAGACATTTATGACAACTTGGAAAAATTTATGACAAAATGTTAAAAACCAAACTCAGTTGATACCCAACTAATTTTAGCACATTCTGGGAATAATGAACAGGATTAATGCTGGAATTATTTCGTTATATTTTCTCTGAATTGCCACATAATGGCTGAGATTTTATCTGTGTATCCATTGTAATACAAATACACACACTGTGCTCATATTTATCACATCATTGAATTTAATGGATTGTGAATTATTGTGAATTATTATGTTTGTCCTCACCGACCCTAACGGTTGTGACTCCCACAGAACACCACTTGAAATTATTGCATTTTACCCTAGAACAACAAAAAAGGGAAAAAAAATATGAAGCAAAAGGTTTGATTGTCTGAATAAGAGATCATAAACACAATACAGTCATTTAAGGTGAACTCTAAACATTGCATCAACATTTCAGGTCCATGAAAAAAAAAAAAAAAGCAGAAATTGGGATCAATGCACGTAGTCATATCTGGTGTCATCCAGCGGAGCAGAGGACTCCCCATCATCTTTCACTTGACATCAGCCTGCTTCTATTCATCTATTCTGCCAAAGGAAATGGCGCACTTCAGCCCCCTGGGCCTACTCAAAAGGAAACAGGGCTGTCCTAAAGAGCCGACAGCATTCTGGCACCGAGCCCATGTCAGCATTTATACTGGAAGCCCTGCAGTGATATCATTGGATAGATTTTTACAGCTCAACGGGAATAAATATCATCAATCATATCTGCAAACACATTTACAGTTGATGATTGTTGAATTGACAATCCAATTTGAAAAAGTAAAACTTGATAAGACTTGGTATTTTTTGAATGAAATCCAATGTGCTATGACCTTCACAGTCATCACATATTAACCCTGAGCACCTATGAGATCTTGGAGTGACATGTTAAGACAGCGCTGATCTTGTCCACCATCATCACAGCAAAAAATAATGGATTTTTTTATTTTTTTTTCCCACCTATGCAATAGAAAGTGTAGAATCAATGCTCCTCTGGAAGCACATAGTGGCCCAGGTTTATATTAGCTTTAACCTAAGAATTGTATATCTTCATACCTACTAAGTTGACAGTTGAAAGGGTTAAAGGTCAAAGGTTAACTCTCTTGATTATTTCTGTAGGGAAATTCAGTCTGTGCATTTTACTTCATTGTAATACACACAGTACTTAGGAATAGCATTAGCAGTTAGCATTAGCACATAGTAGGAAAAATACTGCCATTGTACATTATGTACAGTGCGATGCCTATGATGTTTGTTTTTTTGTTTTGTTTTGTTTTGTTTTGGGGTTTTTTTGCTTTTCCTGAATGAAGAGGGGGTTGATGGGATACAAGAGACAGATTCAACATGTAGGATTTTGACCTTATGTAATTTTTTTAGGCTAAATATATATATTTATATAGTTTCATCTACATATTACTAAAAGACTTGTTTTATTAATCACAATTTTGCCTTCACATGTTTCTATTAATCTTCATTTATTTTTTTTTCTAAATCTTTCCTTATCCTTATTATTCCTTATTATTGTCAGCACCTGAACTTTACTATAAAAATTATTACACTACATACTGTGTTGAATGTTCCATAACATTAAAATTTCTATGTTAAACCTAATGTCAACTGAGCTTTCTTATTGAACTTTATAAAAAAAAAAAAAGCCTTACTAGTTTTTTTCCAGAACTTGTTCCCTTTTTGTTGAAACCTTCAAGTCTTTTTGTTGTGATAAAATTTTTGGAACCTGCAAGTATGGGTGCACAAATGAAAATGGTTGACCACATTGGCTCATGTAAGCACTCAAAAGTGACAGTGTACAGACAAATCTGAACCGTGGAAATCAAGAAATTGTGTGGTGGAAAGACTCCAACAGCTATAAACAGGTTAGACCACACCATACAGTGCGTGGGCTACATGTCCATCTGCATCGCTGCATTCCTCTTCTTCTGTGGCCTGTGGAACCGTGGGGCAAAATCCTTATGCTGATATTTTTACCTGTTTGAATAAGACGTGCTCTGATGAGCTGCGCTCCCTGAAGAAAGTGCCAAACATTCCTTTTTGTGTTTTGAAAGCCCACTTTTAACTGGGGGGAAAAATGTGACAGATGAGTTTGTGTCCAAGAAAAATACTGACTTTCTCGTGCGTTTATGTGCTTTCTGTCCAAGTGAAGAGCAGTGTGTTTTCAGAGAATTGTGGCCAGCGCTGCAGTGGGCCTATTAACTTTACAGTAACACACCAAGTGAGAGGGGTAAAACCTGTGAAATGGATGTACAGGGCAGTATAAAGTGTGGAGGGATTCATGCAGTTATGAGTCCCTACTTAGAATGTGGCTTTGATTGACAACAAGGACAAAATAGAGGTTGTGAAGATTTATAGCTGCATGGGATTCCATGTTCTAGCAGACATCTGGTTTGACCTATGTTTATGTGGCTTTGTGGGACAGTGAAAAACTTTGTGTGAGGCATGAGAACAAAGTCAGAAGAGTTATGTTGTAGGTTAATCATGTCTGTCCTGGTTGTTAACAGAAGTAAATCCTTAGTGAATGCTAACTCGATTTTATGTCAAAACTTATATTTTAGGCCGATGTTGGGAAGGTCACTTTGGAAATGTAACTGTCAACAGATATGCTGTTAAAAACAAAAAAAAGTCATAGTGTAGCCATTTTAAGTATGCAATTTATGTAACTTTTTTATTATTACAACTTGAGACCAATGCTGTATGGTAATATTTTACCTATTTCTGATTTCAAAGTCAAATTACCGGAACCGATGTTTTTTTTTTTTTTTTTAAATCAGATGACTTTGCCACTTTTCTGTTCTTTTTTCACTAAAATAATATATTCAGAGGTGACCCCTTTGTAATCTGCCAGATTTTCAGTGATAATTTTAATTCAACACCACAACCACCCATGATAAAAATGTACTAATGACTGCTTTTCAATTGTGCATGACTATATTTTGATAAAATATTGAAGAAAATGGTGGTATTCTGTACTCCCTATGGGTAAATTTAATAAAGATTAATCAAGAATAAAAATGTGGGCACTTACAATTCTAACCACTGCTGGGTTAAAGGTATAAAAGTATATTTGTTAAACAGTTTATTTTCACATGGTTTATAAGCTGTCCTTCAACAGCATTTGTTAGTGTGTGTGATCTGAAAACTGTCAAGTCATTTATAACAGTTTACAATGGATAGGGGACAGAGATTTATGGAGCACGCAAACATACCAATATTTTCATCTAATATCCATTCTCACTGTCATTTCAGACTGATTTTTACAAGCTTTGGTGTTCTTAAAGAGACTTTAATTAGGAAAAACATCCCTATTTGAAGAGAATACCTTAATACAATGATCACAGAAGAGTAGAAGCATGGGTCAAATTTTTCTCATTGATGCTTTCAGGTCAGTGGGTAAAACCGGTATAAAACTGCTAATGTTTTAGGCCAAAAATGGGTTTTCACATCTATATTTTCCACCCTAACAGTTTATATTTACATCTTTTTGGTAGTTTGATTATTTAACAACATTACATACTCACTAAACACCGCCTGAGGCAACAGAATTGAAACACTGATAGAAGAGTATGAAAAAAACTCTAACTTGGTTTTGTGAAAACACTGCCTGCATAGCAACAATGATTGATTTCTTGAAGGGAGTTCTCATGTCTCTGCGATTTATTTCTTCTGACTGTGAGGTTTAAGTGAACAGCTGGACAGAAGTAGTCCAGAGGTCAAAACCAACTGTTGACCACCTTAAGAGAAAGAGAGAGAAAGAGAAAAGTAACTACCATTTAATGAATAAGTTTCCACTCTGACTGGAAGGCTGATGACAAGACTGATTACCAGTATACATGAAGTGATTAATGTGTGTGTTTTCTTGCCTTACAACATGTTGAATTTTTAAGTTATCCGAATCTGCAGTGATTACATAAATCATATCCAGATGACCACAAAATATCTAAACCCGAATTAGACAACTGCTTTATATATTCCCTTTCCTTCCCAACTTTTTCTGTATTTAGCTGATTTTCTGCTCCATGGTTTTTGGTCCCTCATTCTAATGCACGACCAGGCTTCAGATTGTGTCCACAGAGAGAGAGAGGCTCTCAAAGGTTTAAGAACACAGCCCAGTGAGTAGCTAGTTTGCTGAATTGCGATCAGAAACTACGAGACACATTTCACCGTACCATGACTGTTTCCAAGCAACAATTATAGCTCAGCATTTGTCTTCATTTGAGCATTAGCTGTTAAATACGCCTTGGGGATGACCACTTGACCCCAGGAACTCTTTTATGCAGTCACAGAAAGTATGTCTTCCTTTTCTCATTTCATGCAATTCTAATGGACGGACGGAGTGCTGAGGGTTAACGAGTCAACAGATTGGTTACCAAATGAGGAGCGGGAGACACAGCGGTCTTTTTTATTAGAGATGCTTTATCTGCAGTCCAGACAGACAGATGGGAGGGTGTGTGTGTGTGTGTGTGTGTGTGTGCGCGTGTGTGTGTGAACGTGCTTTAACATGTGTATGTTTGGAGTTGTGGACTGTATTTCATGTCGGTATGTTGTGTATCTGTTTCTGCTCATGTGAACAATGTAAAGGTCTGGAAAAAATTAAGACACAACTGGTTTTACTATTTATTGTGTTTCAGTAAAATCAACATTTTTGTTTATTCTAGAAAACTACTGACAACATTTATACAGAATTCCAAATAAAAATATTGTCATTTATGACATTTTATGAGCCACATTTGCAATCACATCTTTCATGTGTCTTGGCAAGCTACCCAGCAGTCTTTCACGTTGCTGATGGCTGTTTTATGCCACCGTTGGTGTAAAAATGCAAGCAGTACAGCTTTGTTTGCTGGCTTGTGACCATATGTTTTCATCTAGATCACATTCCAGAAGTTTTCAATGGGGCTCAGGTCTGGAAATTTTGAGACATTTCTTCATTTTTTTTGCAGAACAACAGTACATATTTGTGTATCTCCACAATAGGAACATCTAAAATGGCCTGTTGATTCAGGTAAACAAGCTGTGCGACCTCTGTTTGTAGGCGACCACAAGGACGAGAAACCACAAGACTGTCCAATATCTGGTCAGAAACAAAAACAACATCCACATGAAATACTTGAAACTACCCACTGTGATGTAGTGTGTAATAAATATAGCACACAAACATATATAGATGTAAAAAATAGACATGCACTGGCCCAGATGCACATCCCCAAACATATGTTTCACATCCCTTTCATGCTGTTACCTACATATCTTCTGATTTAGCAGAATGACCCAGTAATGGCATCCCTTCAGGGGATCCAGCATCACCATTTGTCAGCCTTTGTCACCTCTGTGGCATACCACAGGCCTGTAGGCGTCTGGTGGCCGTGGCCCCCTCTGGCCTGGACCGGTGCAATCTGTCAGGAGGCCCAGAGATGTCTCACTTATCAATAGGCGAGGCTTATTGTTTCAGAGGGCTTCCTCTTTCCTGTACAGGACAGTCCTGCTATGGAGGCCACCGTGGGGCTAGCAAACCACCTGAGGCCACTTGGACTAAAAAAAGAGTGTGAATTTTAGAATGAAAGATATGGACTTTCCCTGCCTGGTAAGTATGTCACTTGACAAGATAACTGCTTCATCAACATGCCTGTTTTTTTTTACTTCAATGCTAGAAGTTTCTGGCCAATGACAATTTATAATCTAATGATTTATTTACCAAGAATACATAGTTTCAATCTTCCCACAATGTGCTGCCAAAAATCAATAGTGCTTGTGAGTCAGATGGTGTGTTCATTTAATTTCACTGTACTTCTTGATTTTCGTCAAATCAAGCCCTGAAGCTTCTTTATTTAAAGAGGCAACGTAAATCACGCTTGACCATTTAAAGTTGTCAAGTTTAAGCTTATTAGTAAGTTATTCAGAGTCAAGATAATGATTCAAATGATTACACATGAAGGGAAAATGAGCAACTCTGCAACGCTCTGTAAGTTCTGCCAAATTCACATATGAAGCAGTAATATTTGTAAATGTGTGAAGAAATATTAATCCATATTGTGTCAGGAAGGTTCTCACTCCTTTGCCAGAGTTACAGAAATAGATTATTGTGGAGGAGGCATGCTGACTCAAAATTGCCTAGCTCACTCTGTTTTAATCTGAACATAGGAAGGGATATTTTTCTTTTTTGCTGTTGGCACAGGCATGGATTGAGAAGACCACTGGGCAAGCAAGGGGTGTTTGCTCAAGTGCAGCCAATTACTCAAAATAAATTGGGTCTTCCTCTCTATCCCCTCCTTTGCCGTTCCTCTCTCTCCCCCCTCATCCCCTCATCTCTCTGGTATGGGTTGTCATTTGAAAACCAGGTCAGATCCACGGTGAGCCCCTCCTTCCAAATAAACAGGCTAGTAATGGCTGTTTACCCAGAGTACAAGAGCCATTATGTGCAAGGAAGTTAAACATCTCTGACAGGCAAAATGGCCGCAGACAAATCACTGTTGCCCCTTCTAGAGGGATTGATTGGACGAACGCTGATGTTTCTCTAACTGTTACCATCAGCCATATACACTGGTGGCTGCTTTTCAAAAGGCATACCAAGTAGATGGTGTAAGGACTAAAATCAAAAACCTTTTGTTTGTCTGAAGTTACACTTCAGAGTGAGTGGATGACCCCTCCTGAGATGGATTTCATCACATTTGTTTCAGGGGAAATACAGGCCTCCCAATTGGAAAATACCCCAGCACTTCTGGAAAACATCTTTTCAATCATCCTGTAAGATCTGGAAAGCATAATTTAGAAACATAGAGGATGTGGAAAATTAGAGTGCATTCATAATATACAGTAAGGCAAATCGTAATGAGCTTAAGGTCATTGTGTGGACTCATTACCAGATCAGAAATGAAGTCAGAAAATAATTTCAAGTGAAATGCACTGTTCTGTGACTTAGCGTTTAATTGGAAATGAAATGGTAGGGTAAACAGAACAATGCATTTGTGGTCATACATGTGTGGAGAATGGACTGCATTAAATCACAGCAAGTTAACTAGGCCATAATGGAACTTTATATAATAGGTGCCAAATGAGCACTATACCATCAAAGCTTTTGAAATGTGCCTGAGAGCCGGAAGCAAATTCAGATGCTTTGAATTCAGAGTTTAAGAGGTTGGAATATAAACACCGTACTCTACAACAGACACATCAACGTGACAAATACAGTAGTAAATACCACATCAAACACAACAGCATAAGTAGCTTTCTAAGTATGAAAGTATGCATCCAAATAATGTGCAGAATTGTGCAAAAGAGTTGGCGTGTGCACTTCTTCACTGATTCTATATCAGAAATAAGGTATGGTTTAAAGTTGCTTTCAGGAAGAAAAAAAGTGAAATAGAGTAGTATTATTTTCTAAAATGGTTCCAAATTTAAAACAACAGGGTGTGAGACTGGTTGCAGTTACAGTCATAGTTGTATTTTTTACAGATGGGGAAAGAAGCACAACTAGCTCTGGGCCTAAGGGTTTTTCCTCATAGTTTTGAGCTGTGAGAGAATGCACAATAGACTGAGGCATGTTGTTGTAATTGGCTCACAACAGACTAGTCTGCCGCTCCCGAGATGTGAGTCTTGACTTCAAATGGGTGTTGCCTCTGCTTTGATTCACCCCATCATCATGGCTTAAATCACAGACACACAGGACAGTTGTACAGTGTCGAGCCATAAACCCTGGCTCTGCACCCAACAGGAATTTCTGTCTCATGCATTTCCAGATGACTGGTTGGCAGGATAATGCAGCATGCATCCGGTGGAAACAATATGGCACTGCTCTGCCTGTATGTGTGCGCTGGAATCTTGCATGTGTGCTTTCCTGTAGGCCATGCAAGTGCATGTATCCACACAATATCTCTGTGTGCATCAAAGCGAGTACGCTCTCTTTTCCTTCAGCTGTCAGAATGCCAGGCACCATTCAACACCTGGATCAGCAGGTCTCCTTCTCATGCACATCTACTCTTACACACTCCACTGATCTGCATTCCCCTGCAGAGGGAGAGGCTACACAGCTGCTGACTTTCCCAAGACTTCTCTTACATCCTTATACAGTGCTGAGCTACTGTAACCAAGCCCTGACGATTTTTCACCACGTCCAACAGTCCACTGCTTGAGAGTCTAGAGTTGCGTTATTTCCGCCTTGTATTGTTTTACTTTACTTTTCATGTTTTGTAATGTACAGTGACAGCGTAGACTTGATTCTCAAGGATTAGATTTCTCTACATAGGTTGTTGACAGATGCTTGGGGTCCTGCTGTTCCAGGGTCAGTAGTAACGCAAACCCTGAGGTCTGACTTTGTTAATTGTGCCAGTAATCTGTTTAAAATACACTGCATGGAAGATGGGGGTATTATCATTTAGGTATTTGTATTCCTCTCCACAAGGCTTTGTTCAATAATTTATTCCTGATGTTGGCGTTACAATAAACTCTTCTACGCTACAGACTTCATTCCAAATGTGGCCACAGGATCCGACAAGGTGTGTGTTTTCAGTTTAGCCTCAGGGTCCTTTAGAGATCCAGGCATAAATAATCATAACATTGCACTCTTTTTTTACTTGTTTCATAGCAAGTTTGGTTTAGTTCAACCTCAGCCCCAAGTCATGATGGATAATCACCAGGACCCCTACAATCTCCCAGGTGGCCTATTACAATTCTGTACTCAAACCTGCAGTCCAGTTGGCATCAAAAGACTGCTTTCCATCCTCATCCCTTGGCACATATCCTCAGGGTCAGTTTTCTGTGGTCTCTTGCTCTGGCTTCTACCACACTGTTAGCGGCTGCCATGAGAAAGAGACACATGCAAAACAATCTGTCCCTTGGTAGAAGGGACAAAAAAAAAAGCTTTTGGAAGAATGGGCATTGCTGGGCTTTTACGTCATTCTGCCCTCTTCCCTGAATGCTGGGTGGTGAGTTTATTGTGACTGCCAGGTGCCATGGTCTGTTGAAGACCAAGTGGTTGGCTGAAAAAGAATATTTAATATTTCCTGGAGGAGCTTCATGAGACAGCATGGAGAATGTGAAACGGGTTATACAACGGGAAATATGACAACTCCGGGTCCGGTTCCTTACCTAGTTTCATGCTAATGTTCAGACAGAACTAAATTATTCTCAGGGAATCTTGCTTTGCAAGTAAATGGTTTAAATGTTTAATGAATGTGGTCATCATTCTGCGGTTGAACCTCCCTGAGAGACCTTGAAAGCTGTGATCTGGTTCCTCCCCAAATGAGGCAGACAACTGTCTTCTGGAGTCTTGCAGTACCGAGGGCAAGGAGAGCCTGGTGAAGACTCACTGCTTACAGATACGGGACTTCATTAAAAGCAATACAGCATATCTATGAAGACGGGATACTCTGACTGAACTGAAACTTTCATCTACGATTCTTTCTACATGAAGAGTTCTCTATTATTTCTTGTAAATTCTCTAACAAATAATGCAGAACTGGCCTTAAGCTTACTTATGGTGTAGTGATCTACAAAGGGTAATCTATGGGTGAAAAATTGTGAAGCTGATCATTTTATGATATGTAAAAATAAAGAATAAATGGATATAGTACTTTTATGTCACAAGTACAAGTAGAATAATAACACTTGTAAAAGTTTCAAGTTTTTTTGTGAATCAAGAGCAAAGCAAGAAGTGAAAGATAACATTGCATACAGCATACAATAGAGGACATGACAAAACTAGAAACTTTACGGGCAATAATGTACATTTATATACCATACACACTTACATACATACAGTGCTGTGTAAAAGTTTTAGGCGGCCTTTAGATTTGTTGCTTTTGCAGCGCTGTAATGAACATGTATATTTATTTCTCAGTCTCTTTTCTTCAGATACAAGAAGAAAATACCGGAAATATGTGCACAGCCTTAAAAGACACAAAAAATGGAACTAAATGGGTTCTAAAGGTTAAAGTCAGCATTTAGTGTGACCCCTGTAACTTTTGTTTTTACTGCTGTGCATACTTTACTGTAGTATGTACAGCAGTAAAAATAAAAGTTTCAGTGAAAGAAAACAGCTTCTATGATCCAAAGCGGTCGTATTTAGTGTGACCTTCCTTTTACACTTAACATGTATTTAATCCTTTTGTTCAGACAATATGACATTTTTGGCATTCACTTCCTGATTTTTTATTCCAGGTTTCATTCATCATATGCCAGATGTTTTTAATGGTTTTTGCTGTTTCTTGTCATGGGGTCAGGGGTCACACTAAATATTGACTTTAACTTTTAGAACCCATTTAGCTCCCTTTTTTGTGTCTTTTAAGGCTGTGCACATAATTCCTGTAATTTCTTGTTGTATCTGAAAATTAGAGACTGAGAAATAAATGTGCATGTTCATTTCAACGCTGCAAAAACAACAAATCTAAAGGCCGCCGAAAACTTTTGCACAGTGCCGTACATTATTTTGTACATATAGATAAGAGAGGATAAAAGAAAGGAAACATGAAAAGAAAAAAACATATACTATGAAAGTGTATCATTTAATAATAATCATTAAACTTCAGGGGCTATCTTGGATCCCCTATGGCCACAGTCGAAGAGGCACAGTAGATGTGTTTTTTTTGGTTTTTTTTGGTTTTTTTCACATTTTCCCCATTAGAACTGCAGGCTTAAAAAATTATGCATTAAAAAAATGAAGTGGAATGGCTATTGACACAGTACTGTGGCACGAAATATTGGCTTGTCTGTTACCACACAACCAATCAGCACCCTTGTTATACTACGTGTAGACTGATAACATGTCACATCCTGAAACTTCAGATCCTGAAAGACAGTGGAGATTTAGCCCAATAGGTGGCACTTTGGATCGCAACACGGAAGCCTTGGGCTCGATTCCTGGTCAAAGCAGCATTTCTTTCCTGCAGATTTTCAAATAGGGGGCACGGTACTGAGGGCGCCAGTAGGTAAATCTGACATTGATATAAATCAGCCACTGTGACAACGTTGAGAGTACAGATTTCGGAGCACAGAACTGAGAAGTCACACGGCACACTGCCACATCTAACATGTAGCTCCGCCCACCTTCTCCAGCCTCACTGACTGCACAGAGCAAAGAAACAACATATTGAGCATTTAGAACGATAATTCCTATTCTATACTATCTCTAATTTCTCATTTCTTCCATCAGTTGCTAGAGTACTGTAGGAGCAAAGTACGCAAAAGAATGTATTGAAGTATACACCATGTCACCACAGTACTGTGGCAACAAGAGGATAATGACTTCACGTAACAGTATCCATGACTGGCTCTAGTACAAATGCTAAATTTGATTGGCTCTGTGGCAATAGACAAACTGATATTTCACGTAGTGTGGCAGCAGTCACACCCGCATTGCGTGACCAGCCCTGTGACTCCACACCATACCACCATGTTGTCGTTTTCTTTTGTGGAATTAGTGAAGGGGGTGGGGGACACGCTTCCAGAGCTGCAGAAATGATTAAAAGTGTGCAGCAATTAAACAAAAGAAAAAAAAATCTTATCCTAAACATAATCAACTCAGCAAGCATTTCTGTCATATCCTTGAACTAGCACTGAAATGTATGTTCATTAGAGAGCATAAGGTCTGTACTAGAATATCAAGAGACACTCTAAAAATAGCCTCTTTGCCATCCTCCAGCCCTTTGAGGATCAGAGCCGAGTGAGGCAGCTGAACAGTACTGGTGTAAAGCCTTGGGTCCGTGGACAGATGTTTCAGAGAACAGGTGGCTGGGGTTGTCCCCTGGATTTGCATGGCTATGACAGACACAGCAGACCTCACAGACTTCAAAGGGCAGGAGCATGACTGCTAATGATCTGTGGAGAGGGGAAAGAGGAGTGGCTAGCTGGTGAGCTAGCTTCAGAGGCGCCATGTAGACAAGGACTTCCAGTACAAAGTCCAGGGAAAACTTTTTTTCTGCTACTGAATGTTTTCTATAATGAGGTCACGGGTACTGCTACTTTGCAGGGGTCATTTGATACTTGAAACCATATCATCAAGTGTTATAACAATAAACTGCTTACTTAGGAAACAAACAGGTCTATTTAATTTTCAATTAATTTGGTTTTATTTAGACTGATAGTGAAGCAGATTTGATTCGTAATTGTTTAACCTTGTTTTTACTTTTAGCCCCCCCACCCCTACCCCTCAAGGAGCCATTGCTCTTTGATCAGGCTGCATT
>JAPQRP010000020.1:16438972-16450157 GCA_037367295.1 Apogon hyalosoma
ACCCCTCAAGGAGACATTGCTCTTTGATCAGGCTGCATTTGTAAATAAGAATCTGTTATTAATTGCTTGCCTGGGTAAATAAAGGTTCAATTTAAAAAAATAATAATAAAACATTCTGATTTCCGCAATCTACAAAGTAAAATACTGTACCTCCAGAATAAAAGCAGTGAAACTTTACCAAATCTGAGTCACTAATGAAGAAAAATAAGTCAAAAATGCTGGTTGGCTGCAGTTTCCAAGATACAGTCTTGGGTCAAAATGTGATATTCTTAGAATTAATGAGAGAATGGGTTTTATTCAAAAGGAATGTTTGTCTCAGAGCTCTGCACATTATAATACATTAACCTTTAAAGCTCTTTCTACTGGAAGATTTATAAATGCACAAACACCTAATACAACTTTATGATATACATTGAAAACATCAGCTAATCAGCACTTTTGTCATTTGTGTAGGTAAGATTTAGCACATTGAATCTCTGAGGCAGATCATTTCTATACATAAAATAATAATAATAATAATAATAATAATAATTATAATTATAATAATAATTATAACAATAATAATAATAATAATTGAAGAGCAGTGTTTTGGTCATATTGCCCTTAATTCTGTCATTAAATCTGAAAATATACTATACTGTTACTATAATGATAAACCTTGTGACGGAAAAAGTACCTTCCTCACATGGAGGTTTCTGAATATCATGAACAAAAACAAATGCTAATATTGATTAAAGCTTTATGGATGCAGAAAAGTCATTTGTTTCCACGCATGTAAAAAGACTCTGTGAACTCTTCTTCACTTGCAAGACAGCAATTAAGTCAGACAAGCAAAATCTCTGCATCTACCCCCACCCCGTTATCTGTCATATTTTTTAGCTTTGATCTCCTCTAACCCCATTCATTAAGCAAATACAACACACTGCCACTTAAAGTTCGCAATGGAGCCCTTAACGTCTAATAAATAATGCATTCACCCCGGGATCCAAACATGAGATGAGCACCAGGCAAAAGGGTGAACACATGGCTGGCTCTAACAGGGGCTAAATATATGCTGAATGGAAAGGGAAACAAAGTACACAAATGAAGTGCAAAGCCTCTGCAGTCTAGCAATAGATTAATAGGAGTGATTATGGATGCAGTTGTTTCCACCTATCAATCTAAAGCACAGGGTGGTAAGGGTGAAATGTAATACTGGATAGCAATATTAACAGTGCATTTTAAGTAGTGTGCTGTCCTGAGTGAGAAGAATGAAAAATGGGAGTAGGATTCTATTCATTGAAAATAGCTGGTATGAACCTGAACGCAACACCATTAAAACGCAGAGCCTTCGTCACATCATCAATCATACTGTTGGTGTGTGTTGGAGAATATTTCCAAATTTCCATCTTTGAGTAGAACGTGCTCACTATGCTCTAAAAAGTTTTGTGATTGGACTGTTTACCAGTAATCAATCAGTGAAAACAGTCGATCGCTCACCAAATTCCTAACATATTTTATTAATTAAAGCGCATATTACATAAACTTTCAATGATAATGCACTATGGCAGGCTAGCCTCATCCCATGTGTGCAAATAGATAAATAGCGTCCTCCTATTTCAGTTCCGGGAGACTTTGACAAAAGTAAAACGACCTGAGTTAGCAGGGGGGCTTTGACTACATCTTGACTTTATTATTCCAAAACCTTAAATCCCACAGAGACCGCCTTCTCTTCTGTGTCATGTTCAAATAAACATCCAGAAAAAACTATTTTCCCTCCCTCTGTCCACTAATGCTCTCTGGGTTCCCCTCCTCATCTTTCTCCCTGTCCGTTTGTTTTCTCTACCTTCATCCTTTAAAGGGAGACATGCCACGACCTGATGGGAGTCTCACCGCCACCTATGCCTACCCTGACCCCACCACACACACATATACACATTGCCCTGGTTTGACTTGGCAAAGGGGGTTAAGCCCTCTGTTGACTTTGTGTCCCACTGGGATGTGACTTTGCTGCTGTATATTCATGATCTCCTTTAATCCAGAGTGAATGGGGATTTGAGAGAGGATTTTGTTTACATTACTCCCTATAAAGCAGAGGTCCTCGACTTACTTCTTGTTCACATAGAACAAAGAATAACTCTCCAAAGAACAGGAAATAGCTCTATCAAACAGCCATACTCACTGAGATCTATAGTAACACCTCAGCATGGTTTTAATCTCGAGTCGGCACCATGCTGTGACAAGAACTTCAACACAAAATGTGCTTCTCTGCAGGTCTTTGGAAATCCCTGTAAATTATACAATATCTGCACCACCCTACCACTCATACATAATATTACATTTAGTCACAAGATGGCCTTAATAATGTAGGCCTTTGTAACTGGTCATATTTTTGTCCTAGCTCCCTTTCCTCCTGTGTGTTTTCGTAATTGGAATATTGTCTCTAGGCGTTCAGTTAAAAAGGGACCTCAGAGGTAATCTCCACCATCTTGACGAAATGCAAACATAGTCAAGACTCTCCTGAGAAGCCGCCAACTCAGAAAGGCTTTTCCCCCCTTTAATAACATCTTTTATTAAAGCAGGGTGAAAACAATTAGAAGTGTGCGAGTTCTGTTTCTTTAATACAGGCTTTATTGAATAAGCTTTCTCCCGTCCGCTGTGGAGAGCCACAGAATGTGACACAAATAGTATACCTAATGCTTAAGTAATTCAATTACAGGTAATATGCACCAAACCTCTCCAAAATTGCTCTCTAATGCGCTTTTGCTGATAGCGGCGGCTCACAAGGGTTGCCCTGAAATATCATGATTGGTTGAAAGACGGATAAAACAATGATAAATTATTTATTCAATGATCTTGTTTGAGCTTAGATGATTAATTGCTGCTTCATTTCTAATTTGTGGTTTTGTTTAAACCATTGACGTACTTTGCCTCCCTCTTGTATAGGCCCCGCCCACTCACGCAGGGCAGCTGACCTTCAAAGACCTAGAAATATTTTTGCGGTCACTTCCAAATAATTTTTTTTTCTCTATATTTAACCTTTCCTTAGTGATTTATTGTAATATCAGTATGTGACCCATGGGGAACCACGGGTTGTAGATGTGGTAGTTTTTATGCTGGGGAGAGCGGACTTTTGGTAGTAGTAGTGTTTGGTATATCATTCTTTAAAATTTAAACAACAATTAATATATAGTATTAATGCCCAGGCACGACTTCAGAGTGAAATTGTGAGGTAGTCTACAAGATGGGGGGGGTTCTCCGTAAGGACCGGGATATACCTTACCTATCTCTCTCTCAAATGTCACTCAGTATGCACAGGCCATATGGCTGCAGGCGCCACTGTTAATACCAATATGTCAGGACTGCGGAAGTAAATGCGGCGTTCCTGTTTTTAATTTCATTTCCCATCATGCAGCGTGGTACTGCGCTTCTGTGATTGTAAGGCAAGTGGATTCCAAAATGACTAATATCTCTCAACATATTGGTCCTATCAACTTGCCAAGATATTTAATGTGGAGATGGAACTATTCCTCAACTGTCGGCACCAAACTGGCCAGCTAAAAATGTCTCAATTTGTCAGAATTGTGTCGACACACACATACACACACAGATGCTCTGAGACTTTCCAGTATTATGATATAGATTCTCCTCTGTAATTTGTAATCAGGCATTTTTCTGTACATAATTTACAAACCATGTAGATTTTCATAAAAGCTCAGAGTATATTCAAAGGTTATTTTATCAAAACTGAAGACAAAGTGGGTGAATATAGCATCAATTGAACATAAAAAGAAGTGTCTGTAACCATAAATTACTTTGATTTACTTGATGAATCAGTGTCGCATAAGTTGACTGTGTTTCCACATTCGTAACGGAACCTCTGAACGTCCAAAAGGGTCATATCTGATGACTCTGAAAAGCTGAGAAGCTGTATTTTACCTGAATTATTTCAATGTATTAATAAGACCAGTGGTTCAATAATTATCAAGCCATCAAGACCCAAACAGCAACTGGCGACTAAAATCATCTACTGATCTAAAACGTTAAATACCTTTTGATCCACTAATCCTATCAATACATGTAAATAATTGTTGTAAAATGCGGTTTGTCATCTTTTCATGGTCATCACATATGACCCATTTGGATGTCCAGAGGCTCCGTTGTGAAAGTGGAAACACCATCGTCTTCTGCAACATTGATTCACCAGTAGAACCCATGGAGTTGGATCAATAACAGTGGATGGACACACTTGTTTTTACATCCAGTTTTTTATATATTAGCTGAAAAAGTCCCCTTTTCTTCAGTTTTCTCTGTTTCTGATTAAACAAAAAAACACTTTAATCTGAGCTTTTATGAACATCTAAATGATCAGTAAATTAAATATAGGGAAATACCTGATACAAGAAACACAAAATACAGAGGATAATATTATAATAAATGGTGATGAATCACTTAAGAAAGGTTAAATAGTGAGAAAAATTCATTTGGGAACTGACATAAACGTAGCACTGAGTCTTTATGGGTTAAATATTTTAGATCAGAGCCAGCACATAAGGTCTTTGATGGGTTAAAGATCTCTTTTAGAAAAGAAACAGCACAATTACAGGTTACAAGCATTTAGAGTGCATTTACATACAGTGCATTACAGGCTGCACAATTTCATTTATCATTAAACTGTACGGAAAAATTCAGTTGTTCAGTAGTGAAATCCTGTAAGTATAATTTGTTGGTTTTGTTGTGCTTTACACATGTAATCATTATGTTGCAATAAGTGTAAACAACAAAGACACATCATATGCCACTGCAAAACTGAGAAACTGCATCGTACCTGAATTATTTAACTGTATTGATAGGACTGGTGGTTAAAACGTATCAAACATGTTAGATCAGTAGATGCTTTTGGTGGCTGTTCATGTCTTGCTTAGAACTTGAGAAAATCAGACACTCACTTCAACATTTGAAGTTCCAGAAAATACAACACTCTTTACTAAATAACATTTAAGAATTTGTAGAGCAACATCACTAAATGCAGCTTTATAACATCTCCCATATTAATTAGTTATCAAGCAGAAATCTCTATGGTAAATACATTTAACCTTACGTAGCTTGAGGCCAGTGGCTGAGAGGAGACTTTTCTTTCTTTTCTTCTTTTTTCCTCTTCATTTGCATTTTACCTCTTCTTTTCTCTGTGTATGCTGTTCAGTGTTAGCGTGCACATTATATAATTTAAAAAAAAATCAGTTTAAAGATTTTCATTCAAAAACCAGTACGAAAAGTAATACCAGTAAAAAATGTTACTTCAAATGGTGTTGCAAGCAAAGGGAGTGAATTAAATGACTATGTGCTTTCACACATTTTCAAATATGCAAAAAGTGTCATTAACCTTATTCATAATAATGTAATTACAATTGTAATAATACTAATACTACTAATTACAATACAAATAATTAACAATTCAATGTATTCTATGCAACTCTATTCACAATTAGATTATTCCTGACTGAAGTACTCAAACTGTTCTGCTTCAAAGAACAAAAACTAAAATATTAAGGAAGGGGACATTTTAGTGGCTCACATCCTCAAGATAAAAAACCCTCCAACCCACTAGAGTTAAATTAACTGGTACCTCGACAGAGTACCAGCCTGAGGAATGAAACCACTTTAAGCAGTTCTTCACTGATGGCCAATGTTCAAATGTACTTGACAAACTAAATTCTTTATTTCCAATAACAATTAAACTTTGTTTATTATCTTCCTCTCACCTCCTGCCTTTCAGTGGAACAGATGCCTCGACTCTAAGTGGGTGTTACTGGAGTTGAATCCCTGCAGCTACATCACCTCACTGTGGGAGGTAGGTGTACTGAGACATCAAAAAGCAGCTTTATCTCCTTATGAAAATCTCAAAACCACAGACTAGAAGCCAAAGAGCAGCTCAGCAGTATCTGTCAGAGTTGTTACATCACATTGATGCACTACAGAAGCAACCTCAGCCTAACTATGTGTTTGTGAGGTTGATCAGATAGTCTTTTCTCATCTGTTTTGTTGATAGTGACTCTAATGCAAGAATTGTTTTAAGAGTAATACAAATGCTGTTAAGCTCATGAAAAAACTGTATACTTACTTTTAGTGTCTAAAAGAAACATGTTTGGTGTATGCACATAAAATCATAATCTGTTGCTGCATGCCAGTTCTTTCAATAACCCATCACAAGTGAAGAGAAAAACAAATGCAATTTTGGCTCAGGCAAAGATTTTTTTTCTATCAACTGATTCATTTGCATTCTGCAAGCTCATACATTTCACAAACTCAATTCCATCTTCACTTTACACCAGACATGGAATGTTTTTCCAGGCACTGTGCAATTTGAATAACTATTGACACACTAAAAATATCAGCTTTTTTGCACTGAACGGATTTTTAAATGCATAAGGAATAAGTGCTGGGACGGTGGAGGAGAATCTGTGGTATTTGCATGCATTTCACAGGGTTGTACTTCATTTAGGAGTTAAGGTTACAAAGGCAGTTCAAAACTCTTTAAGTTTGATTAACAATGTCATTAAGGACAAGAAAGTGCAGTAAAAGTAAAGCAATTCTTCTGGATAATCTTGAGAATGAGTTGTGGCAAGAGGTGTGGTTAAGTTTCGATAATCCTATCTGCACAGAGTTTGTTTTCATAGATGCACATAAAGACTAAAATAACCACTGCTTGTTTCACATATTCATTTTAACACTAGAGTTAAACACTGAGTTAAGGTGGATGAACACACCACAGCACTGTAACACATCAATATGAGTGCAACGCCAAAAAAAGATAAACTATGGAGAATGAAATGAAGACTGAAAATGAAAGGATACTTTTGAAGTGCAAGTTCCATCACAACACATCTGTGCACAGAAATATTATCAAATTTGTCAAACTGCCAAATGATTAGGGCTTGTCTAATTCAAACGGACAGACAGATGGTTGGGTGAAGCAGAAAGTGAAATCCAAGCCTTGTTTAAAAGCAGGCAGGTTTTGAGCAAGTGAGAATAAATATGTAAACTCAGCCTGCTCTATAAAGTGAACATGCCTCCTCTCATTCTCAGCCTTGCACCGTCCCACATGTCATGCTTTCTGGGTCCATTAGCAATAATGAAGTGTAAAATAACCCTCAATACACCTTTTGGAAAGCTATAGGAGTACCAACCTGAAAAAAAAAAAAAAGTGGCAAAATTCCTGCCTGTTCAGATCATTTCAGGATGGAGGGCTTTGAAAACTGAACATACAAGAGAAAGAGAGAGACCCTCTTTTGTCTCTGGTTTGAATCAAAGGCTTACGGAAATATGTCTCGATGGAAGTAAACTGTTCTCAATGGGAAACATGTGACCTCCGAAGTGGCAAGGTGCTTTGAGAGGAGTCGAGAGCTACCCTCTTTACTCATGAGAGGTGCTTCGTGAAGCGCCACAAAATCTGCAGGGTGCCTCCTTTTGTTTGTATTACAAATGGCCCTGCTTGGGGTGAGAGGTCAAAGCGATAATCACATATGAAAACACGCCTCTCCTCCCGAGCAGTACTTTAAAAAGCCTCCTGCTTGACCCCGCTGTTCTTGGCAGGTAAATGTTAGCAATGCATCAACATACAGGAGGACAACATGCGTGAGTAGAGCTCTGCAGCTTTTCTGTTTATTGGGTGCAGTCTTTCAAACAAAGAAAACCAGAGGAAAAAATAATGGTACATGGTACATTCTCGCAGACCCACATGTGCACACAGGCTTACATAGACACACATTCAACCACTCTCTAATTAATAGCTCCTCTGCCTCTCGAGTCTGTGAGGCAAGTCCACCCTAATCCCTTGGCACTCAGTTCAGAGTAATCAGCACACAGCAAAGTCTGCCTTTGGAACGCTAATTAGCATCATTGATTTTCTCCTCAGACACTGACATGCAAATATAGTCCAAAAACAAGTCACATTTTTAAGAGGCCCTACTGGAAAAAAAAAAAAAAAAAAAAAAGGAGGGGGTGGGGGACTGTACATTGTTTTAACTGCACAAGTTCAGATAGAGAAAGGCTGGAAATTGAAGGAGAATGTTTCATTGGCTGTGAAAAGACATGATTAGAGCTTGTGTTTGCTGACAAATTAGCATATGGTGTTGATTGATAATCACTGGGGTCCAAGTGCTACTATATGAAGGACAAAAAAAAGAAAGAACTGTGAGGCGTTGAACATGTGGCATTTTCAAAGACAGCCATTTTCTATGATTATAGCAGGGAAGTGTTTGTGCGGGGATATTGGCTAATGTAACACAAATAATCTCAAAGCATAACCATCTTAAAGTATGTTTACGCTGATGCACTAATTAAGGTATCTCTCCTGTGATTACTTTGCCAGTCAGTTTAACAACTTAGCTTTCTGATAAACTGCGAGCCCGCGGCCTGAAAATGAGCAAGCGTGTGAGGTAACTTCAATAAGAATTGCCAGTGTCCACATGCCGAGGGGAGAAGTAAATTGCAAGTAATGGACTCTGAGAGCGCTGAGATGTTTATCAGACTAAATGAACAGAATCACACTAGAGGAATATGGGCCGCTGCGTGTGTGACAACATGCCAGAAAGAGTCCCGATTAGGAATGATGGCTGCCATGAATTTATGTATTAAAACTCAGAGTGAGACTATGGCTGATCATTTGGAGCAATCATTTCCATTATATTCCAAATGTTTGTCAGCCAGGCATGGTTCTCTCATCCTTCCCCTGCTTGTGCTCTGGTCCTGCTCTGCTCGTTGACATACAATTCCTATCACCCACATACTACAATAAGTTATTGTTTCCTATAATTCAAAACAAGGATGCGATTGTGCTATTTCTGTGCTAATTAGCTACCAACCATGTCCAAAATATGGAATCAAAGTAGCCGCAATCATCCCTTTCCTTCTTAGCAAGAGTGGGTGAGGAAACCATCACAGCTTGACTTAACCAAAACCCTCCCCTGGCAAATCCATAAAGGAAAGGAAAAACAAGGAATTAGAGAGATTTTCTGTCTTCCAAACACACAAGCCAGACGCCAATTAATCGCTCTTCTCTTATTCTCTCTCTCTCTCTCTTTCTCCCCCTCACTTTTCTGCTTTTTGGGCTCTTAGATTTTCTCTCTCTTTCTCTCTCACTCTGCGTGATTGCATCCATATGCTCTCCAGGGATAGATGGGGTCAACACCCTACTTACTCACGCCACAGTGAGGCACTGACACTTGTGAGAAAGCCTTGTGCACAAGCGCACACACTCACTGTCCCACACATAAATGCACACAGGCATTACCGGGGTGATTGTCTCCATGCAGCGAGCTCAGACTGTGTAGCCTCAGTGCTTAGCGGAGAGGATGGGCTGTGGGGTTTTCATGCCAGCGCTTAATTCTGTATCATGAACGTATGGAGTATGTTACTCAGCGGTGATCCACCTCCGCCTTGTGATACATTTAGGATCGGACCCTGAGAAGATCTGGCATCAATTAAGTGGCGCTCAGAAGAACGGGGTTGATGGGGCCCAGTGGATCCTCCTGCCTTCAATCCCCTCTTTTGTTCAGCAAAGCTAGGGAAAGGTTGTAAATTTGAACCTGAAGACAGAGCGCAAATTGCAGTCACACTTGCGAGTGAAAGGAATCAAGGCCAGAGGAGGGAGGAGGAATTAGGCTGCCCTCCACCAGCGGTCCAAATCCTTTCCTTTTCCCGTCTTTGGAAAACATAGTACAGACACACGCAGGAGCAGATATGTGAATCCAGCACATGTTGTTAACCAAGCAGTTGTGGCTGTCTGCCCTGTACGCAAAGAGCAAAAAAGCAGATGAACACACCTACACTCAAACACGCAAAGGCACACAGACAAACATGCACATTTTCAGCCACCAAGGAAACATCATAACATCTGCGGTAAACATAAGCAGTTCATACAGTTTACTGCCTACGACTGTGGTCTTCTTTTTATCCCATGTCTCAGCTTCTTTGCTCACTTACTGTCACTGCTCTCACACACGCAAACACGACTGAAGGACATCGATAAAATCTGCTATAATGAACCCCTCCCCTAGACCTTGCCAGTGACCTCTGTAAATCCGATTTACTCTGCCACATCTCTTATCATATCTCTGCTGTCACTCATAAATTATGGCAACATGACAATGGATGAGGCATCTACCACAGACCTTTGCAGAAACTGTCTATTCTCCCACCAAATCCATATTTATTTGTCTTTATGTGAGAGGAAAATAGGAATGTATGTTTGTATAAATACAACATGGCATTAACACATTGCTGTGATTACCTTTAACGCTTTATTGGGCAAGTGACTATTTTTGATAATTTCCACATACATTACAACACAGTGATGGCAACAGTTAAAGTGAGTGAACAATCTCAGTTCCAATGTGGTCTACAGGGTCTGTGAGGTCCACCTCTGCATGAACAGTGAGTGTAACTGCTTTGTTAGGTACCATGAAGTAATGGTACTAATACTGAAACTAACTATTACTAACTACTGCAGATACAGATAGTTTTTTTACTAGAAATGTCATGATCTTTGAATGATTTTGTGATTTGGCCTTTAGTTAGTTGATTATGATTATGATACAACACAGGACAAACATTTTAGGCAAATGAAGATTTTTAAAAATATATTAACTAACTACAATACAAAACAATTTTGCAGTATAAAAATAATAAAATAATTCCCCTTTGAAATTTGTGGTGTTACCACAGTGGGGAATGATTTTATTGCACACATTACATATGGTTTCCGTCAGCTGGAGCGAATAAGCTCCACATAGCGCTTTCTCTCCGCCATCATGGGCTGCACTCAGTCAGTGCTCTGACTCTCTGGTGGGGGGCTGAGAGAGCAGCAGAGAGAGGAGAGAGGGAGGTACACTCTTTGCACAGACCGACAGATTTGGAGAGACGCTGTGCTCGTATGAACTCTGGAAATTTGAATAATTTGCTAGATGTAGAGAAGAGAAACTGCAACAAAAGTATCGATGTCATCATGGAAGTACTGATCCGATCTGATACTCCCCTTGTCATCGATACCATCAATATTCATTGATACACCCAGGCCTAATAATGTGTATGCTGACAGATATCTGGATCAGCACTTCTGTTGTTCTAATGTTCTAAAAGTGATGTTCTGATGTTCTAAAATACATGTTCCTTTCACATTATATATACTTATTGGATTTGTACATAC
>JAPQRP010000020.1:16451401-16468788 GCA_037367295.1 Apogon hyalosoma
CCACAAAAGTAACAACGTTTTGTTAGGTCCTCTAATAATACACTAAGGTTTAAATTTTGAATTTCAGAATATTTCCATGAGTGAACTATAAAGGGTTAAAGCTAACATTTAGCTCTGATAGAGTCTCAAAGACTGCATTTCTGAAGCACATAAGTGTTTTCAGCCAACATTTGGACATTCACTTAAGACTTCTGTATCACAAACAGTTTTTTTTTCTTTTTTCATGATAATCACTGCTTTCACCCAGACAGGTCTCTGATCATTTCCATGCTTGTATTCTAGCATGGTTTTCTGGCACACCTAAATGGAGCTGAGCCATTCCTTGGGGGTGCACAGATGTCCTGTGTACAGGTGGATACAGGGGCCTGGGGTTCAGTTCCCATTACTGCTAGTCTGGTCATGCAAGTTCACAGGTGGAACTCCACCATGATACAACATTACACTGGTGGCTCCTACTGATTTTGTGTTTCAGTGTTTCCAGTATTGGGGTCTCTGGGGATAACATGAACCTTTTATGTGATAAATTCTACCAGTGAACCGTGTTGTATTGAGGCAGCAAATGTCTGTGTACACTCGGCACTGTAGTGTAAACTGCAGGAAAAATGGTCATTCTGTTACAGCTTCAGTCCCAGAAAGAGAGAGAATATTACACAGTAGTAAGTTAATTATATCATGTGTTATCTAGTTTACATAAAACAACAGCAAATTAGCTCCATTACATTTATTCCTGAGTAACTGAAACAAAAGGTGTAGGTTATAATGTATTTTTTTAAAGACCCAAACAGCCACAACCAAAACCACCTACTGCTATAAACTGTTTAATACCTGTTGATCCACTAATCCTATCAATACATGTAAATAACTGGTGTAAAATACAGTTTGTCATCTGTTCATGGTCATCAGATATGACCCATTTGGATGTTCAGAGGCTCCATAGTGAATGTGGAAACACAGCCATCTTCTACAACATTTAGTTTAGTTTACTTTATTGTTTATCATTCAAGGACAATGTACAAATACATTAAGCTCAAAGAGAAGAGATGCTTTGCACCAGAGTTAGCTTCAATCTACTTTCCATCTGCTGTCCCCGAGCAGGTGCACACACAATATAGAACATTTACATTACATGCAATACATTAGCTTATAATTGCAATAGTGAAAAAACTTATGTATTTATTTCAATTTCATAATGTTTCCTAAAAATGCAATTTCATCATACTTAATTTCTAAAACACAGGTTTTAAAATCATGCATAATAAGTCAATCTGTTCTAATTCATAAAATTCACCAGTAAAACCAAAGGATTTGGATCAATGACAGTGGATGGAGGCACTTGTTTATGTTCAGTTCATGAAATTTTTTGCTGAAAAAGTCACTTTTTCTTCAGTTTTCTCTGTTTTTAATATAATAAACCTCAACTTTAATCTGAGCTTTAATGAACATCTACATGATCAGTAAATTAAATATAGAAAAATACTTGATGTTCACTGAAAAAATACAAAATAGAGAGGATTATGTCATAATGAATTGTGATAAATCAGTTAAGAAAAGTTAAATGTAGAGAACAAACTACTGGAACTGACACAAAAGTGGTAGGTAGGTGTTAATACTGATAAAGATACATGTGTGCGTGAGTATATTTCCAGCATCTTTTGAAGAACAATGTGTTTTGCGCACAACAAAGCAAAAAATGTCCATCTGGGGAACTAGTTTGCACAAGGGGTCATGGGGTTAAACGTACTTTAACCAGTAGCAGTTCAGTGGTCTGTTATCTCAACCCTAGAACGGCGGTCAGAAGATCAGAGGGTCCTCTCAGATTAGCTCATCATCCCTTTTGAAAAATAAGACAGACATTCTGCTGTCTTAATCCTACGAGACAAAACCTCAGCTGAGTCCTCGACCTTGCAAACCACGGACTTCACAGAGAACTTTGATTCGTCAATGATGACCACAACAAAGTCGGCCACATGAGCTGTCAGGTCCAAGGTTGCTGCTTCTTACACGTGGGTCAGGTGACACTGAGGACATTAGGGATTTAAGATGTTTTCATGTGCTACAAGTGTTCAACTACAAAGAGAAACGCATTGCTAGCTCAACCCCAGGATTAACATTAAGTAACAATGAAGTCAGCATAAAGAAATACTAAATGTTGGTGATGGATAAATATAAATCAGTGAAGTTCATGCTATTTTGTTTTCCATTACATTAGTTGTTAATCAGTTAGATGCCGTTTCTTATTATTAATAATAATTGATTTTAAAGTACTTCTTACATTTTTTCATTTAACTTTTGAGATCAACCCTTACAAACTAAGAACTATTTTGGTTGCAACCAAATAAAATGTTCTCTGCATTTAACCTTTCTTCAGTGATTTATCATGGTTTATTACTATGTTCTCCTCTACATTTTTAATTTTGCTGCAATTTACTGATTATATAGATAGATATTTGATACATACAATTATGTGAATATTCATAAAAATACAAAGTAAGTTTATGAAAATGCCAAATACATCATAAAAACAAGTGTCTACAATCACTGTCATTTGCCAAACTCCATAGGTTTTATTGGTGAATCAACTTTGCAGAAGATGAGGATGTTTCCACGTTCAGTACAGAACCTCTGAACATTCCAAATGGGTTATACCTGATGCTGCTGAAAAACCGAGGAACTGTATTTTACCTCAGTTGTTTCAGTGTTTTGATGAGACTAGTGGTTCAAATGTTATTAATCATTTTACATCAGTAGATGCTTCTGGCGGTGGGTCAGGTCTTTGACGGTTAAAAATCTGTTTTAGAAAAGCGTCCTGGTCAAGATCAGCAGCAGCACAATAAACCAGGTTACAGCCAGTACAATATAGACTAAACAATTTAATCGATCATTAAACTGCACTGAAACATTTAGAATCCTTTAAGAGTAATTTAGTAGTTTTGGTTACACTTTAAAAATGTAATTGTGTTGCAATAAGAGTATGAAATACAAATGTCTCAAACTAAAATATGCAATATCAAACAGCATGTATTGGACATCTGCCTATGACCTTGCAACATGCTTAAATCAGTCTGTCTCAACTTTCTTTTTCTTTCCAATTATGTCTTGGATGTTTTGGAGCGTAAACCATCCACTAAGAAGCTAAGTTGTGGCTATTAAGCTCTGGGAAGCATAACAAAAGTACAGTGAAGCTGAAAAACCTGGGGATAATTGGCATTTTATCGCTCATTTCCTACATTTGCTGTCCGCTTTTCACTGCCTGTGGTTCCTTTATAAATCTTTGCTTCCTTAGCTTTGGGCTAGATGCTGTTTCAAGGTAGTAGGTTCATCAAGATGAATGACAGGTGCTGGGGTGTGAGTTTGACCAACTGAGAGGAAGAGCACTTTTTTCTCGCTCAAGGCTAAAATATCTGGCATATTAAAATTGTGATCTTACTGAAAATATCGTTCTAACAATACAGATGAAAAAACAAAATAGTTACTCTCTTTAGTGGGAGAAAATATGATGTTTTGAGGCTAAACCATGATGTGTAACTGGAAGCACCCGCTTTGATCCCTTAACTCAGAGAAGTAGTAATTTTCCCACATGTGTGAGGCCCACACCTTTTGTTCTGCCGCATGTTGAAAGCGCAGGCCAAAGTGCATTTTTGTTTGTTGTTTCATCTCAGACTCTTGTTTTATTGGTGGTGACTTAAAAGCATCAACATCCACCGTGAGATATTGAATATAGAGGTTGAGATCAGCGGTCAACACTGTTCCTTTTAAAACGTACCTATAATGTAATAAGGCAGCAGACTGTGTTTCACACAAAGCCTCATGTAACACAGTCCAGAGTCATTATTGAAATGAACGCAATATAAAAGGGCCAAAAGAAATTGGTATGTAGGTCAACAGGAGAGTAACAATGGATAAGGTCATATGTTGATGTGAAAACTGACGCAGTCAATTGCAGCAATTGTAAAGCACTATGTTACATCAAAAAACAAGTGGACGTCCCTCGGTCAGCTTGACTTTCCACACTGAATAGGACACACCCATGTACTCACAAACACACACCTTCTTTCCAGCTATGCACAAGACTGATGGAAACCATAACATGAAGTCGAGGGCCTCTTGGGGATTGAGGAACGCCACACACTAACATGGATCCAGTTACTCTGTAACCCAAGACACAAAAGTGGAGAGAGAGAGTCTCACACAGGCTGAGACAGACCGAGAGAGACCAGGTCCAGAGGTACAAAGAGTGACACTACACTGTTAATATTTACTCCAACCATCTGGCAACATGTACTGTTACAAGCAATGGAATGTGCTAAAGAAACAAAGGTTGAGTTCGTGGCAATTTCTTAAACTTAAATAATAAAAATATAATGCATCGGAAATCTACATTTATTTATTGATATTTTATGTGACTAGGATCAATACATACAAGTATTGTTACATGCAATTGATGAAATGTACAGTCGCAGAAAAAATTATTAGACCGCTCCTCGTTTTCTTCAATTTCTAGTTCATTTTAATGCCTGCTACAACTAAAGGTACATTCATTTGGACAAATATAATGATAACAAAATAGCTCATAGTAGTTGAATTTCAGAGCTGATATCTATCCATTTTCCATGTTTTCTTGATAATAACCAAAATCACTTCAGTTCTTACATCAATATCTATGTCACTGTACTGATAAAAACAGTGCTTTTTAGGCATTCTGTGTTTTCTTTTCTGTCTGTTTTAGTCACGTGATACACACAGGAGCTAGTACTTGATTGCATAACCATTGTTTCTGATGACTTTTGATGGTCTAATAATTTTTTTCTGTGACTGTACATAAGCCTTGTTTCCATAGCAGCACATTTTCCAAATTGTGTTCCTGGTTTGGCTTTTATGCAACAACAGTATGACAGAACAACATTAAAACCAACAAAGACTAAATGTTCAACAAAATTTGACACAAATCGAGAAACAGTAAAATGATAATGCAGGTTAAGAAAAAAACTGATAGCATAACATAGCATAGATCAATGCAAGGACACAACAAGGGTGAAAATAAGAAGGATAAGGCCTGTCACAGATATAATGCTGATATAGCAATGTCAGCATTTTGACAAAATACAGAATAGTACCGAGGACATAGAAAACAAGGTACTCTAAATCTTACTATAATATGATTATGTATTAATCTCAATAAAATGTTAATAATCATCAGTCTGATTCAAAAGGCAAAGACCCCAGTTCTAAAATGAAGCCACTGTCCTGATTTGTTATTTGTAATACCACTGATGGCCACTGGGGTTGGCTCCGAAAAGCCCCGGTTTCTGTAGACTTACACTGAACTTAGAATACATTGTTGACTTCACTGTTGTACTTTTAGTCTTTGATATATGACATGGTGGTCCATCTTTACATTTCTTATCCTGTTAATCAGATCTCTGGTCAAGTGGACGCTTTGACTACCCTCTATCGAAACAGGTCTGAATGACAACTCTCCCATTTGGGTCAGGGTCTGACTTTCAGAGTTGCCATTAATTTAGTATAACAAAAATTTATAAACTTTTTTTTAGACTAGCTCACCTCTTACCCCTGCCCCTTTTGTCCAGATATGATCACCTCTTGCACTAAAAAGCCAACATAACAACAGCCAAATAAAAAACTGCTTGTATGAAAACAGCTGTTCATCATGATTCCTTTGTTCACTATGTAGTCTATGGTCTGGTTTGTAAGGAGTCAAATGATAATTAAACAGATACAGGGTTTAAGGCACATTTTCTGACCTGGCAAAGTTCACTATGTATGATTTGCAGATGCTCGTGTAAAAACCTGAAATTTGTGTTGCTCAGGCTGAAAGCATTTCAGTGGTAACGTTACTAACTGTTGCTGCTGTAGAGGAGCAGAAGGGAAGCAGAGAAGTCAGGGAAGTGTATAAAGATTTTTACAGCCAAATTTGCCCAGTCTAATCCAACACATTAGAAAAGAGTTTACAGGCTGTCATCATGAATATAAGAAACTTAGACAGTCATTATCTTAGAAGTGGAGTTAGGTTGTTGTTGCTTCTTTGGTCATGAATAATTAATGTATAAAAAATGTAAGTTTGTAACCAAGTTTTAAATGGCTTTGACAAAACTTTCCCGGTGTTGCCTGAACTTTCTGACTACCACTGTTCTGGTTGCCAAACGTGAGCAGTTTGATTGGATGCACTAGATCAGACAATTGTTTGTTAATAATTTGATGCGAGTGCCAGACGTGAAAGGCATCATGACAGACACAGTGGGACTTTAATAGGGAAAATGAGAATCTTTGAGATAGGGTTTATTTAAGTAACACGCATCATCAGGGGATCTATTTGGAGAGGCAAGAAAAGACAGAGCTGAAAATAAAGATTGGAGGCACATCCTCATTAGGTGAGGTAAGACTCTTTGGAATGTCTGAGAGGAAGATGGAGAGGGAGCAAAAGAGTCAGGAGGAGAGGAAAGTTAATAACAAATAGATAAAATCTCCCTCGCACATTAATCAGCATGCAAGCCAAAAGCGAGAGAAAGCATCTTTCCTCTCCTTTTCATGCAAAGAGTAAATCCTTTTTAATATTGCACCTTGTATTTAGTTATATTATCTCAGTGTATTTGTTAATAAGTGGACGCAAAAGGAGGGAGGATAAACACCAGGGGGAGCAGCAAAGAGCAAATGAGGGCAACACCGGGTAATGGTGATTGACTAAGCCTGCATAGCACAAACAACACAGCAAAATAGAGGACTCTGCCCATGAACCTGGGGCATTTTTATCTTTCTAATGAAGCGACCCCTTTTAACTTCTCATAACATTTGGAAAGGTTGCATAAAAGTTGGATAATAACTAACACCTAAACCACAAATTCAAGGACATAAAAATGCTCTCAGTTGGGGTGTGTATCCTGGCAATGCATTTAAATTCCTGCTAGTGTTGTTTCATTCTGCATCCATCCCAGATATATGAGGTCTAATTTTTGCCACTGTTAATGTACGCTTAAAGAGCCACTCATCTCCTCTCGGTATCCTTGAAAAAGACCCGAAGGCCCAATGATCCGTCTTGCAACAAACAACAAATGCACTATAATATTGGGACTTTATGATGGATGGCCTTTATATCCTCTAGTCTCCCTTACAGCATTATAAACAGGTAAACACCTCAAACTCACAAAGCAAAACAAATCCCAGACACTCCACCTCTGACCCCTCCTTTTTTCCACCAGGGACCACTGTTCCCTTGTGACTACACCAGACTCCTGCTTCTGCTCACCTCTGAATCACCTTCAACAAAGTGACATATTTGTGACGGTTTCCAACACCACTAAGAGAGCTGAGGAAATGCAGAACCGGTTAGTCCCAGGGTTTCCTTCAGGAAGCTAACTTGGGGTCTGAGACCGGTTTGAACCCTCTGGCCCTGGATTTTTGAGCTCTCCAAAATGTTAGCACACAGGGGTAAAGGGTTTATCCCCATAGGTATATACAGACCTGAGAGGTGAGAATAAATAAAGGAGTGTATATGAAGCCCAGTACAAGCCCTAAAATAAGGCAAAGGGTTGACTTTAATTTATTTATTTATTTATTTTTTAGGATTTCATTAAAAGTAGTAAAAGAAACTGATTTGTACAGTTGCTGCTGTTGATAAATATATTGTGGCATGTGTATACCATCATAAAATACACAATTATGTTTCGTACTGTGTATAATGAATGTATGGCTTCATCTTTGTGTGCAGCCCGTGGAGTAATGCCAGAAAAAGACAAGTTTTGGCACTGGCTCTACGTTTGGGATTAACTTTTCAGACTCCCATCTATATGAACAGAAGAATCAATTTGAACCATCTGCCTGGCGCCTTCACCTATTTTCCAACAGCCTATCGAAATGCAAATTGTGCAGGCGGATTAAAGTAAAAGCACATTCCCCACTAATGTGCCAGTATGAGCCTCTTTGAATGGATGGTTTATTGTTGGTGTGGGTTGCTAAGAGATACTTGCTCTTTCATTTTAGGGGTCACAAATATAATGCTCCTAATTTGGGGGGAGAGCACATCCATGTAATTACAATAATCTTGCGCTTCCCTGAGTTGCATGGAGATATTGCGTCATGGGTTTATCATGTAGAAAAGCAGCAAGGAGGGGAATTACACTGATAGTGCAGACAGAAGGAGGAATATGTACATATATAAGAATTTAGAACAAAAAAATCAAGTTGGTAAATAGGTAGGTATTTCTGCTGTGCGCTTGCCATTAATTTCAGCTAAGCACTGTAATTGTTATCAGCTGCGAATTATAACATATGTGTAACCATGTGTGCATCATTTAACTTTCAGCACCAAGTATTTACAGTGTGGCAAAAGCAATTCACAAACATTTGCATGCAGGCCTCATCCTGCAGATTGCTGGACAACAGAACAGAGACCCACTCATTTTATTCTCTACTCCACACCCCGATCTCGTTTTACACTCCGAAGCCCAACAAAAAAAGATATATCTAATCTGCACCTTACTGTGGGCTATTGTGAATATCATTTGCATTTTAAGCATTAGCTGAAGCTCTTATCTGGAACAGTTATCAGCAAGAGGGCAAGCAGGGGTTCACAGGATGCTTGGACATGCACTATGGAATACGAGAATTTTGTAACATCAGCACAGTCAAAAACTTTGAATATTGCTACGTGAACAAGAGGTTAAAGTCAGGCACTACCTGTTTTTTGAGGTCTTTACTACTGACCCAGCACAACAGTATGGTGAAGTGTCAGGTCAGGGGAAAAAGGTGTGTTTTTAGTTAGCAGCATAATTTGCCAAAATCGTGCTAAATTCTCAGGTCACATATAAAATGTAAAAGGTTAGCTGATATAGTTAACCATAAGTTGGAGAAAAACAGTCACTTTATGGTTAAAATAGATCTAGGTCACAAAAGTTTATTAGTTAAAGACAGGTATATGTAATAATACTGACATTAATACTGACATTTGCATGGAGGTGCGGTGTTTAGTCACCTCACAACATAAGGTCCTCCAACTTCCTCACACCGTTCAAAATCCTGCACCATAATAGGCTAACTGGTCAGTCTACCTCTTCTGTGGTTGTGAATGTTTGCTCATCTGTATGTCAGCCCTATGATGAACTGACGGACGCATCCAGGTGTACCCCACCTTCGCCCAGTGGTAGCTGGGATGGGTCTCCAGCAATCCCACAACCCTTCTGAGGATTAAGCGGTTTAACAAATGAATGAATGAATGAATTTTCTAAGTGTTTTTTTGTATTTGTTTTTTTTATTATTATTTATTTATTTATATGTGTGTGCATCCTCTGACTATCATCTTTGCTCACTGGCTGTAGACTATAGGAAGATTTCCATTTATTTCCATATAACCACATTTTCAGAAAATTAGCAAAAGAAAATACAAGCCTGTGCCTGTTTCCTTCCACTACAGTTTTGATTATTTAGAAGTGGTTCTTCACCATCATCATGGTTTACACATTTGCCAATTAGATGAAGCAATTCATACAATAACATACCACCTGGTCTTTTGATTAAGGCGTTAATAGATGAGAGACATGATCCTAGTTTTAGCTTATGACAAAACTAGAGCCTTTTTCCAAAATTTGTCTCTGCACTTTATTATACAAGGTGGGTTTTTTTGTTTTGTTTTGTTTTTTTGCTGTTTGTTCATCTAATTTCTATATTGTTCTACATCTATATTGTAAAAGCCAAGTGGCCTCTGTGTGTGTGTGTGTATATGTGTGTTTCGGGAGTCACACAAAATCTGGAAAGAGCTGACTGCTGCAGTTTGGCGTACTGTTTTGGTCAAGGAATAGACTGGCGAAAACAACAAGTTGATAGGACCAATATTTTGAGAGATATGAATAGTTTTGGAATACAAGAGCCTTACTTTCATATTGCTATACCCAGAACGCTTTTGCAGTGACTGCTGGACAAATGCAGTACCATATGCACAAATGCGCAATAGCATAAAATCTACCACATGTAGAACCACTGGATCCCCACAGGTCAACGTGCTAGTATACACATATAATTGCCAAATCTTTTTCTACCGCATTTATCAACATTTCTACTTTTCCACCACTACCACGCAGAAAACACTAATTCATAAATAAAAAATGTGAATACAAATGGCAAGATTGTGACATGTTTATGTGCATGAAAGACATTTCATTATAGCTAAGATCAAATATGAGCACATTTTAAACAAAAAATAATAATAATAATTATAGTTGAGAATATGAATTGTTGCCTTCTAATTATATAAGACTAGATCAAAATGGTCCAAAATCCTCAAAATCATATATGATGCACTTCCACATTTCGACAGTAGCTCATAAGAGATTTTGTTTCTGTAATTCTATTTTATAGAGTGGCTTCCAGTGTTAAGGTGCATTACTGGCAGTTACTGTGTTTGAGTGTGGACCAGAGTTATTTTTACCCAAACCAAATAACCCAAAATGGGCAAAACAAACACTGACTGTAATGAGGGCTTTTCACATTTTTAGCTGGCACCATAGGGAAGGGTGAGGTAGGGGGTACTCAGATGGTTGCAGTCTGAAACTTCACTAGATGCCTCCACGTCTTACACACTGAACCTTTGAAGCAACCACACTGAGTGATATCTTATAACAGCGCTGGCCGAAGACTTCAAAATGTTCCCTGTTCATTTTGGCAAGGTGGTTTCTTTCTTTATCTCCAAGCCAGCACAGAGAGGCACCTCTAACCTGAGTGGTGAAAACTGACCTGACAGGCTGGAGATTTTACTGGAATAATGTTTTTTGCCACTTGGAACCAGTAGCAGTAGCCAACGCAACCAAAATCACTTCCACAGTTAAGTATACACATTTGAGCTTACCTCATGAAACTGCTGATGGAAACAAAAAAGACATTTGGTCATGTTTCAGTATTTACTGCAATAGGTTAACCTACAACACAAGGCTACATGTAAAAAAAATGTAGAGGCGTAGTGATAAATGCCCCGGTCTCCATGTGTTTGTAGTTGTTGAAGTACCATGTGGTTCCTTACAGTGATGTGCATTGATGTCACTCTAGGCTGCCACAGGACCCAAAGATTTGGCCAGAGCTTTGCCTGTGAGTAATTACTCTCCTCTATCTAGGGAACCACAGAGGAGACATGCATCACTCATTTAGTGAAGAGGAAAAAAAACCCTCAATGGCTCACAATGGCACCCAGGAGCAGTGTGCAATTAATTGATAAACGCCAGGACGTGATGTCCCATCAGATAGTACAGAAGTGCTGCAAAAGAGTGCACTGGGGCGTGAATCAAAGACTGAAAAATGCATTAAGAGAAAGTTAGTGAAATGCCATTAACCTACCAAAGCCCTCAACTGATAGTGGAGGGCAATAAAGTGATTTTTAAATTGCACCAAGCCCTCGAGATTATGGCAAAGTCTGTAAGTCTTCCATGAAAGGTTGCAGACCCATTTTGATTGCTTCTGACACAGGCACATGAAGTTCCGTCAGCAAGACTTTGAATCCGAAAGCCATCATTAGGGATGCGGTAAAAGTGTTTTGACCGAGTGATTATTGTATATACACATGTGCTGATTTATAATCAGATTGAAATTTTAGGGAAAAATACCATACTTTTCTTTGGTTGGTTGTATTGTAAATAGTGCTGGGATGCCAGCATGACTACATGTTTCCCATAATAACGTTAGTATTAGTCTCTTTCCAAAGGGCACCGTCAATAAGACAGAGGGTTGAATTCCTTTTCTGCGTAGTGGACAACAAATCAGCAGACTTGGCAAAGACAGGGAGCTCTCCCTTACTACAGGAATTTGGTAGTCAAGCATGCACAAAAACATATGTATAAAAACATACTCATCCTCCTACAAATAAACACACACGCGAAGACGCATACATCCTCCCTTCTTGTCTTGCTGTTGAGATTCTTCTGGCTTTGATTAATCTCCGCCGTCAGGGGGAAGTTCCTGTGTTTGGGTCCCGGCAGGCAGGTTGCCCACTTCACATCTGGAAGCTCTAGCCCTGCCATCTCCAGACACACACAAACTCACACTAAAAGGGTTCTGCCGCTGACACACAAATCAACCAAGGGTCCTCTCCCACCATACACCTTCCAAACATTTGCTACCTTTGTTTTTACCTCTGTAACCAATTAGTCCCAGAACTCTAACAGCTTTTAAATGGTGATTTAAGCCTCTCCTGTTCAGTTATCAATTGATTTTTTTAAGGACCAACATACATCTAGTAACTTCAGCATCTTCAAATTAATAACATTGGAAATGTCTTCCTTCCAACAAAATTAGGTCTAATTTTTTTTTTTTTTTTTTTTTTTTTTTTTTGCGATGGAAGTGACATTTTAAACAATCACCACAGGTTTATTTTGTTATTTCATTTTTTGTGCCTAATAGTTTCAGAGTCTTATGTGAATGGAACGTTTTTGTGGAGCTGCCACTCAAGTCTACAAACTGCGTCTGGGTTCAACACGACATGAGATGTATGTATGTAAATGTACTTATTTTCTGTCATTAGTATTGTTTTCTAATGACAGGCTACTGGGCTGAAGAATACGGCTGTGCACTGATTCATATTATGTGGTGATGACTAAGAACTTTAGACCTTAAAGTCTAAATGCTTTAGTCACTGAAAAGAAGGTCATAGCTTCTTTTGCATCAGTCTTTTTTTTCCTGAGAGGAGGATTGTTAGCTAAATCAGACATTAGATGCATTTCCATAAATGCAAATAATGTGTGTTTTGACATTTTGGAAAATGTATATAGAAACTCCATAATTCAAAAAACGTCCCAAACTTTGAGAAAAACTTTTCTTGCTCACTTGAAATGGTTTTCACCTTTTTTTGTTTGTTAGTTTGTTTGTATTTGTTTTTAGCAAAGACTAAAGGTGCACAGAGGAAATGGAAACGCCCTTTTCCATTAAATTCGGATGTTCTGACATTTAACCCATGAATTTCTGATTAGTTTAGAACACTTTGGTTTTTCTACACAGCCTTGATTATTTGCTCCAAACCAGTTTATGACGTGAATGTAATTAGCATTTTAAGTTTTGTGACTTCACAAAAATTCACCTTAAATTTACTTAACATTTTATGGAAATGCAGCCTTTGTAACCATGGGCTTTGACATAACCTTAACTGATGCGCTGTCCACACTAATGGGCGTTTTTCTAAAAATGGGCATTTCCCTCCTGGTCTTTCATTTTACATAATACCTCTGTCCACAGTATAATGCAAGAATGACTAAAAACCAGGACTACTGCTTGAAAAAAGAAGGAAATGTTTCTGGCTGACTTTAAAATATAGACACTGTGGATAAAATTGTACAGTGTCAACACAGAGGCTTTACTCTGTCATGAAGTTGTACAGAAATGACAAGTTGGAAATGTAATTTACCTTTACTGTTAATGTACTTTGTCGGTGTGTACACTTTAGTCATTTTCCAAACCACTTAAACCTTGACATCGTTGTAGAGGTACTGGAGCCTACCCCAGTTATTAACAACTGAAGGTGGTGTACACCCTGGACATGTCACCAGTTCATTGCAGATCTGTGTGCACTTTATATTATATGACTTTTGCCAAAACATTGGTACATATCCAGTCCTGTCTCTGTTCCAAACATGTCTGTGCTGACCTTGATCTACTATGTCTTATACACTTGAACTATATTTGATGTTTAAGTTGACTTTAAGGTGTTAAAGTTGAAGTTGCATGTGTTTTACACAAAGAAAACATACAAAACCAGAGTTTAAAAAATCTTAACTTTAGAAAACCTGTTTGATAAATGTGAACAAACAGCCCAAACATTACCAAAAAAAAAAAAAAAAAAAACTGTACTAGCATTACTGTGACTCTAAGCATGTCTGTGCATGACATGTCTAAGTGTTTTGCAGCCATTTTTTATTCAAGTATACACCCAGTTTTGACTGAGATTATCAGGTTTGCACCAGAAATCCATGAGTTTTAGAAGTCAGGTTGCACAATTTATTGCCACTGGTCAAGTGTTCTGATTACAGAGCAGTGTAGAATAACTTTAAAATATTAGAGAAGTATCATAAATTAAATAATTTATGCATAATGTGGCATGTTGATGGAAACTGTTTTTATTTGCTAGAGGTTTTGGATCTTTTTGCCAGTGATTCATTTTTTTTTTATTTCTGTAGAATATTAAAAATTTGAATGTCACTTTTTGCACTTTTACTCCACAAATATGTTGCTCCAGCAAAAGATAAAATCTAGTGACAGTTAATGAATGGTCCCCGGAGATAACAAATCAGATTTTCCTGTTTAACAGTAGTTTGCTCATAAACATAGTCTGTAAGCTGTAACTTAACAGCTGACTTTTAACTCATCCTCCTGCGGCGGCTGCCTGTGCTCATCTTCTTTCCAGACGAGACGCACTTCATCTAATAACTTTCTCTGAAAGTGCTGTCTTCAGTGTAATAAATCACTACATAAACACAGCCAGTAGTCTTCTAACAGCATTTCAACACTACATTATATTTACAGATCAGGCCTTTAAGGAGTTAACAGGCTTCTCTGTGAACTGAATGTATGCAGTATACAGTGGGATGGTGTGCCAGGAACAGGCTTACTCCTCCATTCTTCATATATGAAAGCCAAGAGAACTAAGATATAGGGGATGAGTGTGTGCTGAATGTAATCAGAGCAACAGGATAACAATAAATCAAGAGCGGTAACATTTATTCTATGTGGACTTGTATTAAAGAAACGACACATACTAGTACTGTCATACAAGTTGGCATTATAGTCACATATAATAAAATGAATATAAGGAATTAAAGAATATGACTTTATTAGAGGTTTGAGTGTCACAATTAAAATGTACAAGTTTTTTTTTCCCCAGTTTGGAGTCGATTTGGACTGGAATTTATTAGGTCGTAGATTAAAAAGGACAATAATATGCTCAGAAATATATCCTGTTTTAATTTGTTATGCTTTTTTTTCTGATTTCTGGCTCTCTTTAAACGATCATATGATTTCCCAGAAAAAGAGACCCAAGTATGACATATTAGTTCAGAGACCGACTAGTTCTGGCTGCTCCACTTTGACCTTTTTTGTGAGCGAGAGAGACAGGCCACCTTTCATTCCCAGACACTTCATTAAGTCAACTTCCTCTCTCCCATCAGGCCAGCGTGTTATTGTAAAGTGTCACTTGGCGCTGTCAGAGACTGAAGACATTGTTCTGTTACTGCATGTGTGTGTCAGTGCATGTCTGTATGTGTGTGTCCCACATTCTCATCATATATCTTTCTAACTGGCTCAAAGCCGGTTCGAGAACATTTGCGTATGGAGGTTTTGTGCGTGGGAGCAGGTCTGGGTCCACGGAGTGTGTTTCGAGTGGGTTTATGTGGCTTTGAAGGGAGTCTGCCTTATAAAGTTAGCTGTGACATGACACTGCCACACAGTGGATGGATGCCAGAATGCAGTGAGAATAGATAAGAGGAAAAATTGCTGTCCACTGAGACTTCATTACATACATAGAAACAGCTGTTACCATGTTGTATTTAAAATTGCATTAAGTAATCTATGCAGTAAGAATCTGCAGTAACATAAATGGAAGCGCTAAGAGATTCCTGATGGTAATTAATAAATCTAATAAATGCCGTCAAATATTCATAAAAGTTAGTGATTAACAATTTTTCTGTTCTTCAGTGTGTTAAAGTATTTATAAGAGTGTGTAGAAGAATAGTAGATGAATGCATTAACTAAACATTACCTGTACCTTTTGCTATTTAATCCTTTAACTACCACTTTTCTTGCTTATAAAATCAAAATACTTTGATCTGGTTTTGTTACCACAGTGGAATTTTGATAATGCCTCAATCATCACAACGTGCTGCAGCATTTACTGTATTAGAGCAGGGCCATGGCAAGTTTTAGATGATAATAGCCATCTTAATTTAAAGTTAGCTTTGAACTTTGAGCAAGCTTTTCACCATGAAGTCACCCTAGATTGGTCCCTCGGGTGCTTGGGTGGAGAAGGTTATGAAAGTGGACAGATCTGTGGACAAATGAAGGTGATGACATAGACGGATGGAGTGGGCTCAAGAGACAGAGAGAGAGAGAGAGAGAGAGAGAGAAAGAGAGAGAGAGAGAGAGAGAGGAGAAGGGGTGAGACAATGTAGTAAAAGAGATGACAGTGTCGATAAAGTGAAATTGGAGATCAAGCCAACAGATGGAGGAGCAAAGAATGCGACCTGCCAAGTTGCTTGTGGCACTCCAGGCCCGGATAGACGGATATGTACAGTCGGGAGATAAAAAGGGAGGGAGAGTGGGAATGACAGATGCACGGCAGAGAAGAGCCAGGGAGGGAGGGGGGGGGGGGGTTGAAGGAAGACAGAGAGATGAGAGGGAGGAAGTGTAAAAAGGAAACGAGCGAGAGATGTGAGCGGGCAGGCGAAAAGGGGCGAGGTGCGGAATCCGCGAAATCGAAATTTAAAAAAGTACACAGAAAGAGGGAGACAATGACAATGAACAAAAATCGAGAGACGGGACTCATAAGAAGCAGGCAACAAAGCGAAAGAGGGAAGCAAAAGAGCAAGGGAGAGGCCACAGCTTGCCTTCCTCCGATTCAGCTGTGGAACAATAGCTGCCTATCAGTCTGTCAGCACCTACAGGCACAGAGGGAGTGAGAAGGCAAGAGTGACATGGCGCTAGCATCAATGAGCTATTGTCTGCACAGTTGCCATCAAGCCAAATCTCTCTTGGTTTCCTATTAAAAAGTTCTACCATATGAGTAATGGCTTGAAATCCCGGGCCCTGTTCTCTCCTAAAGGCTGTAAACAGAGCGATTGTGCAGATGCATGTAAACTGTGGATGTGTTTCAACATGACCCAGACTCACACATGTGTAACACAACCTTACACCGGTGCACGCACACACACATAAACACTCCTACGTATGCAAGCACAGACCAGGGCACACACACACACACGCACACACGCACATATAAATATTGAACAATGATGTCCTCTAATGATTTCCATTACCTTCCTCCAAGCAAAGGCTGTGTTTCGATTTAAACTTTTATTGTTTCTTGACAACATGCATTAAACCAACAGAGAGTGAAGGAAGATTGGAATAAACATTCAGGGATTCAAAATAAGCCGTGTGTGTCTGAATTTATGTGCGCCTCTGGTGTGTGTCTGTGTGCATGTGTGTACTTTCAGCCAAGAGACAACAACCATCTAACTACCAATATGCACTGCCACGATGCACTATTCTACAAAAGAATTCTCGTGTTCAAGTAGTTCCTGATGAAAGCACAGATACAAGACAATGTTGAAAGTGTACATAAGATAAGATAAGATAAGATAAGATAAGATAAGATAAGATAAGATAAGATAAGATAAGATAAGATAAGATAA
>JAPQRP010000020.1:16468888-16488401 GCA_037367295.1 Apogon hyalosoma
ACATTATATAGACTAAATGTCATCTAAAATTAATGTTTATTTGCAACATAGTATAGCAAACTATTACATGATCAAAAGCAAATTAATTTTAGCCAAAAAAAAATCTGAAATTTGTGACGTTAAAATGGGGTCACAAGCCAAAAAAGGTTGGGAACCAGTAACCTAAGTTATCTGAGTTTAAAAGGCAGAAAGGTGGCACTAGAACTAGAAGACATTTACTTTTTAATGAAGCCTAGTAACAGGTTCCAGTTTAAAGGGGCTTTCTGTAGTAGTTCTGCTTTCAAATATTAAAAAAATGAACTAAAAGAATCAATGCCGATGTATTGGATTGTATAGATATGAACTGAATGTATTTGTACTAACGGCTCGGAGGATTTATGTGACCACTAGAGGGACTAGTGAGCCACTCTGCCGGTCTCCCATGGTGATGAAAACTAATGCCACGAGGACTAGACCAAAGCATTAGAAAGTGACCAGATAGTATTTAGTGTTTATTTATTTAGTTACAGGACAGTGTGCATTAGCATTAGTTACAAAGAACAAGATGTGTGCACCAGATTTAGCAGAGGAGCTAATTTCCATCTGTTATCCTGGACAAACGACCAACATAATAAAACACCACATGGATTACAAAGTACTAATATACTGGAAGAAAACTATTAAACAATAACAGACATATGAAAATATGCTCAGGCTGAACAGTTACAGCCAAATACACAAAGAGGGGCTTACATTCTAAAAGTACAATAACATTTTCCTAAAATTAGAATAAAATATGAAAGAAAGAAGAAGAGAGAGAAGAAAGCTTACAGCTTTGGTTATTTTTTTTGTTTTTTCTTGTGTGTATTATGCCCAGTCACTCATACAGCACTTAGTCTAAACCTTTTTCTGAGTGTATTAATTTATTTATTCACTTATTTACCAATATAGTAATTAGTAATTACTTTTCTGCTTTGTCTCTTGCTATCATAGTTATTTTTTGTCCTCTTTTAAATGCTGATGAATAAGTAAATGCAGAAATCTCAGTATCAAACTACACAACTGATTAATTAAATTACTTCATGAATTTCTAGTATTTGGTTCTGCCTTCATGCCCCCTCTTCCAGAGCATTATACCTTCCAATGTGTTAGGCGTTCTTTCCTTACTTATTTCCAATCCTAAACTTAATTTAGGTTTGGGGTTATAAGGTGAACTTCTTGAACTCAATGCTACCAGCCAAAGGCAGGAAGGAAAACTGGAAACCACTACATCATCACAGTCCTGTCTGGTGCCCTTAAACCGTCTGGGAGCCAGTAAAGAACAAATATAAAAACAGAACTCAAACCGGCAAGGAGGCTTATCTTCTAAAGTCAACAAATCCATGGCTTTAGTGCTTTAATCAGGCTTTCTTTTAGGTTTCTATCTCTATGCAGTACAAAGGCTTATAGAACAAACAGAAGCTGTTTCCTCCATTCAGAGTCAGACTCTTTCATATTAATGCTCATGGATACTTCTTGGAATGTTAATTTCATTATATATGTACATCTGTTATGTCAAACAGCTTGAGAAGATTATGTGTGGTGCATAAGTGACTGTGAAAACCCAGTGTCAACTCTGAATCAAAGTTTTCTGCAGATCTGTGCCTGTGTGTGATATTTCAGTTTTACCTGCTCCCTGTTTCAGGAGTTCAGCTGCGGAGTTTGTTGCTGTCTGTGCAGAGGAGTCATTCAGATCCTCCACTGGGTCTGGAAATAAATCAATCAAATTAATGTACTAACCAAAAAACACTAGTCCAGTGCATGTAGAGGAAAAGAAGAAAAACACAACTGACCACCCCTCACCTCAGTCTGACCTATATAAAACATGAATGTATGAAAGATCTTCATTGGAGTCAGTGTTTGGTCCATTCTGAGCTTTCAGCTTTATATTAACCCTCAAACATCCTATGGCAACCACATGCATCTACTGATCTAAAATGATTAATCATTTCAATACATATAATTTGGGTAAAATGCAGTTTTTGAGCTTTTCATCGTCATCAGATATGACCCATCTGGACATTCAGGGGCTTTGTAGTGAATGTGGAAACACTGTTATCTTCTACAATATGGATTCATACACTAGTCCAGGGGTGGCCAACCCTGGTCCTGGAGAGCCACTATCCTGCATGTTTTAGATGTATCCCTCTTCCAACACACCTGATTCAAAGGATAAGCCTATCATCAAGTTCTGCAGAAGCCTGATAACGACTGTCAGGTGGACTGGAAGAGGGAAACATCTAAAACACGCAGGATAGTGGCTCTGCAGGACCAGGGTTGGCCACCCCTGGACTAGTAGGTGAATTAGTTAATCTAAATTGCCCATAGGTCTATATGTCCAGGTCATAATTGAAAATGAGAATCAGGTCTCAACAAATTTACCTGGTTAAATAAATAAGTCCCATGTAGTTTGACAAATGAAAGTGGTTGTAGATGCTTGTTTTTATGTTCAATTAATTATATATTTTATTGAAAAAGTCACTTTCGCTTAAATTTTCTGTTTTGACACAATAACCTTTGAATTCATGATGAGCTTCAATGAATATCTACATGATCAGTAAATGAAATGTCGGAAAACATCATATTTTGACTGTAAAATGCAGAAGATAATATATAATACTTATATAGTGCTTTCCCACACCTTCATGGTGCTGAAGGTGCTTTACAAAGCCTCACATTCACCCATTCATACACCAATGGGCAGCTGCCGTCGTGCAGGGCACTGCCAGGCCCTACTAGGAGCAATTTAAGGTTTGGTGTCTTGCCCAAGGACACTTCAACATGTGGACCGTTGGAGCCAGGATTTGAACTGCCAACCCTGCAGTCATTGGATGACCCACTCTACTGAGCCACAGCCACCCCCCATTTATCATAATAGCATAATAAATTATTCTAAATCATGTAGGAAAGATTAAATGTAGAAAGTCTTTGAAGGTTAATGCTTCATGCTATAAATCAAATAAGGACCCACTCACTCTGAGATATTAAACACACAATGCTCCTCATTTATGATTATATACACTAATGAAAACATAGTTATATATAATATATTAAATTTTTGTGATTATATCCTCCTAAACCTTTGCAGCTCTAAATGTATTGTTGTCTACATCAGCACTTCTGATGTTAGTGACTACATTACTGTGTCATGTCTAGCACACATTTAATTAGACATAGCGCTAAATTTCTGTGTTTTTTGGGTCATACCTCTATCAGGCAGGATGAGTTTGCAGGGCAGAGCCAGAGGAGTGATGGAGTGTTGACACACCAGAGCAGTGAGGCTTCCTGTCAGGAAAAAATAAATAAATATGAGGATTAATATGAGCTGCACCTCAATATATGGATCAACAGGGGGCGGCAGAGGAGACACATTAAAACGCTGGCCTTACTGAGCTTTGTAAAGCCTGACTCAGTCTCTCCTGGTGGACTATTAACAGAAGAATTTAAGGAAGTGAACTGCTCACTGGGGCAACTTTCTGCTGAAGCTGGCACTATTAAATGTCAGCTCAGAGTAAATGTGTTGAACTAAGGCCTCGTCTTACATAATGTAGATATTTGAAAATGCTCTTTTATTTTCCACCATTGCTTTCTTGTGAAATACTGTACTTTTTTACATGTTTATTTTACCGATACCGAACATCGCAGTGTATTCAGAAGCTGAATATACTGCAGTCAAAGTTTTACACCCAAAATAAGTATTTGTTCATTTTTCTTTATTATTTTAAACATTTTCTCCATTTATGTAGCACAATGTAATTTGGAAATGGCTGAAAATGATCTAGATATACAATAAGAATATTTGTCAGATATGGAAAAAAATCACTGTAGTTAAATTAGCTGAAGGCAACACAAAATTACAATACAGTAAAATGCCTGTATTATCCTGCTAGGGGTCATATTAAAACTAATAAACAAGCACCGGCAAGTTTTGGTATCAAGCCTCCATCAGGGGCCAAAAGTATTCAGTTTGTTTATTGGGTTGAATATGATATAACCATGATTAAAAAAAGGCTTTTCCTTGGGTGTTTCATTGGATTTTATGTGTCTGCGTGTCTCAAATTAACATTTTGAGTCCAGGAATGTACCTTCCCAAGTACATTACACACTGTGGCAAAAATGATGCAAAACAGTGATCAGCAATAGCCTTGAATGGTATTCCTTTCATTTTGTACAGAAAAAAAAGGCTTTATTTTTGGGCAAACTCATCGCAGCTATCAAAACGTCCTCCGCCGTTCATTCAAACTATATATAATCTGTGGTATTATGGAAAGTGTGAAAAAAAACAGGACACACTGCTGAAATATTCTCACCAAAATATGGTTCGTTGGGGCAGCCTTTGAGACGAACTCCTTTCTGTGTGCACTCGATCAGGAAATGTCTCACCAGCTCATTGGACAAATCTCCGGCTGCAGAAACATAAAGACAAGACATTTCCACTGAGATAAGTAGACTTTCTTAACTTATAAAATTGAACATTACACACAGTTGTAAACTTCAGTAAGTCTTAAAGGCCTAGAAATATTTCATTTCTAAAGTACCGTTTGTAATTTTCAAACCATTACATTATCAGCTTTAGTTACTTTTCAGATTGTAGTTCTTTTTCATCTTTCTGTCCAGTGAAAACCATGTACCTGAAAGTGTGTGGTTTTTGCATGTCTGAATATGATGAACTAAAGGATGGAATCTTCATTTATGACTTGAGTTTCAGCTTATTAACTTTGTACTTCTGAAAGAGGTTAAATTCAGCATTTCAACTTTAAAATATTACAAATAACCTAAAAGTATTATAACAATATCTAGATAAAAGAGTTTGATGTTGTGTCTGTGGGTTGATGTGTCACCGTGAATGTCCGTGACCACCAGAGTTTGTAGTGAGTCAGTCAGCTGGTCTCCCATGGTGTTAAAAAACTAACACCAAGGCCAAGTTAAGGATGACAAGTCAGACTAAAGTCTCAGTTCTGACCTTAACTGGTCGATTGAAAATAGATCTATAGTGTAGCTACTGACACAAACCGTACAAAAATCAGAAATGATTTGTGGTTTTACTGTGTGTGTTTCCATCTAGTGATTAACCTTTTAACCTCTGACGTGTCTGTGTTGAGTGTTCTGAATGTATGATTTATTTTAAATATTCATAAAAGTTAAATCATTTGCTCAATAAGAAAACTTTCAAAATGTGCTGATACAATAGACCTTATGTTTTCCATCGACATCTGAGCATGCTCAGTGCAACCCTCTGTGCTGCCTGTGTAATGGGGGATAAAACACAGATCAGTGAGTGAGAACAACTCATTATAAAAATAGACAGTTATGGCTTTTTTTTTTTTTTTCCACAGTTTTCTTTGTTGTTTGTTGTATGTACTGTTGTTTGCAGTGTTGTTGTGACTTTCCTTAATTTTTTAAATATGTTTTTCCGAGTTTTGACTGTGGAACTGCTTTTAGGAGTTCAGTCAGAAGTCAAAAAGCAGTGTCTCAGGAGTTAAAGGGTTAAACTACTTAGTTTATAAGGTAATTAAACTATATAAAGTTTTGGTTGCAGAGCTATTACTTGTTGTGGATTATTTTCTCAATGTGGTATTAAAGCTCGTAATGAATGATCTGATTTTCTCAAAAAGGATCTAATCAACAGCTTCCTGTTAATATGTCACAAAAAATGGTCTATGAATAGAACACAGTAGCATAGTTTTTCTAAAATACTTTGGTTCACCCCAATTGGTGTTTAGCAGAAAACAGACTTCCTGTCATTTTCCACATACCTTTCTTACTCTGTTGTAACACAGATGGAGGGGGCGTGGCCACTTTCATCGCCAACCCGTACGCCCCTCGAAATGAATGACTGTCTCTGACAATGAAGGAACCCGGCTCTTTGTCCTTTAGCACCGCGATAGCTGTTCAGTAGGTCAGCCGATGGAGGGAACAAAGATAAGCTAAAGTTAGAATCATCAGGTTCATACTGTATAAGGAGGAAACATTTACACAGGAGTTGTGTATAGACTTTCTGTTTGGCTCTGTTGTCCAAGACCAATATTTACCTTGGTCTCTGGAAATGTCAGGCTTGTACCAGAACTTAGACGTGTCCTGAACAAACTTCACAGTGTCCTGCTTATTGCCAAACTCTGCAAGACAGGTAAAAGTTAGGGTCTGAGCTGTAATTTTGGCATAAATGTGAGAAAGAGGTAGAAAAAAATAGAAGGTGGAGTCAGTCCACCAAAACTACAAAGAATAAATATTCATGTTTTTGCAGATTCATTTGCACAGAATCTGACATTCATAAGCCATTGAGCAATCATTTGTGGTACCTAAAGGGTCATCTTTTATTTATTTATTTGTTTGTTTGGTTGTTTTTTTGTAGTGTGGTGGTATGAGTTATTTGCATTTATCTACAGTCTATGGCAGTCGACCCAGCTCCAGTTTAGAGAAGCAGACTGAAACTAAAAAAGGCTGCAAGTAAAACCATATCAGCACAGGTTTAAACTCATATTTAAGCCTGTGCTGTGGAATATTATTACTACTTTGCCTATAAATGGATCAAATTTGATTATCCTAGAGCAGGTTGATTATTTAAGACACCGATTTTAATTTGTGAAACCTTCAGGCACAGCATTTGGCGGCAGAAATGTCACTTGTTTATTGAGTTGCTGCTGGTTGCTAACATTACTGTCAACATTAGAAGTGATTACTGATGAGACCCTCATATCTATGATTGATTTTCTGACATTAAAGTGCATTTAATTCAGTATAATTTTGACGTGAAGTAGGTGATTAAGACATTGTTGACATTATTATTATTATTATTATTATTACTTTATTGCAATTCATATTGTGTTTTTGTGTATTTGCAAGTTTCTAGGATACTTAAACAGATTTTTTTGTCAAAAGATAAAAAAGGTTGGGACCCATTAGTCGAATGGTTTGGACTAATACGGCATTGTGTGTGCTGTGCTGACTACAAAAAACTGCATTAAAAACAGTTGCTGATATTAACTCTGTTCCACACTCAAATATAATAGGTGATGAAAACAGAAGTCCATTCTGAGGGACTAGAAACATGACAGACAATCTGCTGCCCCTTAATAAATATAAAGAGCTTATTGTAAAGTAACAACTTTCAGGCGATTCTACAAACTAGGCCTATGTCAACTACCATCTATAACACATTAACCATGGATAAGTGCCTCATACAACTTCTTGTTAAAACATCTAAACAAACCTGTTGTAGCAAATAAATACTGTTATTAACACCTGTTATCCTCAAAATATTAAAAGTTATTGTAAAACTGCACTGGTTGTGTGAATGCTGGCTGAATAATAGAGAAGGAGGAGCTGATTATAGTTGAGAGATGAAAAATTATCTGTATAAACTAGACAAATTCTAGTTTTAATGCCTCATCTTCAGTATTACACACCTGCTCCGGGTGATGGGGTCCCGCTCAGTCCTCTGAGGGGATCAGGGGTCATGATGTTGAGGCTGCTGCCACTGTTGGGGCTGGAAAAGCCGCTTAACGAAGGGGAGCGGGATCCGAGCTCTCCACCCTCACCCCCTCTCCTCTTCTCTGGCAGCAGAGGAGGGAAACCCCCATCCCTTCCCAGACCCAGACCTCCGAGACCCTCCATGGCCTCCAAAAGGCTGTGGTCCAGGCTGCCGTTCCCCAACAGCGAGGACAAATCTGTGCTGTCCGTCTCCCTACAGACACCCGGACCCCCATCCAGGAACTTTAGAGCTCCACGGGGTGAACTGTGGTCGTTGGGGGCGCTGAGGGAGAGAGGGGGTGACGGAGAGTTTAGGGAGTTTGGAGTCCGGTCATGCCACACAGGAGGAGGAGTGGAGCTGCAGATCAGAAACATAGAGTTAAAAGACACACTAGAATTCAGATAGTTTCACTTAAAGTCACTGCTGTTTGTCCTGTTTCTCACAGAACAACAATCACATCCATCATCTCGTTTTTGCATTGATGTCTCATCACATTTACAAGGTAATTTTAGGCTAATGTTACCTACTCCATCATTATATCAGATAGTCAGATACAGTCATGTTTGATAAGATAAGATAAGATAAGATAAGATAAGATAAGATAAGATAAGATAAGATAAGATAAGATAAGATAAGATAAGATTTTATTGATCCCACCATGGGGAAATTTAACAGTTTACAGCAGTAATATGCAACACACTAGTGCAAAAGAGAGGCAGATAGAAATAAATGTTCCTAAAAGTATAAAAATTTAAGTATAAAATGTAAAGATATTTACATATTTGCAGAGTGATGTATTAGGGTCGGGAATCTTAGTTGTAAGGCTGATACGATACTCATCTCGATACACCATGCGGCACCTGGCGATGCGATACAATCCACACCCAAATCACGACACAGAGCGATTATGCACATTCTGATTCAACAAATTCATTCTGGTAAAAAAAAATAATAATAATATGCAGTGCAATTCAATGAGCTTGATTATTTATTTATCAAATTTCAGAACACGTGCCTCACATGCAGCCACGTGAAAAGGTTAGGACTTTGTTTCCAAAATTGTTTCTCTGTTTGTTTCTAACTCAACTTCTTGCTCCCTCGCCGAATCAGTTTGTAATATAATGTATTTGTAATGGAGGTAATACAGAAACAGGCTCTGTCACTGTAAGAGACACCTGCGCAAGGCATTCTGGGATGCGCTGTTCAACATGTACATCACTGTTTAAGGAAGTATCTCCGGTATGTGCGGCAGTATGCAGTGCAGTTGATACAGTAAAAAGTACACGTTAAGAAACCACACGTCGTCACCTCCTTCTGTCTGTCAGATTCAGATACAGACATTACAGTATTCATCTGCGGTGCTCGTGCCACAGTGCACCATCAGAGCTCATACTGTCGCGTGCAGTGTGTGCATTCGCAAATTCACGGCGTACATTAACGTGGATCTGCAGAAAAGAAAACCTTTACCCAAATAAAGAGTAACACTTTTAAATGCACATAAAAATGCATTCTATTGAGCGGATCAAATTTTATTGATACAAACATTCAATAACCAGTGCATCGCGATATTCTAAACTTTTCATTCACTCGCAGCTTCTGTACCGGTGCTCTCGGATCGTGCAGGAGCGTGTCGGTGTATCGATACGTATCGGATAATCTTCCCGTCCCTAGTACATATGCATGCATGTGCATTTGTGACAGCACAGTTCAGTCTCCAATGACTGACTGTGTATTAGCCTGTCCCAAGTCCAATTTTTGACCATTCCAAAGACAGACAGATCGCTGTAGCAGAGAATACATCAAAGTCCAAATCTCAAAGGGAATATGTATAATGAAAGGCTGTTTACCCAGAGGATCCCTACTAAAGATAAGCACAGACTCAGCTAGATAGGATTGGACTATTTACTGCACAAACCATATCCATCATGTGTTTCTGTTTTCTGAAATGACCAATAACAGCAACTGATGAATTAACTCCTCTACTGGCTACCGGATCAGGATGAAATGCCACAAAATGTCACGAATAACATTAAAATCTGCCTTTTGCATTGAGATTGTGACACTGCAATGGTTTAAGTTTAGTTCAGTGGTTCTTAATCTTTTTGCTGTGGGGCCCCCATTTGGAGGACGAAAAATCTCCAGGCCCCCCTCAACCCCAACAACATTGTAACAGTGGTGCAATTATAACTTTTATTGAAAGAAACATCACTATTGTAACAATACTGTTTGCTTTTCCATGAATAATGTGATGTGCAAATTAAAAATAAATTAGACTTTTGCTTGAACAATACAAATAAACTCAACCAGACTGCTCGCTGAGACAATGTTTTCCTAATAAAAATAGGAAATGCACAATTATCTTACAGCTATGACAATAAGGTTACTGTTTTTAGAACAACAAACACATTTTGGTAAAGATGAACATCTTAAAAATATCAGTGGCTGCAGTGAGCCTGTTTCCATTACACATCTCAGACATTAAAGTGCAAACTGTACAAACTGTGCAAAAACAAACATTGCACATTTATTTCTTTTCCAGTCCAATCCTTGTCCGTTCTCCAAACCTAAGCTCTTTGTCTAGTCTAGTGACAGATCACCATGGCAGTAGATTGGTTTGTCCATAAATGAGTCCAGGTGCCCCAACGCTAAAACATGAGTTCCACCAGTTACATGTTCTAACATGTAGAGAGAAAAAAACACCCAGGAGTGATCCCATGCCCCCCCTGGCAAGCCTTCACAGCCCCCCTAAGGGGCCTGCCCCACAGTTTGAAAAACACTGGTTTGGTTAAAGTTTATAGTAATAACAAATAATACACTGTTGCCCATAAAGTTGGATTAATTTTTTTTTATACCCATTCTCATAAACTGATCGGAACAATGTGATTCATTCCTGATAGATAAAGTGTAACTGGGACTCAAAAGTAATTACTGACGTGTATGAATAGGAATAAAACCAAGAATGTGTATGAAAAGAAAAGTATTCCAACTTTATGGGCAAAAGTGTACAAATGTTGTTAACGTTCTTGAACTTTTGTCATCATAGTTATGGAACAGTCATGTCTGACAAGAACGTTTTCATTCTGACTCTGAAACAGGGATTCCCATCTCTCAAATACAAAAACCACTAGAAGTTACTAAACCAGAGTATGTAACAATTGGCCATAATAAGATGGCTCAGTTCAATGGAGCGACGGTCTTGTATGAACTATACTGTCAGATTTTTCAACAAAACTGCCTCTGCTGTCATTTACTAAAGCACTGTAGTGACTTACATGTGCATACAATTTGTGTTTTACAGAAAAAAATACACTGTGGATGTTGTTTTACTGTGACAAATACTCTGAAACTGGTAACCACTGTAGTAATATAATAGTAACATCGAAACAATAAAACTGCATTATTACTGGAGATTATTCTTATTGGCCCTGGGATGTGAAACTCTCCTCTTTTAGGATTCAGTTCCCATTTATAAAACTTCTTTGATTCAAATGTTATTTTTTCACATTCATTTTTGTTTCCCCCCCAAGCTTTTAGCCTTAAGTTTGGGGTTTTACCAGCTAATATTCAACATCTAGAGTAATTCCAGTTAAATTAATTCTATTGATCAACAATCCAATCCAAAAATGAGATATTATATTGTCATCTGATTCTACAGCAATATATAAATCATGCTCATTGCCCCTGTAAGCTGGTCTTATTGCAGTTATCTTTACAAGATTCCCAGTGGCGCAAATGGAATGTTGGATGGTAGCTGTGGGAAATACATTTATTTGAAGTAGAAACATATCTGGTCGATCAAATTAACCAGAAACATCCACGTAATTGAAGTAAAATTAAAACACGTAGAAACCGAGGGAACAAACCTCAACACAACCCTTCTCATAGCTTCATAAGCAGCTGAATTAATATATATCCCAAGTAATTTTGACAGGGTAATCATTTTAAACACCATGCAAAGCTTATGGCCAACCATTGGTTTATTTGACTTCAGCCCACTACATGTAAAAACATGGCTTTTCTGTGACCTGTTAATATGGTACAGTTATTAGTCTGGCTTCGGCCCAGCTTTGTAGGCACCCACTCAGTTCACTTCCACACGTAGAACTGCTCTCGCTACGCTGCGTTCAAAGGCAGGGTCAATGTGGTTCTGGTTAGGAAGGGAAACAGAGACAAAGACGTGAAGAGGAAAAGAGCAGCCTATGTAAATGTTCTCTTAAATCAACATGTTGGAGCACACTTTTCCCAATGATTTTGACATACAGAACTATAAACAGTTTAAAATAAATATCTGCGAACGATAAAGGAGCACTTTGGGGTTTATCAGTCTCATGTGTGTGGGAAGAGCTGAACAGTTGCTCAGTCTGTTTACGTGTTAATGTAGGCATGCATGTGTCATTATGGGAATTTAAGGATGAAGAGTTAAGAATATAAGCATGTTTGTCTACCAGGCAACCATGCGTCTGCTAGGGGTGTGGTGGGGAGGGTGGGGAGGTAAGTGACGGTGGTTTCTTGGGCGTCTTTTTAGAACTTGTATGTATAAATATCCACGAAAGCCACATTTAGAGAGCCAGCCAACCAGCTAACCAGCCAGCCAACCAGTCACATACAGTGCCAGACATTCCACAACCCTCATTTCCCCTCACATTTCCTCTATTTTCATTTTTTCTTCCTGTACCAGTAAAGCAGCTCACTTTGATTCCATATCAACATGTTATCTGCCCTGTTTTACAAGCAAACGGGAAATATTAAAGAAATGGTTGCTGGCTCTGTATTTCTTATGCTCTTTGAAGAGTGTGTTTTCTCAGAAAAAAAACATCCTTCTCATTAAATCATTTAATTTATAAACATTAGATCTTTTTATTCAAACAAGTGTATAAAAAATTCTCAACCTCATGCAAATATTTCTGACTTCTGAAACCAACACAGAAAAATTATTACAGGATTAACTTAGTTTTTAACAAACAAACTTAACAAATAGAATTTTCTTAAACACATCAAATTATGATAAAATCTAAATGCAGTGTGACTTTCAGCAGCTGTGAGTGGTTACAGAGGATTTACTTAGTTGTAACAATTATCTTAAAAACTTTGAAAGATTTTACATATGTGTTCAACAGAAAAGAAGAGGATAAAATGGAAGCAGAAAAATGTGCAGCTATGTTCCTGTTGGTCATTGGTGTAAAATCCATCCACATTTCCATACTTTGAGTTAGAGCAGACAATGCACATAAGTCAGTCAACCCACTCTGCTCTGCCCTGCAGACTTTCCATCTCCACATTCTCCACTATCTGACTGATACGCTGTGCAGCAGGAAGGGTGGCATGTGCGTTCAACGGCAACAATGGTTTTTCACAGTCACAGACCACTGCACGGGACCCTATAAATGTCATTCTTTCTGCTGGGAGGAGGGGACAAAGATGGAGAGTTAAAATCAGGATCACCCCAGCGATAATGTGTTCCACAGCCGCAGTACTGTAACCACCTGCAGGTTTAAATCAAACCCCCATCCCATTCCCAAGCAGTGGTGTGAGAGAAGAGATTGACCCGAAGCCTGGTGCTCAAGCCCAACATGCCTTCAAATTCACAGGAGCGTTCCTATAATTTGGTGATATATAAAAGTGCGGAGACTGGAGAAGTGGGGGTAGGGTTACTTCCCAGGCATGGCTGTTGATGACGAGCACTATTCCAAACCACACTGGTGTCGCACAACCATCTTGTGGACAGGCCGATCCTGGTCAGTGTTTGTCATAATTACAGCTAGCAGCAATCACACTGAGCAGGGGAACCTCAGTAAGATAACCCAGCATAGTTTTGGTGTTGGAGGAATTGGGGTTTTCCTTTTGGAAACTTTTAGGGCAGATCGTGTTTCTGTTTGTGGAGATGTCTCGTTAGAGAGCAACCCATTCAGTAGGAAATCAAAACTCATATTTCTATTTGATTTATGTCCACTCTATATCCGTTCTGGCATGGGGAATAAGTATGTATAACAAAAGTAGACTAACCTAACAATGTCCAGAGTATTATAACTTCCTTTATCAAAGGAAATGTCATTTGCGATCAAAGACACTATTAAGACACAATGATAGATTTCCAAAGGTCTAAGTTTGCTTTCTGACATTTTCCAGCCACAGTTACTCTTATAGAAACTTCCTGGCAGTAATGCAGATTTACCAGAAAAAAAAAAAATCTGGGGCTGGCTGGTGGCCAGGTTTTTAAGGCTTCACTCACTCGTGTATATATCCATCAGCCTCTATCAGCAAGTGTGTCCTTCTGTTTATTTATCTATACCTCAGCCTGCCGCTGAACATTAAGGCACAGCGATAATAATCAGAGGTGCTAATGGTTACTGATAGTACACAGAATGAGCTCTTTTAGCACCCTGATCCTTCACACACAAAAACAAGCACACGGTGAAGCACACACACACAGGAACTCACATACACATACCAAGTCTGGCAGGGCTAATCCAAACAGCAGGGCTTCTCACCAGGCTTCCTCCGGCAATGCTGGTGTCAGTGGCCCACTGCCCCGAGGGCATCAGCCTATCAGTCTGCCTGCAGGGCCTGACTGGACCTCCGAGCCCCGTGGGCAGATGCTCCTCTCCAACATGCCCAGCCATCAACTCTCCTCCACTGAAATATTGATGAGTACCTCTGCCCTGAGGAGCTCTCTTACAGCCTCTATTTCACAGATGGATGTACAGTATCTGAGTTCCCAGGTATTTGGTTGGAGTAGTCATTTGGGATTTGAGAAATACCAATGGATGTGTGTTATGTATATGCATATTGTCTGAAAATATGGATGGACACATATGTTATTATCAGTGATGACTCACTGAGATTGCCAGGGAAGTTTGCAGTATTTTCTCCGTAGTCTTTTTTTTTTTTTAAGCTCTGTATGCTGATGTATATGTCAAACATAAGTTTGACAAGTTTGACAGTTTAAGTTAATCAGTAATAATAAATAGTCGCAAAACTCTGCATATCATATGACACCCAATGTCGTCATGGAATGAATAATTTTTATCAACTTCCTTTTATGCATTTTATTACAGTTTGCAAATGCTGATCCTGTAGATTGTTTTTGCCATAATTTACCTGTGATTTTAAGTTGCGTGGTCCAGACATGAAGACATGGTCCAAACATTCTTCACTTAAAACTTGGAGGAAATACACACACAATCTAGGAATACACAGATTTTTTTATGAGATAATCTACTTGTCTATTCATATTTTGGTACAATATTTTGGCTCTATACAAACAATGGTAAACTGGAATCCAATCAGATGGGTTTTGACTAAGATATGCCCCCCATTAAAAAATGGAAAATATGGGAAATTGCTGAACTTTTCCTGACATTGACTTTTGACCAAACAAATTGAGTCCCCTATAGTCACTGTCTTTAACCCTCTAAAGCCTGAACCACTAAATCATTGACAGAAAATTCCAGTTTTTTTAAACTGGAGCCTTTATTGGTCCGTCTGAACAACCAAAAAATGTTTTTTTTCAAATATCAATTTACATTTATGAGTTTCAATTTTTCTATCATATTTGATACATTGGGTCTCAATGCTCAAATATTATTGTTTTTGAACAAAAACATAATATAACACAAACCTGTCTAACAAATGTTTTATTCCTTTTCAAAATTGGCAAATCTCTGCCTCCTGACAATCTTGTAGTGTCACTAAAAAGGCCTCTGGTGGAAAAATTCTTCCCCCCTGGTGGATTATCCATGTATTGCATGTATCTAATTGCATACATCAAGTTTTTCCAAGACAAAAAAAATCACACTGATCCAACAGAGGGCTTCAAAACTCATGTATCAAATATGATAATTCGGCATTATAGGATTAAGAACTTGCAAAAAAATAAGGTTGACAAACAAACAATAAGTGAACACATAACCACAGAGGTAATAAGAAGACAAAGATAAAAAGAAAAGAATAGGTAAGTAATGAAAGTAGAAATAGCTGTAAAAATGGACAGCCGCTCTTATCACGATTTCCAGATGAGACCGATTTTGAATTGATTTGTCACTTTTACAAAGTGGATCCTATGAACAAACAATAAAATTCAGTAGGAAACACTGATATATATTTCGCCTGAATGGTGAGATGTGTCTGAATGAAAATACAGAGTGATTTTTGGCTGCTGCGCTGTGCCCAGTATGCCTGTTTAGTAAAACAGTGTGTGGTGTGAAATCACACTGTGGGTCACGGATGGAAAATGCTGATACGCAACCTGCCGACTTTTCCAACACTGCTAAGGACTTGAAGAAAAGCTCACATCTGACTTGTCCAGAGGGCGGAGGGAAAGCTTTCAAAGGGATTTAAGGAAACAGACCCCTTTGCACTTGAATCTGCAATGCTCCCTGGATGGAAAACAAAGGGAAAGTGTATCCCAGGAGTGTCCAGGTAACGTAAGTTGGTCTGAAAAGGTAAATTTATGAATGCACTGTACTGTGTGGAAAGATGACGAGTAATGGTCTTGTCTGAGAGAAGTCTAGCTTCCAACTGAAAAAAAAAAAAAAAAAACAGCAACCCTGGGAGCCTTTAACTGGCAGGGATACTATAAACCCTCCTTTTTAAACGCCATAAATCAACGAGAGTAGACTGTACATTTCAAATAAATACCCGACTCAGGAGGAGGGGAGAGCGTAGGGGGGATAGAGGGGTCAGACTTTGGGCAGTTAAGAACTGGCAAACAATTTTAAATGTGCTGACATCATTGAAAGAAGCTTAGACTTGGTTGATTGTTTTGTAGTCTGTATTTAAAGGAGTTTTTGTTTATTTGTTTTAGGTTTTGAGTCTTCACATTTGAGCTTTGAATTGTAATTTATTTAATTATCTGTGGTCTTGAGTCCATCTTTCACTTCCCAATTCTAGTCTGGTTATTTCCCATTTTGCTTATTTTATTGATTTGGTCAAGCAGGATATTTCTGTTTTCAGCTGCCAGATGAATTGTGCTGGATGGTGGGGCCTCTTTCTGCTGCTTCAGGCTGTGGTCAGTTGATTTTGGATTAACTATTAATATTTTTCTCCCTCCACAGCCAACAATTACTTAGCTATGTGTGTGGTAATTTAAAAAAAAACAAAAAAACACAAAAACAGTTGTGGTGCACACCCAATAAGTTTATTTTACAAGTTTTCAAAATCATGTAGCAGCATTAAAACTGTGAGGCTGTCATGATTTATGAGCTTGATAAACAGCCATAATTGGAATATGAGTCTAAATGAGAACACTTATGCTTCGTTTGGCCTTTTTTCTGTTAGGCTGACGAAATGCACAAACTTGTCCACTTTACTCGCCATTATAGAGCAACACAAGCTTAAACTTTTTAAAGGACAGTTTTACTTTTGCAATAAGTGATCAGTTTATCAGTGGATGATCTGAAAAGATGAAAGAAATGTAAATGGTCTCAAACTGAGGTTCAGTTCTGTCTAAATAAAAGACACTTGAGAAAACACCAGAGCAAGGTCTAATCTGATATAGAGGTAGGAAAGAGGAGGAGGTGAAGTAGTTGGAGTGAGAAGGGAATTGAGGAAGGGAAAAAATACAAGTAGCAAGTTATAGAGAACAGGAGAAGACAACAGGAATGCTCACTGAAGCATGCTCTTCTGTGTCTTATAGTCTGACATTATTGTCAAATGACTACAACTTCCAAGCTTGTACATTGCAATACATGAAAATCTATAACCTGATTTGTAGGGAAGGGAGATGATTGCTTCTGGGCAGCGGGCAGAAGTTTGCATACTGCAGTAAGCTCCAACCAGGCTCAGCTAATGCTGCTTGTCTTTCTGATTCCCGGTGCTGTTTGCGGGCAGGGAGCCTGGAGACTGGAGCTGTCAGGGCCTTGCTTGAGACGCCAGGCTGCTCTCTCCCCTCCGCTCGCCCACCCGCAATTTCCCTGGCTCACTCCCTCCCCTCCACCACCGCCGCCGCTGCCTCAGCCTCCCCAGCCAGCAGGCCAGCGCAGCTCCTCCAACCGCTGTTTTGACAAGTGCTTTAGACGTAATGTCACAGGGAACCCCCTGGCCTGCCAAAAATGCTAACTAACCATAACACTAATTAGTCAGCAAGAGAATGGGGTTGGAAATGGTAGCTCGAACAGTGAGCGGTGCTAGCGGCGGCCATTGTGGGAAGGTTTGGACCCCATCCTGATTGACTGAGGGAAAAGAGACCAAGAGAAGCAAGGGAGGGAGGTAGATTGTGGGCCAAAATGGAATTTCAGGGACTCCATGTCTCCGCTTCAGGGACGGCAGGGTGAACGGCAGGGCTTTCAGGGAGTGGGTTAAGTTTCGCGTGCATGGTCCCTGGTGTTAACCCCACCTACTTATCTCCAATACCATCAGTGTCAGTGGGGTTATGTCTCCTATAACGGTTTAATGGTTTCATCACCCGTGTCCCCAAGACATTTTATAAGACAAATAAAGTTCTCTTGTTACTCAGAGGTTTCTTTTTTCCTGTGGGTGTTGACTCAGTAGGACCTTTTGGCTAAATTATAAAACCTGCCAGAGATGATGGATACAGTATTAGAATTATTGAGCTGTAAGCAAATTGTTGATTAATGTTCATTTGTCCATGCCAGTTGGATTGCTCTGAGTCTTGCAGATGGTAAAAGTATTATTGTGACATGTATAAACAAATTCATATATGCAGCAAATCAGGCGAATGGTTGTACTTATTGTTCTGCTAACAATAAAATAGGAAATGAGGAATCGCCTTTGTTATGTGCAACAATCAGTAATTTTCTCTGTGTTTCAAATAACTTCAAGAAAGAGAGCAATTTGACTTTCTTATCTAAAACACGTGGGGAGAAGAGCCGAGGAGAATGGCCCGCAGCTGCTTTCAGAACAGCAAACATATGCTGTCAGTAGAGGAATGACAGTGTGATTGGTCTTTCTTACCCATATGAGGAAGACAGTGGATCTGTGACCCCATTGCTAAGCAGTTAAATGATGACTCCAAGTTTTCAAAAAGACATGCGGCTTACCAAGAGAATTTTCCCTCTGCAAAGTCATCTTCATGGGCACACTAATTTATTTGCTTAGATTGGCTTGATGCAGTAAATGAGGGAATGGAGACAATGAAATAAATGGACTCTGCGATATTTGTCTCATAAGGTGCCAAAAATAAACCAGAAACTGAAAATACATTTTGCATAAAAATGTCCTGTGAAAATATACAACCTGGACTCGATGAAATCCAAACTTTAAAAGCTGCAGAAATGCCTGTGTATGCTTTGAAACCCAGCAGAGATTATGTGCGGTTTCACTTTACACTTTATTCACCAGAACTGTACTTTATAAGCCAGGAATATGGTGTGTTTAATGTTTAAAGCTGTGGGAGGTTTTGTGCTTGTGGTTCAGTTAATTATCATGCAACCACTACCGGAGTTTATTGTTAATGGCACCGACTTATTTTCTTCTTCTTCTTCTTTTTTTCTAATGAGACCATCCTGTTCATAAACCAGTGTCTTTCTGACTGCGTATTTGATTACCAGAACTTCACCAGAACATAAACTCTTTGCAACACTTTCTGTCCCAAACATGTGAAACTGGTATCTATGCTATTTTACTTCTCTAATGAGTGCACACACATGCTTTCACACTGTTTCACTGAAAATTATGTTGGCAGTTGTCTAGTTTATCCTACTTATATCCTTTTAGAGCATGGATATCCACTGCCCAGTCAGGAAAGTCACAAACACAACATTTCCTTGGATTGCACTGCAAAAAAGGCCTGTACAAAAATAAGAAAATGAAAGTCACTGGGTTAAAATGTCTTATTTCAAGTAAAGTATCTGCCAGTGCTGTAAGAAAATTGCACTTATCAAGTTTTCTTAAAATGAGAAAATATTATCTAAGGATTGTAGAACGCAAAAATTCTTATTTTAAGCAGAATATACTTGTTTGAAGTCTTCATGATAAGATGTTTTATCTGTCTATCTATCTATCTATCTATCTATCTATCTATCTATCTATCTATCTATCTATCTATCTCTCTATCTATCTATCTAT
>JAPQRP010000020.1:16490030-16522877 GCA_037367295.1 Apogon hyalosoma
TGTGTATATATATGTGTGTTTTTTTATTAAAGAAGTAATGACTCAGTAGATATGTATAGGCAAAACTACATAAAACAACTACAAATGTCTTGAGGGCAAACGGTTACTGTGTCTGCCATACTCATCTCCAACAATGTAGCTTGTCTTGTTTTGTTATAAATATTGCTTAAAATTTGTTGCAATATCTAAGTGGGGTAGCTCAAGATGAAAATTCTTGGAAAAAGTCAAATAATCTTACCAAGCTTAAGTCTCAATAAGTAAATAAATCTAAAAAAAAAAAAAAAATAGGACAAATGGTCCTGTAGTCCAAAGGCATATTCAAAGACATTAATTGGCATTCATTTGACTTTTCAAGGTCACGCAAGGTCAAGGGTCATGAAACCAAATGAAAGCCCATACATAACTTCCTATCTATTGCCAATAGTAATTATATCAATGTCTTCAACCGTTTTTAAGTTATAGCACTTTGAAATATGTCCCATTGTAAACCAATGAAGATTTTTTTAAATTTTAAAAATTCATAAAAAATTCCAAAATCAATATTTCCCAGTTCTTTTAACAAAGTTGGTAAAACTGTCCCCAAAGATGTTCCAAAACAAATATCAAGTCATTCTGACAGGTGGTTTCGGAGAAGATTCTTAAAAAATTCTTTACGGACGGATGGATGGATGGATGGATGGATGCCAACTGATACCAATAGTCCATTGGACCCTTCGGGCCCTTCCATCCGTCCGTCTTCATCCGTTTATCTGGGTCTGGGTCGCAGGGGCAGCAGCATCAGCAAGAAGTCCAGACAGCTCTCTCTCCAGCCACTTCCACCAGCTCTTCTGCAGGAATCCCAAGGCATTTTCAGGCCAGCTGAGAGATACAGTCCCTCCAGCGTGTCCTGGGTCGGCCCTGAGGTCTCCTCCCGGACGGACAAGCCTTCAGGCCATTGGACCAAAAATTATATTTTAAAATGAATATTCCAAATTCAAGTCAGTTTATCTAAGTCACATATTCCTTTTTTGCAGTGTGCCTTTAGTTTTCATTTGCATTGGAATTGTTTATGTCATGCAATGCTTGTATAAAGTCACAATACATATCACAACACTTATTTTGATCCAGAATTGCACTAGCTTTTTTCCTTAACATCTTGTATTGATGATGTTTTCTCTAGCACATCCTATAGATTCTCAAAGATGTTAATGGATGGACTTTGTGGTAGCAAATCCATGTGTGAAAATGATGTCTTGCGATCCCTGAACCAGTCTTTGACAGTTTGAGCTGAATGAATCTTGGGATTGTCATCTTGGAACATGTCTTTCTCATCAGGGCAGAAGAAAATACATACTGACCTTCTTTTATAGGCATATAACGTTGTGAACTTAGACCTGACCAACTGAACCCCAGCTCATTATACTGCCCCCACAGGCTTGTACTGTAGGCAGTAGGCATGATGGGTTATCATTTCATCCTCCTCTCCTCTCTGGAACAGGGTCAATCTGGACTCATCAGAGCACATGACATTTTTATTGATATACAGTCCAATCTTTGTGTTCTCTAGCAAACAGATGGCTGTTTAAGAAATGAGAAGCTGCTCAGTGCACCAGTGCTTAAATAACTTGTTACAGTTCACTGAAGGACTTTAACCTATTTGCTTTGTTAAATACAGGCTGGTGTGGATTTTGCAAGATCAAAGACTAAAACCTTCATAAATGTATATTCACTAAATAATACGACAAAAGCCCAGAGACAGATATAAAGTATTAATAGTGACAACCCTGAACTGCAGAGTAAAATTCTACACTCTCAGCTGAATGAATTGCATATCAGGGATATTCAAGATGTTTATCATGGGCCTCAGCTGAGTTGTAAAATACAGTATACCACTGCTCTGATTGAGGAGTATATGATGTGGTGTGAAATGAAAAACTGAGGAGTATTATTTAAATGCCCACAGACTCCTGGCTCTTCTGTTTGTTATACCAGAAATAAAATGAGGTAAAAGAGATTTACCAGAGGTTTAAAGTTTACTCTTGACCTTGGAAACAACAACAGTTTCACTTCATGGCCCATTTATTTCCAGAAGAACAACTTAATGGAGATTGATGGCGATTGCAAATGTTTAATCAGCCTGGATTTTGTACTTTCGAAATGCTGACAATTACTGAGAATAAATGGCAAGATGCAATAAAACCAGCATAAAACAAAAACTACATTTAGGCAGTCTGCCTAAAGTAGGTTATGGAAATGCATGAATAGGGCGGCAAAGAGTGTGTTAAAATAAATGAATGAAATATATTCAAATGCATATCGCCATGGAGACAGATGACCTGTCTTGCTTTGACTCCATCTTTCTGATAGTTTCATAGTTACTAAATCGAACAAGCTGTTGACCACCGCAGTGGCTCTGAGAGGACCATTTCCTAATTTCAAGGTGCCACAGGTTAGCCCTGCAGTTAATGTGAGGTCACATTTTAAGCTACATTCTTCCAGGACATGCCTGCAGGCATCACTTCCTGTTGAGGTGTGAAGACAACCTACTGCATTGTTTTCTCTGTAATCTGAACCACATGGGAATGGAAGTGAAGAATCAGACTTACAGCTATGGGTCATCCTCACAGCGTTATGTAGAAAAAAGCCATTAGCACAAAAAAGTAAATAAATAACTCCTTAGTGTGAATGAAGAAATGTATAAGGAAGCCAGTGGGAGTGGAGCAGTCCGATTCAAGTGTGGAACATGAAGTGTACATGTGTCTGTGAACTGACACACATTATAGATACAGCTTCCTTTAATAAGTTATAATAATAATGGATTTGATTTCTATAGCGCTTTTCAAGGCACCCAAAGCGCTTTACATTATTGATCCATTATTCATTCGCTCTCACATTTTCCCTCTGGTGGTGGTAAACTACATCTGTATTCACAGCTGCCCTGGGGCAGGCTGACAGAAGCATGGCTGCCAATTCGCGCCAAACAGCCCCTCCGACCACCACCGAACATTCACACCAGTGTGAGTGGCACTGGAGGTAAGGAGGGTGAAGTGTCTTGCCCAAGGACACAACAGCACAGAGCAGGAGTCGAACCGCCAACCCTTCGGTTATTGGACTCCTGACCCATGGCCGCCCAAGTCATAATAATATAAGTCTTTTTTTTGTATGATTCAGTCTAAATGAGTCAAAAAGATCCTGCTAGAAGGTCCTGGGTTTGATTCCATCTTCAGCCTTTCTGCGTGGAGTGTGGATGCTCTCCCAGTGTTTGTGTCTTCCTCCCTCCTACTGAAAACACGCATTCACTGATGAATCTAAATCAACTGTAGGTGACAATGTGAGAGTGTATATGTCAGCTCTGTGATGTGTGGTGGACCCAGTGGTAGCTGGGATAGGCTCTAGCATCCCTGTGATTGTCAATGAGAACTAAGCGATTTAGAAAATGAATGAATGAGTGAATGATATTATGGTGTAATTATAGTAGTTTATGAATGCAGTATCCTTCTTGAGGTGAAATCATACATCAAATGGAAACTGATGAAGAATAATATTAGTCACATTTTTGAGTTAGAAAACATTCCCTTCATCTGTCTTGATAAATGTTCATCAAAACCCCTTTAATAAAACACATCCAGAATTTAACTGATTACTGATCTGATTGTGATGAAAGCAAGCTTTGTGCATTCACAAATATTTATGCTAGGCCATAATTTTAGATTCACAGCAGTTCCTGTTTATCCATATAAAAATAAGTAAGTCTTTCACAGCAATGGACATCATATTCATCCTCCAGCCTTGACAAACATAATGCACAGTCTAAAAAGTTTTAATTAACATACCTTGTAAATGAACAGCTATAGGCACAGTGTAGACCTGCATAGCGGTGATATCGTGTCTGCTTAAGTTAAACATCCCATATTCCTGATGTCAGCTACATGAGAAATTATTTACAGACTCATAAAAATGCACACATGAAAGCATGAGCATTTGCATAAGATGGGTTGAAATTTAATGATCCCTGTGGGGAAATTAAATAAACATATGTACACAGATAAACATTAATACATGAAAGCATGAAAAAATATGTTTCGCACTCTCAGCGTCAGTCTCCTCTCACTTCCCGCCCACAGTCTCCGTCTTTTTTCTCCTTTTGTGTCTGTCTGTGTCTCTGCCATAATTACAGGGGTGGAGATGGACGTCCAGGAAGTGGGATCACCAGCTGCTGTTCATCATCACTCACCAGTGCCATAAATGCCAGGTTTCGACTCTGCCAAATTGTTAATTCACAGTCAGTCACGTTCCAACCATACCTGATTCTAGTGATCGCCAGCTTTAACTTTTAATGCTGTTCCTGTATTTCATCTAACCAACACAATCACCTCAATAAAATGTTGCCGTTTTATGTTTATGCAGACCAGTGATATGTCATTTGATGTTTTTTCAGCCAAAAATACTCTGTATGTTTGTATGTTTTGGCTTTTTTACAGCTCATCACACTTTTCAGTCTTCTCTAATGGCAAATATTTTCACATATAGTCCACAGTGCATCACCAACTCTGGAAGGGGAGTAAAACTGCCTAGGTTGTTTGCCTAGTTTGGATTTGTTTAAGTGAATTACAATTGTCACAGCGGATGCTATACATTCAGGATGCAGAGACAGCGCCTTTGTAAAATAGTGCTGGGGCAGAACTTGTTTGTGCGTGAAGAAACAAACTGGTGTTAAAATAACTCATGCAGTGCCCACACTGATACAGATATTTTCTTTCTCTGTTGTTTTCCTCTATTTAAAAATAATGAAATAAATAAGAAAAAAAATCTGTCTCCACAGCCTGCATTTTACAAAACACCTCTGTACGCACTAAACTACAAAAACAACAACAAACTGCTGCAAACAGACAACTGTTTCTGTTGGACTTCAAACTGCAGACACTGTGGACCTTCTGATAATATTGTACAAAACAAATGGAGAGGCTTTGGTCTTTTAAGAAGCTGAACAGCAATGAGAAAAAAAGACAACTTGAGTTAAAAGAGGTGAATAAAGTTTCAGCGTATTCTTTACATTATATAACTTTTGCTGTCTCTCAAATGTGTGCAGACTGTAGTCACTTTTCCATTGATCCTTCAACTGTGCGAAAATAAGTTGCACATAAAAATTTGCCTGCTGGAAAAATGCCAATTTCACCAAAAGTCTTGTTTTTCAATGAAAAGTTTTTGTGCTGGCAGGTGGTATTTTGGGTGCAGCAGAATTAGTATATCACGCAAAACTGCAATGGAAAGACCTTTTTCCACAACTAGAGTCCTGTGAATAAAAAAAAAAAAAAGATGTTGACGGCCATTACAACAAGCAAAGAACAAGAGTTTTAAAAAACATGGTGTGGTATGTGTGGACACACCAGGAAGCCGAATATTTTTTTAATTTAATATGGGATAGAGGGATAATATACAATGATAATAATAATAATTATAATTATTATTATTATTAGTAGTAGTAGTAGTAGTAGTAGTAGTAGTATTACATTTGTGATTTCATGGAAGAACTGACATTACACACTTCTGTTTTGTCGACATTTAGTAAATATTGGTAAACTTTTGCACAGATGTCCAATGGAAAAGCTACTTGTGACTTACTGCAAATAATGCACTGACTGATGCACCTGTGTGATCTATGGTTGATGTCTCAGTTACAGAAATACAGGTGCCTGTTTACACAAAGCAACAACAGACATGCATAAATGACCTTGTATTGTTTTATAATATATTAGTGCTCTCTATCAACATGGATACACACAAATAAGAGTTTTAGAATATCTGCCTTTCTTTACCTGACATACTGTATATGAGGCACAAATATGGAAAAAAAAATTCATATCATTTTAGTATGGACAGAACATACAGTAAATCCCTGCAAAAAAAGTGTCACATTAAAAGCCTGTCATTGTCAGCGTGGAATTGCAGTTCAGAGGTTATTTTTCTTTTATGTATTCACATAAAATGCCAATAGTGAAATGAGAATACTGACTGAAACAATCACCCGATGGTGGGATTATTCCATCTCATGAGCCAGACTACCAAACCACAATCATTCCCTAACTGCATTTTTTTCAGGGTAACTCGACAGTCTTACATGACTTGGGATGTGAACTGCAGTGTCTGGTTGCAACATTCTGAATTATGGATTTTAGAAACATTCTTCTGCCTGTTGGGTTTGTGTTTGCCTGCAGTATTATTACCTCCATCTCCAAGTTGCCTCACCTGAAGACCCTCATTTGCTGCTTCCACCCTGCTTGCCCCCCCACCCCATCACTCCCCTTGTTTACCTGCCCTGTGCCCTAGTTTGCCCCCATCATACAGCCTGTCTCTGCCTCAGCCCCTGTCCCACTGCACCCATAAACTCAGCCCTGTTCACTTAATAAACAAATCTTTGTTGGGTTCACCAGAAGTAGCTGTAAAACATTTCCTATTTTTGTTTTCCTCTGATCCAGCGGGCCAACAGACTCCTCTGTGTACTTCTCTCAGCAAAGCCAGTTTATCCAGTTTGTGATTTATGAGGCTGTACCATGCAGCCAAAACAGCAACCTCTTTTCCCAAACTTCTCTCTTCTTCTGTCTTTCAGCAGATGCAGAGTGGAGAATGAGTGTAAAAACAAAAACCCATGTCAAATAGTGTTTGCAAAAGGTCTTAGGTGATACAGAGCAAAGAGTTCCAGCTAGTTAAGTTCAAGACAGTAAACCAGAAAATGCAGTAAATTACACATATCCACAGAGATAAATCACGTTGAGCAACTGAATGTGTTGATATGGTCAAAAGTTAACTAAAATTATTTTCATTCACTGTCACTTTGCACTTAGTTTTCGCTCATATGTCCTCCTCGGTTTGTTCCGTTATTATATATGTTCCCCATTTGTCTCATTTTGTTCTGTCTGTTAGTTCAGTTCAAGTCTTGGTTTGTTCAGCTGTATTTTTGAGTAGAGTTACGTTTCGTTGACTTCTTCAGGGGCCCTTGAAATTCTATTATTTCAATCATTTTCAGTTATATTTTTTTAAATACATGTTTTGGAAACGATAAACCCACCCTGGTCCACGGTCCATGACACAAGGTTAGAATGTGCAGACAGTACGAGCAAGCAAACAAATGTCAAAAAGCCGGCGCATACTGTAATTACCATCAGTAATAAGAAAAAATGTTCGAAACACTTCAACAGAAAAAAATAACATAAACAACGTGCCAGAAAAATGGCTTCTATAAATACATACTGTGAATGATGAGCAGGTGGAGCAGGTGATGGGTGAAGTTATCCCTAGAGGAAAGAACCTGAATCCAGGAGAAATCCACGAACTTGTCCATTTTACACAAACTTAATGGATGTCAGTCAAGCTGCAGATCATATTGTTTTTATTTATGTGAGAAGTTCAAGAGCTTGTTAAACTAGGATTAAACAGTCCATGAGCAGGAAAGTTATTTAATTTAACCCAGGAGTTTCTTTTCAGTGTATTTTGGGAAGCCTTCAATACATTCTGAGTGCCATTATGCCACTGTATTTTGCACCTGTTTAATCACAACTTTTATATATTCAGCCTTTAGCTTGTATCCTCCTATTGTAACTGGAAATAAGACAGAAACTATGTAGCAATTTACTGAAATAAAAGAATGAACTAATGAACAGTTGTCTTTTTTTTACCAAGAAGAGTTGCACTCCCAAAATTGTATTATTCTATTCTATTCTATTCTATTCTATTCTATTCTACTCTAGTCTAGTCTAGTTTAGTCTGTTCTGTTCTGTTCTGTTCTGTTCTATTCCCTTTTTCAGATTTTAATGGAGAAAATCTGCTTCTAGTATTTAACAGAAATTAATATAATTTTTGACTGATTATTTCAATTGCGTATTTTCTTTTTACTACCATTATTTTCCCTCTTCTTTTTATTATTCCATTGTTTTTTATTACGACTATATCCTGTGTTTTGGTTTGTGTTGCAAATGAGCCCATCCCCTCAGTTTATAATAATAACAATAACAAATGTGCATAAAGAATCTATTGGATATATCTGAGGAAGTTTTGTGAACTGTATAACATGGGAAAAAATTTAAAAAAAAACTTTTTCCTTGAGTCTAGTTAAAATAAAATCATGACTCGAGTCTTGACACCACTGATCTGCCTCAATGTGTTTTCACTTACTGTAAGAGAAAACTCTCAAAACGGCAAATAGAATATTGAATCCCTTGCTGTAACAGACGTTATTTGTATGTGAAGGGTTCTCTGGAGCCAAGACAGACCGATCTGGGCTGCAGTTTGCAGGAGGATCCCGTGGGTGCCCAATGTTCTCAGATGCTGGACAAAAAGAAATGTGAAGGAGTCCAACAATAGACCTCTGAGGAACTGCATCACGTAGATGGGTGTGAAGGGTCAGCAAATGTCATATTGACCTTCACTCCTTCTCAGTGATTCACGGTTTAGATGTCTGCACCTCCCACACACTCACCTCTGCTTCGTCTGATCTCTTGCCATCTTTCCATCACCGGGGGTTGTTTCTTTCCATCGTTGTCTCCAGTGCCATTTACACTCTCACTACAACTGCATGTATCTGTAAACACATGCGCGCATATGTGTCCACAATTACCCACACACGTCACCGCATCATACTCGCTGACACTGAGACTCTTATCAGAAACACATGTCCTGGGTGGAACGTCCTTAGATCCGCAAATTAATAGAGAAAAGAATCATAATATTATGTGCACCATTGTGAGTGCTGAACAACTAATGAACAACACCAGCAAAAATGAAAACCATCCTAATTCCTTCCTTCAATCTGGCCTAAAGCAGAGAAACAAACATCAACCCCGAGTCACCTCATTTTCTCCCCTCAAAGGGTGAGGAGATTTTGCAGAATTACTGGAAATTGCATGTTAAATTAAAAGCCCATTTTATCTAAGTGTTGGCAAAGGCTCTCTGCTGGCTTAACTACTCCTGCCACCGTACGCAATTTTACATCACTTTATTGTTTCAGTAAAACAGCTTCTCCCCCTTAGCTTTTCTCTAAATGTCTCAACTCTTCTTTTAATGGATGTCATTTGTTAAAAAAAAAAAAAAAAAGGGGGGGGTAAACATACTTTCAGCTATGGGATTTAAAACAGGGCTTCCTTTTTTTTTCTTCCACGGAGGAACTAACTTTTTGGATTAACGCTCCTCCCCTCCTATTTTCATATAATGATTCTTAATTCCAGTTTCTGTGTACCAAATCCCTCAGTGAAGCTCATGGGCTTCCCTCCAAAATGACAGTCTGTTAGTATATCCAAATGTCCACTCTGCAGTTTTGTAGTAGTCACACACATAAACACACTCACTCAATCATACTGTGCATGCTGACCCGCGTACACTGAGCCACATTCACATCCACGTATAGTCGTACTTCACATGCGGACCCACCCACACGGCCACATACTGTACTGTGTAACACACACATCATGAACTATGCTTGACTAGTTCAATCTGGCCCATTAGATGTCCCACACCACATGTAACAGTCAATTATGAGTCCACTGAATCATGAAGTGTGTTTACATTAACTCTAATGATACCGCTATGTCCACAGTAACACGAAACCCCAATTAAGTGTCGCATAAACACCTTAAAGAAGTTAGACAGCAATAAACATAACTGCATTAAGACCGGGGGTTCTTTTGCATTACCTTTTCCTGTAAATTCTTTAATCTGGTTACTTTGTGGTGTTTTGATTGTGTGCGCACACCACTTTAGTCATGACGTAAACCAGATGCAAAGCAAAGCACTTAATTAAAAAGCGGAATGGCTAGAGGTAGAGGAAAAATAAAACTTGCTTTTTGCGGTGAGAGTGAAACAGCTGTTACAACACGGCACATAATAGAGCTTGTGTGAAGGCACTCTGCAAATTACTCTGAGCGACAAACACCAACACGGTCCTTTAAATTTCTTTTTACATTTATTATTAGGCTGGAGGCTTGCAAACATCAAACTTCCACTGTAAATACCTCACAACTCATGTCACTGAGACTCGCTTAAACTTGTATTTCATAGTTATTTCCACTCACGCAAATGCAATGCTGATCCAACATAACTTTCTACGACTTTCCTTTATGGAAATCCACCATGTAACCTGCAGCACAACTGTGCAAACAGCATAAATTCTGTCCTCCTCTACCCCAGTGTCTGAGTACAATGAAGGTCTCTCTCCCTTGACATAGTCTGGCTAAAACCGCCTGAGAAAAACTGGTTAATGACCTGAAATTTTGGAGGGTACAAGATGGCGCATCCATCTTTCACACTTACACTTTTTTTCTATCTCTACAGCCCTCGTTTTGCCCTTGTTTGTGGAAGACGTCTGTCTCCTCCAATCTCACATTTTCCTCACATTCTGGACATTTGGGTCTTGGGTCACTGCCCTTGGCACTCCCAGTCGAACATGTCTCTCAGCTTAAGCCGTGCTGTGCATTATGTCAGTGTCAGACAGAGAAAAAAAAAAATTATGTGCAGCACTTGGAGGAGAATATAAGCACCTTCATACTGGATGCATTTGTTTGCACAGCTCACTTGCTCTCAATCCATAATACAACTCCTATACTAACAAGCATAAGGAGACAGCGAATGATGCAATATACTTGACAAAAGTCTGTCTTTTAACCCATAAAGACACGGTGCTAGTTTTCCGGCAGTTCCCAAATGAATTTTTCTCTATTATTTAACCTTTCTTAAGCAATTTATTACCATTTATTATAATGTTATCCTCTGTAGTTTGCGTTTCTACAATAAAAATCAGGTATTTCCAATGCTGAATTCACTGATCATATAGGTGTCCATAAAAGCTCAGATTAAAGTTAATTGTCAGAATATTAGAATCAGAGAAAAATTAGACTTTTTCAACTAAATTTATCATCAACTTAAGTCATGCACTATCACCTTTATTCTCACTTTTGGTACTCTAACTTTTTCCATACATCAAAGCATCTGAGGTGCGTGTAGATCCTGATACTCACAAGTTTGACACCTATGCCACCTATCCACAGCCAGTAGGAACTCGACTCGCTTTGCCTCATCATGGCTTTTTTGGCGTTTCCACTGAGAGCACAGACCACCAGCTAATATTTCTAGTACTATCTTCACAGAGGTTCCAACTGGGCTGAAGCAATACTAAACGTGGATATGTGTCATCTCATTACAACGTGGGACATTAAGCCAAGCTAACAGGAAGTCTCCAAAACATTTGGAGCAGATTTCAACTTTGATAAATTGATCACAGATTTGAAGTGGAAAACAATAATGTTCTCACTTAAAAAATCTTATGAAGCCAGGAAAGAGTGGAAACACAGGACTTCATATACATGTGGGGTTCTTTATTTCGCAAAAGGGATAAATTAAAGTATCTGAAAAAAAAACAAAAACGTTTCTAATGTGATAAAATGTCCTTGTCTATTTGCATCCTTGCAACTGAACTACATCTACAGTGGTCACTTTTCAGTAACCAACAATGTTATATATTTTTACCATGGATATTTTACTGTATACACACGGCATAAAACCTGACATAAAACACAATAATGGTGATTTCATTACAAACGAAGAAAAACAAAATGGTCTATTATGGTACATGACAAACATTGCTCCTCTTGTCACAAATAATGATAGACGAAACTGACAATTCCCATGGTCTTCTAAACAATTTCTTACGAAATTCACAGGGAATTTCAGCTCTCGTTGCCTGTTTTTTCCCCCAACATCAGCAGCATTTACCAAAAACACCATTAACAATTTCCTACATCCAAAAAAAATCCACAAAAATACACTGCTGAGGCTATATCAAGTGCACAGTCTACACAGTGACAAATTAAAAGTCTACAGGGAGCTTGAATCACAGTGTTCAAAATAGACTTTTAACCCTGCAAAGCCTGAAAAATTAAATCATTGACAGACAGTTCCAGTTCTTTGAAACTGGAGCCTTTATTGGTGCTTCTGAACAACCAAAAAAAAGTTTTTTTTTAATATTAGTAACTATAATTATTATAATAATAACTCAATTTCCATGTATCAGTTTTAATTTTGTATCATATTTGATGCATCGGGTCTCAATACTCAAATATTATTATTTTTGAACAAACAGAAACATATTTTAACACAAACATGTCTAACAAACTGGTAATTCCTTTTCAATATTGGCAAAGTTCTGCCTCCTTCCTCAGTAATGACAGTCTAGTACTGTCACTGGAAAGGCCTCTGGTGAACAAATTCCTCCCCCCTCGTGGATTATCTGTGTATTGCATTTATCTAATTATGTAATATGTTATGTTTGGCGTTAAAAATGTTTTTCACCTTTTCTTCACCTGATTTCATAGAGTTTTAAGTTTCTTCCATTGTTGTGTTGCTTGTAGTTGCGATAGTTTACACTGTGTAGCTATGATGACCAGCCATGCTGAGTGACCACTATTTTTGCAGAAGTTTTGCATGCTAGCAGCCAAACCAAGCTGAACCATGCTAAGTCAAAGCAAGCCAAGCTGATGCTGGAAAAGCAGCATTACACCTATTACATGCCCACAATGCACTACATTCCTGCATCTATGTATCATCTCTGTAAAAACTGTAAATGTATGCAGGTAAAACATCAATTCCAGAGATCATACACCCTTTACTCCTGTTGAGACCACAGCACCACATTAAGGCAGTTTAGACCCTTTTATCTAAATGTATAATCATGTTTATCGCAGGTGAAATAACCCAAAGGAGAACTATTGTAGAGGCAGTAATTTGCTTTTTGTGCATCTCCAATGACTATAATTAGAGTCTCCCAAGTGCACGCAGAGTTTGTATCATTACTTTCAGACAGAAGACTAACATTCCCATCTGTCTTACAATCAGCAGCTTTACTGTGTTCAGCGGGTGCAAAAATATTTAACCTGTATGGCTGCCCATCCCATTTTAAAAGGTTTTTGTTGGTCTCTGTCAAGCACAAATAATTGAAAAAGCAGATAATTTGTCTTTTTTTTTTTTTTTTTTTTTTTAAGCTTTTTTGACATCACAACTGGCACTACATAAAAAGTGAACCCTGGACACTTGGAACTTGTACATACAGTAATTTAACATTGCATGGTAGTATGCTTACTGTGAATAAAGTCATACTATGTTCATGCTCTGTTGCTCTATCAATTGTAGACATTTATCAAAACAGTACTGCAAAGAAGTGAATTATATGATTTATAATATTAGAAATAAACCTCCTCCTACACAATGCATCACTGGAACTTGCTGATAATTTTTTTTATCTACATGATAACCCTCAGGTTGATAATGTCAAAAATCTTTGTAAAAGGCTGTGTAAGTTTTTTGACTCTTCTGTGTTACGTGTTAAACAGCCTCTGCAGTGCTACTTTAAGGGGAGAATTTTTAGTAGCGCATGAAATTGTCAGGAGATGCCTGGAGTTTTATGTCCGCTATATGGCTGTGAGGCATGTGGAGGTGTTTAAGACTATCTTAGAATGTCTGGCTAACTCTAACGGGTGCATAAACAGTGACATGAAGTATATCTTTATACTCTAAGTTCAGCGATACATTTGCTGTGTGGGTGGGTCTGAATCAGAACACAATCGAGCCAGACAGTGAATAATATTGGACAGAAAAAGTTGAGGAAAGTACATGTACTTGTCAAATCATTGGCAATAAGCATTAATGCATTTTGCTTTCCTGTGCAACACACAAAAAATGATTAAAGAGGTGGAAGCTGTGGATATTCAGATACTTACCCATATTTTTTTCCCTACTTTTCTAAGGCTCATCCACCTGAAACATGTATTGAAAATTCTTAAATTAATTGTAAATTCTATATAATCACTGCAGCCCACTGTCCTTGCATGAGCAATGAGATGAGTGGTGCACTGCTGTAAATGTTAACTTCTGAATACAAACTCCAGGTGCATCTTCTATCAGCGAAAACCTTATTACTGAGTCTTTACATGTGCCGGCAGTGGGAAGATACTACAAGACAAGAGGTTGCACTCAGTGAACCCCCTGCTGCGATCACTTATCAAGAGTATTAAAAGCTAATATTTTTTAGGTTCATTATCTCACATGAGTAGCTGATAAAAAACAGAACAGCCCTCTAGCAATGATAGAGCGACACGTGAGAAAATGTTTTATAGTAAGCACATGTTCACGCCCTCGCTCTTCTTGGTATGCAGGGTGATTGATGCCTTTTGTGAAAAACAAATTCTATACGTTTTACTTAAGCATATCCTGCACTGTGCTTTAAAACGGACAATTCAGGTAGTCAGTTTCTCAGTGGAACCTGACACCTTCTTCATCCTCCCACACACATTCATAGTCTCCTTTTTTTTTTTTCTTTTTTTTTTTTTGCCTTAGCAGTCACCCTGCGACTCAGTCAACTCAGTAAATCCGGTCTGTCCAATCGATTAGCCACCCCTCTCTAAGCGCCTCCCTAATGTTGGAGCTCTGAAGGGCCGCTGTGCTTCCCACCTGTTCTGTGCAGATAGGCTGCCATGACGCTTGTTACAGCAAATGTTGAGACGTCCACTGAAAAGCAACACGTGATAATGCGCGAAAGTTTTAATGAATTCATACTGATGGCTTTCTTCTGCTCCCTCCCTCCATTGGTGAGTTGTGTAAGTCTGACGGGGAAAAGTTCACGATAGAAAACCGGGGCCAGCGTCCATCTGCAAAGCCTAAACGCTCTGAAACAAACCGATAAGGCTGGAGAAGCCACTGGGCTACCACAACAGCTTACTAATTGAGGCTTCTGTCTCCTCCTCAGCTTTAGTCCCAATTGTAAGGAGCATCGCTTTTGTTTCTGAATGATGTTAGTGGCTGGATGCTGATGTGATTATGCCTCTGTTAGGAAGTTGCTGCACTTTAGAGGTGACTTCACTCTGAAAGGAAGCTTCCTTTAGAATATAAATGATGTCCCTGAATTGAAAAGAAAATTAAGAGAAAAAAAAAAAGATAATGAAAATAATCTGTATGACTCATTCATTTGTAGGTGATACTGGCATTCTGCATTAGTAGTCCAGGGAACTTGTGTAACGGCATGCACAAAGTGTTATTTAATTAAGTAATGGACATGCTTTTTGTGTAAAACTTGTTTGTTCAGAACCTTTCCAAGGTGTCAGCTGACATAAGAAATATTTACTTTCACTGAGAGAGAGAGCAAAGCGAGCCCCATTAGCCTTGTATCCAACTCTGACATCTTGGCCACTGTAGATTGTCCAGGCATAAAGCTAATATAAATTACACAGGCCTCTGTCCGGGATCCATGAAGTGAATTAGTCCTAACAGGTTGGCTTGGCAGCAGCGACATCCTGGCAAGACAGCCAGGAACTGTTCGTCTCATTAATCCCATATAAAAGACAGAAACCAACAGTTGTTTTCTATAAAACAAAGCCGCACCACTGAGGACTGGGCTCTTAATTATTTTCAGCCCAAATGTTACCAGTTTGACTCAAGGAAAAAACAGAACCCTCAACATCAGCTGAATCTTTATTGTTAATTAATTCTCTCATCTGGGGAAACAGGGTTCATTCTGCATATTTACAGTATCTGTATTGGCAGTACATGGCTTTTCATGGAGGAGAAGCCAAACGTCATCTGACAAACTGACCTGCAGGCGTAGAGCCACGGCCGTTGAAGTGTGGTTAAATGCAGATCAGTGACGCCGAACTTGAAGACGACGACGATGACTTATGACCGGAAACTCGACAGATCCAACATGGCTGAATAAACTCACTCACACACTGAAAAATCGACTCTTTAGCAGCGTCTGCTTGTGGTTTGGTTCAGAGAGACTGCACGATCTGCACAATTAGTTTTTCTTTATTTTCATTTGGATACACATGGATAAATGAATAAATATTGTATAATTAGCTGTTAAAATGCTAATCTCACCATATTTAAAAACAGAGAATATGATATCTGTGATAAGACCCTGAAGGCTTTTGCAATTTTGTGCCTAGACAGTTGTTTACCTTTTTTTTGCCTTTCTATTAAAAAAATGTATTTCAAATATTTTTAATTGGGCGGCGTTGTTTTGCTGATTAATTCAGTTTGAGGCATTCAGATGACAGAGCTACAACTTAACTGAAGTATTAGGTTTTTTCTGGATATCAACACAAGTTGACAAATATTGTATCTGTTCCTGTTTTTAATTCTTAATATATTGGAGGATTTGTTTTGCTTACGTCTTGGCCTGTGTATTTTTGTGTTGCTTCCTATTTGAAAGAGAATGAAACATATTTCCATATAATATAGACAATAAGGAAACTAAAACATATTCAAGGGGCCTGGCAAATTGTTGCAGCACATTTTGTGAAACACTAATTTCCACCTTTAAAAGCCTGCAGAATGATGGTCTTTGGAGTGTAAATTAAATTTCTTTGCTGTATTTGAAAAGGTGCAGAGCTCTGTTTTTAAATGCCAAGAGGATTAATAGCACTGATAAGTGGGGTTGGTGTATTAAGCCAAATCCTTTGAGTGGTGCCATTTCTATTTCAGCTATAATTTGTGGAACATGGATTTAAAGTATTAAAAAGACATAAAAAAAAAAAAAAGAGAAAATACAGACCAGGAAGAGGAGGAACTGTGGAACTGTATATTATGGATGTGGGCACAAACAGCAGCGGACTACAGCGAAACAGACGGAGAACAAACATGAACACAGGCAGACATTCACAGACGCACACTGTGACATTTTCTGCATGACTGCAGATACATATCGAGAGCTGCAGCGGGGGCAGAGGGCAGATGGCGCCTTTGAGGTGGGAGGTTGAGATGTAGAAAGGTAGACGAGGTGTGTTTCAGTGTGTGTGAGTCTGAGGCCGTTGAGTGTTGACATACGGTTCTGGCTGAGCTGTTTGGAGCACAGCAGCAATTGGATGTGAGGTACAGTGATGTAAAAAAAAAAAAAAAAAAACTAAAGGAAACATTACATTGGCGGTTAGGCATTTGTCCACAAGGTCTGTTGACTGGGTTTGGATAATTAAACTGGTGCTAAATTCACTGCAGATCGAGTCTCATTAACTATTGATTCAGTCTTTTCACTCGATGTCATGTTTTGCTTTGAAAAGTCATGTTTGAAGGAAAAAAAAATCTTCATTACAATATTGCAATCAATTTGCAATGTTAACACAAGATAAGAGGCCTCTCCACACTCCACGCTCTGAGACAATTATTTGCCTCAAACCACTGTTACAATGGAAGACACTGGAGAACCAAATTAACAAACAGCTCCTTGTAATGATGCTTTTTGATAAGTGGGAGCATGTCTCCATCTAGTGTTCACGTCGTCTTTCTAGCACATAAACCTCCATCGCTTTAGAATAGCAAAGTGTGTTGAAAGCAGGAATACTAAATATGATTAACAGCCATTCAACCATCCTTTATATTTACATGTTATAATTCCATTGTCTGTTTTTTACAGATCTAAAGCTATTTTTGAAAAAGGAAATCATTTCCTCTATACTGTGACAGTTTCATCATCATGTTATCCTTAATTAACCCAGTGCAACTTTTATGACAGCTCCTAAATGGATTTTTTTCTCTTTTTAACCTTTCTTAAGTGATTTATAATAATAATAATAATAATAACAATAATACATTTTATTTATAGGCCTCTTTCAGGACACTCAATGTCACCGTACAAAGTTCTTAAAATACAATTAAACACAATTAAAATTACACACATACATATATATCACCATTTATTATGATATTATCCTATGAATTTTGCATTATACAGTGTAAATAATGTATTTTCCCCACATACTTAATTCACTGATCATGTAGATGTTCATGAAAACTCGGAGTAGATTCAAAGGCTATTCTATAAAAGCAGAGAAAACTGAAGAAAAAGTGACTTTTTCGACAAAATATATCATTAATTGAACATGAAAGCAAGCCTCAAAAACCACTGTCATTTGTCAAACTCCATGGGTTTGGCTGGTGAATCAGTGTTGTAGAAGATGACGGTGTTTCCACGGTAACAACGGTGCATCTGAACATCCAAACGGGTCATATCTGATGCCCGTGAAAAGATGAATAACTGCATTTTACGCCAATTATTTACATGCATTGATAGGATTAGTGGATCAACAGGTATTAAACATTAGAGATGAGTAAATGCTTTTGCTCACCAGTAACTTTGTGGGTCTTTATGGGTTAAACAGATATTATTGATGAATACAGCTGGATCTTAATGTTACACAGTGAGGTAAAACAGATCCAGTCTGGTACATGGACAAAGTACAGATCAAATTCTACTTTTGTGGAACAGAACCGAACTAGCACAGTATAAATAGCACTGGAAGTCCTCATTTTATAGTAACATGTAGTAGTGTGCGCCATACCAGTTTGATTCTGGTATTTTTAGTATCATTGCTTCAGCAGTCTGTCAGTCTGTCTATATGTATATCCACACCTCTAATTCAAAATCTATAGCACCTCTCAGAACCACTTCCTCTCTACTTCTCTCTTGCTCATCTTCCAGAGTTTATGCCGAAGACTGGGCCCATTTCGGACGCTTATCAGAATAAACTGTTTGCTGTCAGGGTCTTTTTTGGCATTGTTCCATCTATTAACCAGAGACTGGCACAGCTGACCGAGCACCAGCAGGAAGAGGCAATCCTTTTCTTCATCATTGAGCAATATAATGTTCTCCCAGCCTGCTGACACAGCTCCGCCCACATCCAAAGGGTTGGGATTCTCCAACATCAAGTAAAATATCAGTATCGCCACCTTAAAGACATGGCAGCATTTCTTGAGAAAAGAAAAGTCAATGATGCCTGATATTTCATGAGACCCAGTGACAACAGGTTTGACAGTTGTGTTGTGGTCATTAAGGTCCCCGTGTATTATTCATGAAAAAGACAAAAGATGGGAGATAATATTTGGAAACATCCTGCCTTCACATATATAATAATTTATTTCATTTCATTTTGTTTATTTGTCTCAAACTGAAATAAAAATAAAATAAAATAAAAAATAATCAAGAAGTCAATTATATATGCACTCATCACTGGTCATTGATCACAGAAAAAGCAACAAATACAATAAATTTAGCATAAATGTACATGTAAATGAACTCGTAAACACAGTTTGAGAAGGAACAGAAAGAAGCAAAAGCTTATCTAGTCCTGCCCCTTCTTTACTTTCAGTGTCAGATTCATAATCAAATATTTTTCCTTCATCGGCTATTTATCACGTTAAACTAGAGAACAGGGAATAACTAGTCATGACACTTTATATTGGTTGTATCACCATTGTGCAACCATTCTGCCAGAAATAAACAAGAACAAATAAAGACTAAACTATTCAGGGTATAATATGTTAAGCCCCAAACTACATATAATACATACATACATATAATTTAAATCTGTATATTTGTAAAAGTCAGAAAATGATACGCATTCATCTAGAAGAATCTCCATAAATGATGAGAAACAGAAACTATTTTGTTTTTTCATAGTAAGTGTAAATGTTACAAATGTTTCATATATGAGGTAATGAAATTAAATGCAGATCTGGGAGGACCTTATGACCTATCGAGGATATCCATATTTCCTTCTTCTGTTTAAGAAAGAAAAAAAAAGAGTCTGTCTACACAACCATTCAAAAACAACTACAAACTGGTGCAAATGCTCAGATAAACTGTAGTTTCTGGTGGACTGCAGACACCGTGGATACTACTGGATGTAGCAGATGCAGAAGCTTTTATGTGTCATGAAGTTGAGCGGCAACAAGACGTTATGTTGTTTTCTTAAGTGCTGTCTCATGTTGTCGAGGTGTTATTCTTTACACCGTGGATTTCATATCTGTACTGACCTCAATTCACTGCAGGTCATATACACTTATAGCTAAAAGTTTTTTGAACCGATACAAATGGATTCTTTGCTTTAAAATGATTTATTTGTCATTAAATTTCTTTGAAACCTATGAAATGTTTATAATAGTTCTTCAATGTACCTTCAATGAAAAATGTGTGAAAAAAACAAAACACTTTTTTGCCACATGTTATGGTTTATTTCTAAAACTTCATGATTTCCAGACTCCAGCTGAAAACATAAAATGGATTTAACAGTAAATATTTTATTTTGAGAGCTTATGCGCTGTCATTCGTAAGGTTAGAAAATGCAGCAAATTATGTTGTACTTTATATATTATTTCTCCTTAAGTTTTAATGTTTTTATGGCTGTTAAGGCTTTCAGTAGATATTAAGATCTGCTATCGTTAGGTTTTTAAACACACAAAGGAAAATGCAAAGTAGTAATTGAAAACCCATTGTTAAACTGACCATCAGACAGCATGAATGCATCCCATGAGCCATTATTATATGTAAAATGTTCATTGGTGCAGCTGGAAAAAGTCAAGCCAGAGTTCATTTGTGAAGTAGTAAAGTTGGGAATTGGTATGGCGACTTTGGGGGTCCAGCTCAGGGACATATTGGCAAAGCAGCTGCTTTTAGAGATGATAGATGTTTTAGAGATACAGGAAGTCTTCTGTATCTGCCACCTGCTTAAACACATCTGTACAGCTCTGACATTTAAACCTACCTTTTGCAATATTTTGTCTTGTGACTGGAAATGTTGCAATGGTTTTTCCAGGAAGAAAAATCAATAATCTCACACAGTAGGACTGAAGGCCATGTCCACAGTCTAACAAGATACTGTAGATAAGAAAACAGCAACATTATGCAACACTGTGTCCTTCAGTATAGTGTGGAACTTGAATAGGTATGTACTGATCATTTGTTCTGCTTTATATTGTGTAATGAAGTCTAGGCTATAGGCCAAGTGAGGGCACTTTAATTAGAAACTACAAATTACAACAGCTCTGAAGTGAACAAGTTTCATATAAAACCTTTGCAATGGAAACTTATCAAAGAAGTAAACTTGTGCTCTGCAACGTGGCTGAGGGAAATCAGAGAATTTCAGTGTTTTTTGTATCAGACAGGAAACACATTTACAAAGTCATAGTTCCACCTATTGGCAAAAGAGAAACTACATGTATTTATGTGGTGCTCCTAGTGCTACAAATTTGGTCAGAAAAGCCTTTACATCTTGATAATATATTATGGCTTTTTTTTTTTTTTTTTGGGGTTGTTGCCTCCTCTCAGTCATCATTAGATTATTGATTCATTAGTCATGGTGCCACCTACTGGCTACAGAAAGTAATAGGCCATGTACTTTTCTTCACTACTGGCAGGTTAACTACATCCAGCTACAATTTGATTATCTTAGTAGTAAGGTTTCAATAATGCTATTAAATGGCGAAGCAAACACACTGTTTTGATGTCATATTAACCCATATAGGCCCAGTGCTACTTGGGTGGTAGCTCCCAAATGAGTTTTTCTCTCTATTTAACCTTTTTTAAGGCATTTATCACAATATATTATAATATATTATCCTCTGTGTTTTGCATTTTTCCGAGAAAATCAGGAATTTTCTTATATTTAATGTACTGATGGTGTAAATGTTCATAAAGGCTCAGTGTAAAGTTGAGGAAAACTGAAGAAAAAGTGACTTTTTCAGCAAAGATATCAATGGCTGAATATATTAACAAGTGTCTCAGTGTCATTTGTCAAACTCCATGGGTTTTACTGCTGAATCAGTGTTTTAGAAGATGACGGTGTTTCTACGTTCACCATGGAGCCTCTGAACGTCTAAATGGGTCATATCTGATGACCATGAAAAGATGACAAATTGTATTTTACACCAATTATTTACAAGTATTGATAGATTTAGTGGTTCAACAGGTATTAAACAGTTTACATCAGTAGACAGTTTTGGTTGCCAGCAGCTCTTAGGGTCTTTGAGGGTTAAATGCCATGACACATGATGTTTTAAAGGGCTTGAAATGTCAGAAAACTTGTCACATATGTCAAGGGATGTTGTTGTCTGATATGGGTCTTGGGTAGTATGTTGGTACAGGATATGATATGACAATAAATAGTTCTAAAATATTTTGCGGATCTTTTGTGGAACTATTTACATACTATATGAGGATCCCAACATACCTGCCTTCCACGTCTTGCAATAAAAACTAAATTAACAGATAGATCCATACATAAAATAGATTAGTTTGGTACATTTACTGCTAATTTGAATTGATACGCTACAATTACTATATGGAGTTCATGACTTATGCACATTTATGGAGGTAACAGTTGGTTATTTCTGAAAAAAAGCAAGTCACGTTCAGATAAACTCATTTGATGCAACACACTGTGCAACACACGAGGGCAGCATAACACCACATTTAACACTGAGCACTGGGGAGGATACTACAACAAAGTGATTCAACAGTATCAACAGTAATATACAGAAATACAAAGGTGCAAATCGAAATAAGAGGTTGTTCAAATCAATAAGGAGCCTAGGATCGAGAAAGACCTTCAAAATCTATCAAAGTGCATGTCTGTGGTTTTATCTAATCTGAAATAAAACAGAGTGTTTCAAGACAAACAGAGTTATGGAACATTGCTCACAGAGTGACAAAGATGAGCCAAGACAAACAGAGGATTTGGTGGTGAGTGGTGTTACTTTATTTATCCATTCAGTTTGTTTCTGGTTTTATTTGTTATTCTTGAGCTGAGAAAAAGGTGAATTTCCCTTTAGATCAAAAAGTTCATCTGTATCTATATGCCAAGGTAGAAGAGTGGAATATAAAGCTCCTTGGTCCGCTGAGATATTATAAACACATTAGTCTGTCTCACTAATCTGCTGAATGTAAAGGAGGACAAAGCAAAGTTATTTTTGCAGAGTGAAGAAAAAAAAAAAAGCATCATTCTGAACTCTACATTTTACGACTGAATCAAATGGCAGGGTCTTTTAACTTCAGAGCATGATAACTTTAAGCACTTTTAAGACTTCACTATTTTTACCTTAAAATGTAAAAAAAAAAAAAAAAAAAAAATCTAAAAGTGTCGTCTAGCACATATTCCTTATTTTCTAGCATTGTACTGAGCAGCGCCCTCAAACCAAATCCTCTCCACTTCCTCCCTCCCCAGCTCCCAGAGATGGTGAAGAATGTGAACACCCTTCTTAGGTGTTTTCAGTAGATACTCTTGATTATCAGGTTGCAGATTCACAGAATGGAGAGCTAGAACTATAGCCTGGCAGAGGCGAGACAGCACCAGCACAAAGAGACAGTCTTTCTCTGCTTCGTTGAGGGGAAGGACACTTTCCCAGCCTGCAAGGATGGGTCCCCCTACTTCAACAGGTGTAGGGTGCTCTATCATCATGTACATCATGATGATGGCCAGGTCATGGATGTAATACCCACTGTTCATATCTCCAAAATCAATGATGCCAGAAATCACGTAGCGTCCACTTTCATCGGGCTGCACAAGCACGTTGAAGTCATTTAAGTCACCATGATTAATGCCTGTGAAAGACAAGTGTCATATACAGGCAAATATCAATAAAAACTGCAGAAACAACTTATTAGCAGTGTTTGACTAGTTCTGGTGACTCACTGCTCATCCAATATACACTATATGGACAAAAGTATTGGGACACACTGAATTCAGGTGTTTCTTTTCTAACAGGGGTCTCAGATACAAAACAACAATGACAAACGTCACAATATCGTTTTATATTGTGATAAATATCATTGCATTGGTTAGTTTTGTTCAAATTGTTATCTTTGCTTCCAAAATGCCTCAGAGATGGTTTTTACTTAATTTCTCTCAACGGTGATTTTTTATTTTTATTTTTTAAACCATGTGGAAATCTAATATTTAAAATTAGTAATTTTTAATGTCTAATACTGTAATGCACTGACCTGATCCATAAGACACAGCAAAATGTCACAGTACAGACTCAGCCTGTGAGCAAGGCTGTTCATGAGAAAGCACCAGTCAGTCAGCCTTAGACTGGACCTTATCAATCCATAAATTCAAACATTCTGAACCTGTTTATGTAAATAATTCTGAAGGCGCCACGAAGTCTGGGGTTTGGCATGGGGGAAGTCCTTTAGACTGGACTACATGTAGGTATGAAAGGCCACCTGGACTGGGAGTGGACTGGGGTCTGCAGATGAGTCTGAACCTATCAAAAAGCTTCACATATTTATATTTGTGTAAACATCTCTGTGTACCATAAAAAGAACTGTATTATTGAACTGGGGGTTCTGTATGCATTCCAACGGTGAAATGCTGTTCGACTGTTCGCCAAATAAAGACACATCTTCAGTGAATTCAGACTGAGTTCGTCTTTGTCCAACAGAAAGACGACAACCATGACAATGATTTTAAATGTTCTACATCTAAATTTCTAAAATAGTTTTGGTGCTCTGACTGTAAATAATCATTTTCTACTACAACTAACCATCTATGTTCTCCACATCTAACTTAAGAAGAAAAATCACCCATTAAACTTTAAGGCAATATTGATGTTTATATCTCAAATCACCATGAACAGGACATCTTACAAGATGTAGTCATGACGTGTCCAAATTTTTTGTCCATATAGTTTCTAAACATTAATATTCAATATGACATGTATCCCTATAAAAAAAAATAGGTGTTGAGAGAAATGAACTAAAAACCATCTGTGAGGCATTTTGGAAGCAAATATAACAATTTAAACAAAACTAACCAATATAATGCAACGATCTCATAAAACTATATTCTGACATTTGCCATTATTTCTTGTAGCCCACACTCCGTTGGAAAAGAAACACCTGAATTCAACGTGTCTGAATACTTTTGTCCATTTAGTGTATCGTTTAAACTGTCATCACAATGTGTGCATGCAAAATAATTACAATGTATGACTTGAATATCAAGTAAATTAACTCAAACATGTCATCCAACACCTTTCAGGCAGCTTGATATAAAAAGGAAACACACAGGTTGAATGCAAAATAGTTAACTCCAATTTGTTTTTGGATACACTGTTTGTTGCTGGTAGATAAAAAGGGTAATTTCCACATATTAAATAATTATTTATACACAGATACACACTGCAAAAATGCCAGTGCTAATTTAACACCCACAGTGTTGGAATTAACACTCACATAGTGTCTATATGTGTCCACACTGTACAGTGTCAAGGTAACACTTTTGAAAATGTTAAAAGATTAACACCCAGTTTTAGTTGGTCCAACACTCTTAATTGTTAAAAAGTAACACCACACAACACTTTCCAGTGTTGTAGCCACACTACACTAGTGTCGGTGTAGAGATACAGTGTCAAAACTAGCACTTTGTAAGTCCTCAAAGCTTCGTGTTTTATTTTTTCTCTACTTGAAAAAGTCAAGCAAAGATAACCTACAATTCTTTTCTTAGATCTTTAGAAATCTTTGCCTTCTGTCATGGTTCCTTACTTTATGTTTCCCAGAGTAATCAGGCTCCACAGGTGTGTTACTCTCTTCCACCAATGTGGCTGAAGGCCTAATCAGTCAGAACACCTGTTCTTGAAGTGGCCATTTTGAAACATCGTGAGTCATGGGCTTGTCATTCTGGTGTTGGTGTGGAACCATCACGTGAGGGGTGTGGCTTGATTTACCCCAATCAGGGTTAAATTTAACATCAGTGTTAAAAACACTCTCATTTGACAACTTTTATTTGTCAGAGGTAACACAGGCAATGTTATTTTATTGCAGTGTGGTGTTAATACTACGGTGGCTGACAAGGGCCAAACACACTGCAGCAGCCCAATGCGTCTCAGTTAGAGAAAACAACTGCAAGTACAGAAACGACGCAAATTCACAAACTCAAGCACAAGTCTGAACAAGGTACAAAAAGAGGAACATGGTGCAAATAAAAAAAAACACGCTGCAAGAAACAAAAACAAATGCATAATCATCAAATGTTCTGCAAATAGAGAAACAATGCAAACCAAGAAAACACCTGCAAACAAAAAATGCTGCAAAACCAGTCCCTACAAAGGAAGTGCTCCAAACCTGCAGGGGGTCACAGTGATGTTTTTATAGACAACAGACTGTCGTAAAATATAATCAATCTGTTCCCGCTGTAGTTTGAAGCTGTCAGCTGTTCTCTGTCCCTTTCTCCATCCTGTATGTCTTCCACTGAGAGCGCCCCCTGCAGGTTTGGAGCACTTCCTTTGTAGTGACTGGTTATGCAGCGTTTTTCATTTGCAGATGTTTTTTTTTTTGTTTGTTTTCTATCGTTTTGTGCTTCGCATCGTTTCTTTATTTGCAGCACATTTCATGATTATGCATTTGTTCTTGTTTCTTGCAGTGTGTTTTTTAATTTGCACCATGTTCCGAATTTGTGAATTTACATCGTTTCTGTACTTGCAGCTGTTTTCTCAATCTGAAATGCATTGGGCTGTTGCAGTGTGTTTGGCCCTCGTCGGCCACCATATAATACAACACCAGCACTCTCTATTTAACACTGTTCCTGAAATTTTAGCACTCCTATATTTGGTGTGCACTACCATACATAATCCCCCCTATCATTCTGGAGTAACTAATTAAAATCCAAACTGAGTGTGTGTGTGTGTGTGTGTGTGTGTGTGTGTGTGTGTGTGTGTGTGTGTGTGTGTGTGTGTGTGTGTGTGTGTGCGTGTGTGTGTAAATGAGAGCATGTGAAAAAAAGGCTTTAATATAGTCCTCTGTATTGCAGAAAATGTTTTTATATCATGCAGCTCTCATCTAAACCCTTTTGAAAAAAACAAAAAAGACTAAATTTAGATGTAACAATGCCAACAAAAAGGTATATAAGAAGTTTTCAAATAACATTCAGTAAATTAACATACTTACACTTGCGGAAGCTGGAGTATTTAGGGACCACGAGGGTCTTGTACAGACTAATGACAGACTTCACAACTTCTTGAAGAGGATCTCCATCTAGTATATTGATGTATTTTTCCAAATGGGGAACCTTTGATAAACTCCACATGAACCTGTCCCTCTGCAGCACATCAAGATGAGGGTGTTCCATCTGGAAAACAGCGAAGTAGTGCATTATTTACTAAAGTCAGACAGGTTTTTATCACGCCTCAGTCACAGATTAAAACACACCTGTGTATGGAAAAAAATCTGACAAATGAGCAGTGTGCTAAGTCTGCTGAGAAGTTAAAAAAAAAAGGGTATTACTATTATCATTACTAGTTGCAGTAGCTGTAGCAGTGGTGGTAATATGTTCTCAGTGGTGTTAGTAAATACCTGTTGTAAGGTTTTGTTCATTTTGGCTGCCAGCTCGCCTGCTTCATACAGTAACTCTGGTGAGACTGGAATGTTTGAAATGGTGGTTCCAGGTAAATAAGTCAACAGCCGCACCAGGTACATCCGACGACCAAAGCCACAATCTGACAAATGTAAGGACAGAGTTATTATTAAACTGATCAACTGTTTTCTAAATCCTCATAAAGTATGAGCTTAGTGTTGTGGATTTCCATTTCATATTACTGATCACGTTAGCAATCTGGTTAAAATGACAGGAATCTTAGTGGCTGGTGGCAAAAGTACGAATAAGCATTTTTGCATCTTTCTAAATAAATGAAAACTTCTGACCTTGGTAATTCTAGATGAAAAGTGCATGTCTGTTTTTAAGGATCTTGATAAAATGACAATTAGAATTTAAATCAGATTCTAAAACCACTCCCGTGTTTATGACTTCTGTCTTTGTTAAAACCACTAAACACTGAGTAAAAGTTTTCTCTAGAGGTCACTTTGATTCTCTGTAGTTGACAGAAGCTTTGATAGTGAAGCACAATGGGCTCATGATACAAATAATTATGTATGATTGTGCCGTGTCATTATACTGACATAATGGTTAAACATGTTCTTCCAAACTGCAAGGATATATCTTGTTTATATATATCTTTTTTCACTGCTGCCCTCCAGAGGAATATTCCGCAGCGTCTGTTGCAGAACCACCAGGTTCTATAACAGTTTCTTCCCCCGGGTCATCAGACTTAAATTCATAGTCTGTAAAATACTACTGAACAACTGCCACTTTTAACCCATATTTTATTACATTTTACTACATTCTATTACATTTTGCACTGCACTTGGCACTGTTCTTTGTCCTTTGCTTGGCCTATATTCCACTGTGTGCGTGTTCATATTTTACATATATATTTGACATATTTTAAATTTTACATTTTACCATCCATATTCTATTTTTATTCTGTTATATTTACACTATACCTGCATAGTAGGCTATACAGGGGTTTCAACATATTTTGATTCTGTGACTGAATTTTGATCTTTGGGCCCCAAAATATAATGTTGATAAGGATGAGCCATGGTTAAGATTACTGCCAAATTTGACCACCTTAGCTCTATTTGATGAATAATACTGTACATACAGGCAGATGACACTCATCACCCTATCTACAACCCAAATCTGACAGTTTTGACAATACAGACTAGTCTTTAACAGGAAGTGAATGTTTGTCAAGTGGCACTAGTTCCAACACACAAAAAAGGAAGTAAAATGTGTTCACGTTTTACAAATTCATCTTGACAAAGACAATTCTACTAAGTATTTGGAAGGACATTTATGTAGCTATAAAATGATTTTTCAACATCCATCAGAACCAAATGGTTTCTCACCTATGTCCTCCTCAGATATGAGTTGTCCTGTGGTGGTCGGCAGTACTGTTGGGACAGGAAGTCCATTCTGATGCATGAAAGACATGGCGTAGGTCTGCACTTCAAAAAGCCTGAGGTTCTTACTGTCTTTACTGTTCATTATTTTAAGAACATACTCGCCACCCTCGATGGGCACCACATAGAAGTTTTGGTCATCATAGCTCGGCAGTGGACGGATTTCAGATGGCGTCAGGCTGTAGAGCCTCTTCACCGTTTCAGTGGCCTGAGTGTGGCTGAGTTTGGGCTGAACATTCTGCCATTCTGCCATTTTTTCTGAAATTAATAAAACAGTGCAATCAGAAAAAAGGACTGGGCAAGGTGAATAAAATATTATGTTGCAATATATGATTTGTATTGCAATGTTATAAGGAACTAAGAATTTCAGCTGCAGTGATAATATACAAGATCCCACAAAACACTATTTCTTTTGATCTGTTTATTAAAACAAAGTTTGATTGAGGTCTTTCTGTGTGGAGTCTGTGTCTGCAGGTACTTCAGCTTCACACATTCCAAAGAACAGAGCTGGGAAAGAAAGCTTTCTACTCCCACTGCCTGGAACAACTTACAGTCAGAGATAAAACTGAACAAACTGGTGATTTGTGATTTCAGTTTTGTGTAACTTCTGCTGCTGCTGACTTGGCCAGGGCACTCTTGAAAATGAGATTTTTAATCTCAACGAACTTCTTTTCCTGGTTGAATGAAGGTTAAATAAAACGAAAAAGGCATGCACAGACATAGATTTTTACCTGACATGAGAGTGAAAGGGTCTTTGTCTCTACATGTCAACCTTGTGATAATTTGGTGATCATCTTTGCACTATGTCAGACTCAAACATCTACAGTATATGAAAGACATTGCTTTAAATAGCAACTGCAGCAATTTGGTTACAAGTTGAATATAAAGCAAACAAGTGGTGCCAGGCACAACAAACCCCATCCCTTGCACGTATTGTAGCTTATTTTTGCATCGATCCAGCTGATGTCATTATGTCTATGCATGTGCTGATGTCAGCATATCAATTGCCTCTATATATGTGGTAAGTTTGAAGTAAACTGAAACAAAATTGATGTTTTTTTCATACACATGTTAATTCTCACCCATTATAAGTAATGGAAGAAAAAAAAGATGTAAAAAATTCATTAAAAAATATAAAAAACTTTTTCCTACTTTTCCCAAAATGTAATGACATCTATTCTGGGTCACTGGCAATCTATAAACCCAATTTGGAATGAATTCAAGCAATAGTTTGCTGTTACAGACATTTGAAATTTCACCCATTGTAAGTAAATGGGGGAAAAAGGATTTTAAAAATTCATAAAAAATGTAAACTTTGATCTATAAACCAAATTTATTTTTTTCAACCAAAAGTTTTGCTGCTAGAGTGTTAACAAGCAAGCAAAGAAACAAACAAATAAAAAAAACTAAACTAAAACCAAAAAAAAAAAAAACACCCCTTGGTTCCCCTTTGGGGGGTGGGCTAATTAAATGGACAAATGGACTAAAACTTATCTGAAAGTTAATTGGAAATGTAGCCAACAACACTGATATAAAATGTTATGACAAAACATGAAAATGAGCTGTCTCTGACTGAACAAACACAAACAAGCAAAACAGATCCAGCTCAGAATCATATTTATAATGAACAACAGCTCTCAACAAAATACTGCACACAAAAAAAAAAAGATTCAAATTATATATCAACTTGCTGGAAAAACTCATTCTTTCAAAGATTATTCACATTTTTATCTTAAAACGTTTTGTTTTCGATCTGCAGGCCTCTAAGCACACAGATCAAGTAATGTCAATGTCATGAAACAGTAATGATATAAAGCCCTTTCAAACAAATCTATAAGGTATCTATGAATAACCAACTCATCGCTGCCACTCAGCAAACTCAGCAAGTTCACTTTTACTCCAGTTATGACTAATTTCTAAAAAAAAAAATTCAGCTCCCCATTTTATCAACTCCACTGCTTGCAGAACCGTGGATTCCCACAGGTCAACGTATTAGTTTATCTTAGGCAATTATGCAATGAGGATAATGAATTTATTGTGCAATTACAATGCCTTTGTTGTCTATGTTCTGGTCCAAAGATCCCAACCCAAGACAATAAATTCTAAAACAAAGTAAAACTCATCTAAACAATGACTGGACTGGATCATCCTGCTGTTACACAAGGCACTGAAGGTTTTTCTTGAGTTAAAATAACATGTTTAGATGTACTTTGTGTAAACTTACCTGGGTGTGTGCCCAAAAATATGAGAGGAATAGTCTGAGAGGAGAGTCCTTTGGAACGTGAACATCCAGACTGAGGAACAACTCACTAGAGTCAACGCATTTAATTTTGTTTTTGCTGTTGTTATTAAGGACCTACCAGGGACTGAAGTGTAGAGAAACACCTGGAACACTTCCAATTCCAATGTAAAAAAAAAAAAAAAAAAAAAAAAAAAAAAAAGGTGGTGGTTGTGTGTGTGTGGGGGGGGAGGGGTGTTCTGTCTTAATGGATGTAAAAAAAAAAAACACACAATCCATTCTTTGTGAACCTGACCATAAGAAGAACCAACAGAACAGCATTAATGTGTGCTGTTTTTGCTGTGTCTACAAATTTGCACTTAAGTTATTGAACATATTTGTTTTGTTTTTTTCATTGTTGCTGTTTATGCATGTCTCAAACCAAGACGCAACACATCTTCGCTCATTAGATACGCCCCTTCACTATCCAGTTTTTAAACCTGTCTTACAACTTAGTTTTACACCTTGACTAATGACCCAGCATAAGCCTCTTGTATTTCTTTTCTTTTTCTTTTTTAACATGGTTTAGATTGTTTTATAGTCATGTTTTTATGATTGATGTACAGCATTTTGTTTAAGCTGTTGTTCTAAGAGTGCTTTATAAATCAAGTTGAGTAGAGACCAATATCATTTGTCTGTTTGTGAAAGGACTCTTAGTCTTAGAAACTTTGATGAAAATCTGGTTTTGGCTTGGGGTGATTTGAAACTTTATTTATGAAGCTTTTATCAGGTAGATGTCTCCTCAAGTCATCACTTTCTTTTCATTTTCATATTTTTTGTGTTCTAAAACTTGGTGAGTGTCAGCTGTAATCCCCTCACATCTACTACACAGACGACACGGGACCCTGCATCTCCTCCGATCACCACATATCAAACTGCTGCATTTCATTCAGTCAATAACTCTCTCTTGTAACTTTGATTCTTTAAAAAAAAAATCTTACTTTTTTACTTTAATAATTCTACATTTTTTGTTGAAATATACCAACTTTATTCTTGTCACATTATAACTTCATCAAAATAATATGCCTTTACTCCAGGAATATTTTGAAATATTTTTTTAATTTTAATATTGCAACTTTATTCTCGTAACATTATGCCTTTTTCCCTCAAAATATTATGACTGAATAGAACTACATTCTCCAGAAAGATTAGCTAGTTTGTCACCTTATATCTTAGCGCCAGATAAAGAAAGTGCTCCATCCCCTATGATGTCAGGTTTTCTTTTCTCCTCAGTATGGTGTGTTTAGTTAGTTACAGTTCTAAATAGGTTTACCACCTATGTCAGTCCAGTTACATTAATACATTCACTAGGATTTTTTTAGTAGAGCAGCCCCTTGGTAGACTATAGTCACTATAAGGTTAAAGACTACCTTTTTTGGTCTGGTAATGTGAGTTATGAGGCTGTTTCAAATCTGATGATGCAGCTTCACTATAATACTGAGTTAAATCATAAATATGGTCTGCATTTATTCATGTTATCCTGTATTCTTCCATTGCTATAGTATTTTCAATGTGAACGTGTCATAATGACACACAAATATGATACAAAATCTAAGTCGTTCTCGTCTTTTATTGGCATGACAATGGAACAGTATAAATGTATAAAACTCCAGTGAGGAGTTAACCGTTGGCACCACATGGTAAAAAAAATCCTGTTGTTTTTACGGAAAAAAACTGGCAACTGTGGTTACAGAGAAATACTGTAAGAAACACAACAAACCGTAACTGTATCTACGGAGCAACATGTAGATTTAACATTTTAAACATGTATATTTAACACTGGATTTAAATGGACTGCACTTACATAGAGTACTTTATACACCTTCATGGTGCCCACAGTGCTATACAAAGCCTCCAGGTCCTACTGGGAGAAATTTAAGGTTCAGTGTCTTGTAAGGACACTTATGTGACATGTCAGAGCCCAGATTTGAACCACCAACCCTTCAGTCATTGGACGACCTGCTCTACCAACTGAACCACAGCCACCCAT
>JAPQRP010000020.1:16544812-16556934 GCA_037367295.1 Apogon hyalosoma
TGATACACACAGGAGTTAGTACTTGATTGCATAAACATTGTTTTTGATGACTTTTGATGGTCTAATAATTTTTTCCGTGACTGTATAAGACCAGAAGACCTCATTAGTAATTAGTAAGAGTCGTAAGAGCTTTCCCAATCAGCGTTTCAGCTGAAGGGATGAGGCGACACACACCTGCATGTCAGCCATTTTCCTGTAAAAATGTAGTACATCTGATAAAGGTTACGTAAAGATAACTGAACCTCAAACTGGCCCTAAAAATACAGTGCCGTTCTGATGTTAGTGGTTCATGTTCTACTTCCCATTTAAAACCATAAGACGGCAAACATCCTTCACACTTACTGCAGACCCCAGAGGTGGGAAAAAGTCCACACTGTCCCAACTCCAGCACAAGTACTGATATTTCCGTAACAAAATACAAAGTACAAGTACTGACTCAACTCAAAAAGTACAAGTACTGAACTGTACCCAAAGCATAAAAGTAAAAAGTAAACTATGTTCACTTTGTATCTATGTACTGTGATTCTAACATTCAAAATTCAAATAAATATATGTTTAAAAAAAAAAAAAAAAGAGCAGGCTTTTAAAAGATATTTCTACGGGTCGTTTCTGTGGACAGCTAAATGTCAAGAATATTACACAGCTGACTTCAAATAAAATTAAAAACACACATAAATATAATTAACATTACCCTCATTCTAATACATTTATCATCAGTTTTCAACATCTGCAGAGGTTCAGTCTCCCTCTCCTGTTTCATCATGAAGTCAGAGAACTAGATGTGTCTTCGACTTGTTTCATTTTAGTTTGTCTTTTACTTTTTTGCATCTTATGTCTTCAGCTGCAAATGCTGCATTCTTCATTTTTGTCCTGTTACTTCTTTTCTAATGTTTTCACCCCATGTTCTTTACGTCACTTTGGTCTTGTTACATCTTTATATTACTTCAATGTTACTCTTTTTAGTTCAGTTGTTGTACTCTAGTTATGTATATTTTACAGTGTTTGTTTGATCTTGTTAAATCTTTTGCATAATGTGCTTGGACAGAAACAAAAATGGATTCTTAGTTCCATTTATTTAGGCTGATATTGTGAAGCCAATTAATACTAAAGTAGTGAACCTGTTTTAATTAAAAAAAAAAAAAAAACTAAAATGTATACTACTAAAGCAAAATATAGTAAGAAAATATTTGTACTTCCTATCTCTGACAGTCCTCTAGAAATTCAAGTCTACTGTCCCAGAGTTTCTTAATATTACGTATATAACACACTGATTTGTCATGCATCATCAAACACTGCAGCCAATGATCACACTAGTGTTTTACAAGCTACACAGTGTAAGAAGGCAGAAGCTCACACATGTCCTTTCACACATCTAAACATACTTAGAAGTGATGGACAAACAAATGTACAACAGGGTAAAATAGTTGTTTTGTTTTGGGTTTTTTTTGTAGCTTTGAGTGTGCCGCGGTCGCTCTAATTGGGTGGGGTTTATTCTTGATTGCGTACCACATATTACTGCTTTCAAAGTGCCGAGTTCACATTTCAATTAAAAAAAAAAAAAAACTCCATAGAAAAATATGTTCTAGTACTTAAGATGAAACAAAACGGCAACTTCTCAAACTTGTGATATATCTCTGCCCTATTTAGGTCTCAATATATGTACATTGGGAAGATCAGCATTCATTAAAAATACTTCTTTTAGTTTATATTCTCCAATTTGGTTATGAATATATTGTTGTCACTTATTTCCATAGTGTAAGCTGTTTCGGTACTTGTGCTATACAAGAGCAAACCAGTCCCTGCTCTCCACACACCACACAATAATAGAAAGATGAGTGAAAAGCAATTGTATGAAGCGAGATATACGACTATTCTCGTATACCGTCTCTAGAAGTTTTTGTTTTTTTTCCATGACACTACAGCTGCTGGAAGGAAATTCTTTTCTAAGGCATCTGCAAAAGGTTCGGGCTACGTAAGGATTTGATGCACGCAGGTGTAGAAAACCTGGTTTATAGCAGCATTCTGGTTAGGTAGCGAGCTTGTAAATGTCACAGGGCACTTGTGTAGAAATGATTGTGTTTCGGTGTGACACAGTGGCATTACGGGCACTGCATCCACTTGAGTTAAAGAGAATGTCATTGCACTGCAAAAACACACTTTCTTATACGTGCCTGTCTTTACACCAGGCCTTAAAAGGCAGCTTCACTATTTCACAAGTCTGACTTAAATCAACAGTCAGAAGCCTTTACGAACACTTGCTGCAATCATTCCTGAGAGCCACTCCCGATAAGCTTTTAGTGTAATCTGCACAACTCTGTGTGCAAACATATGGTGAAAAGAGTTATTTTTCTATATTCAACAGTAAGTGGATATCTTTTCTTCTGCTTACGTTTCTAACTTTCTACTCCAGCTCATGGAGCAAACACTGTGTGGGAGCATGAAACGTCATATTTTTCTAGTAAAATTTGTTTAGCTGTGGAAAAAAATTATTGTTTTAGTTCTAATGGCTCAAGTCTACTAATATCGTTGCGGAAAAAATTATTAGACCACCCTTTTTCTTCAATTTCTTGTTTGATTTAATGCCTGGTACAACTAAAAGTACATTAGTTTGGACAAATATAATGATAACAACTAAAATAGCTCGTAAGAGTTTAATTTCAGAGCTGATTATCAAGTTTCCATGGTTTTCCTGATAATTAAAAAAAAAAAAATCGCTTAAGTTCTTACATCAATAGGTATGGCATTGTACTGACAAAAACAGTGCTTTTAAGAATTCCATGTTTTCTTTTCTGTCTGTTTTAGTCACGATATACACAGGAGTTAGTACTTGATTGTATAATCATTGTTTTTGATGACTTTTGATGGTCTAATAATTTTTTCCGCAACTGTATTTTAGGGTTCCAGGGGCCAAAATCAGGAGTCGTAATATGAAACGCTCACCTCCCTTGTGCAGCACTCTCATCCCTGATCAACTTAACAGACTAAAATATAAATACAAATATACCTGACATCATTTCAGGCCATTATGGAAAAGTGAATCTACACCGAGTCAAACACAGCGTAACTAATCACACCAGTGAATAGCTAAAGTCTGGGTATCACGGTGGTTAATTTCTACAGTTTGAAAACACAGGTAATGCAGAAGTCTCATGTTCTCTCAGGCCAAAACGCTAGAGAGTGATGCCAAAAAACTATCAAGCACTGTAGCCTCAAGGTAAACGTCTGAATACATCTGTGCACATAAAGTTGCAGACAAACACTAAAAGCTCTGGAATAATAATGTAAACAATATGCCTCAGCAGTTTAGTCTAATAGTTCAGGTGCTGCAGTCCTTTCATAAGAACTCGCCATTTTCATCTGGGTGAGTGATGGAGAAATTGAAACATGAGGCAGAAGAATCAGGCTTCGGCTTTAGACTGCAGTTAATATCATTAGTAACATTATAATGTATTTTATTCATAATCCACTTGGCTACTTGTCAGAAAATGCTGATAAAATTCAGCCAAATCTGTGCGAGAAGTGCTCATCTTTTTGTTCTATTGTTCTTATTAAGGACGGCGTATTCATACACTAGTCTCCAGCTCCATTTTCTGTTGTTTTTACTGTGCAATGACAAGTTCACACGCCCTAAATGTTCACTCATAAATGGCAGCATAGTGATGTCATGATATAAATGAGTGTTCAGGCTTTTGTAAATAAAAACTACAAGGCATAAGGCTAGAGGAACAGGGCATTAGGGGCTCTCTGCTTTGCTCAGAGGCTGGTAAAGAGTGAGTGAGTAAATATTAGATGGGCCACTCCAAACCATTTCTCCCTGAAGAATATCTGAGGAGCCTGCAAAGAATACCTGTACATGCCCTTGTACCATATGGTTTCCTCTACATAAAAGAATATGCAATGCAAATATAAATAGATAACAATCATAAAATCATTCTTATTATTCACTTAACAACAGTGTTGGACACTGACTTTCTCCACAGGATATCTCAGGACAATCTGTGGATGAATATCGGGGCGTTTTTGTCATTAGGATTTACCCTGCTACAGGTTCCTCATCACACCCGTGCTGTAAAAAAGTATTTGGACTGTAAAATAATATAGAAAGGCTACAATTTGGATGGAATCAAAAGTGAGTGTTCGCAAACTTCATCCTCGGATTACTGATCTGATCTTGTCAGATGTGCATTTTTTTTTTACATGCTTTTGTTCTTGCAACGCTCATCATTTCTCTCCCGTTATACATTCACCGGTGTGCTAAACTCTACAACTATATGAGTGAAATGGAAGCTTAGACAGGAGCTGCTGTCCCCAGGTCAGTTTGAAACCTGCGGCTCTGAGGATTTTAAGACTAGCAGTCAAACTGGAGGTGGCACAAACAAACGTAGGAATATGCTCCTCACAGCTCAGTTCAATTTACACTCTGCATGACACACAGATGTACTGTAGGAAACCACATGGATAACATGCAGAACATTAAGTACACTCATATAGAAGTTTAACTGCAGGTCAACTACTTATGACTGTATTTTTTGTAATTATTTTAAGAGGAAGGATCTCTTCCTCCCTTCAATGCCCTACACAGCTGCTTTTGTTTTAATTTTTTCATGCCGAGATGTAAACTGAACTTCAGGACTTCACTGCACAGTCTGGTACAGATAACCTCTTTTGTAAGCGCTGAGAGGGTAGAAGGTGGCTACCACAAACTTCCCATCGAAAGTGCGGCCCGTTAGCAGCCTCTGAGCCTCTTTGGAGTCGCTGGAGTTGGCATATTCCACAAACACCTGGAGGACACACACAGGAACACATGAAATGTTAACAAGTCCCAGTTTCCCCTTTTAGTAGGACTTCATAAAACAGCTGAGTAAGAACATGGTAACAGCATGCGCACTGTTAAATGTTCAAGATCTAAAGAGATGTAGGAGGGTGTATTAGCAGAATTGGATTAAAATATTAAGAACTGGGTTTTAATTTATGCAAAAAAAAAAAAAATCATACAAAAATATTAGCTGGTGTATATTAGAATGGGCTGTTTATAACTATATTATATCTATTTTAGGATGATATTTACTTTCGCAGACTACACAATACATACATCACTATGTTCTACAGTAGCTCAAAGCAGACTTCCTCTTATTTTTAACATTTTATAGTATTTGGCATCTACTGTTAACATGCTTTTCCATCATAGGTAAGGGTGGGAATATTCAGTCAGTTGGAAACTGACACTAAACAGTAAAGGTCACTAAATATCATGCACTGAACCTTTAAATACACATAGAGTCAAGAAGCAAACCGAATATATGTAAAAGAACTTAAAAAGGTTCTCCTTTGTCACACCACCTTACTGCTCGGTGACAGACGGTGCACAAACAGAATAATTTCTCATGAAGTGATGCTTACACAAATTCTCAAGATTGAAAATGTATTGATGGTCTTTGAGGGACAGCAGTAAATCTGACAGCTAATACTACTGTTCACCATGAAAATAATAAAGGGTACAATCAGGATTTTGAAGTCTTTACTTTATTCCAATCATAGTAAATGTACAATGACAATCACAATTTCTACTCTTAATGCAGGCCTTAACTTGCCATACTACCATTTGGAAGATAGCAATAGGTGGCAATCTTGAGCCTTCCTGCGAACATTGTGATGCAGAAAACGTATAAATGTTTGGAAAATTGGATGAAAACCCTAGGAGGAGATACTGAAAGTATGAGGAGTGAGATTTCATACATCCACACTTAAACCCAATACGACCAATTTCCTGTTGGGTTTAGGGTGGGACCATGATGCCATTTTTTACTTGTCCAAACATGGGCTATGTCTCTACCAAGTTTAATTTTTCTACATGGAAAAAAATTTGGGGTGGGCTCCCATCCAGGTAATGTATTTTGATTTTTGAGGGGGCAGGGCCAAGTCATTTTTCTGTATTTTTTCTTGGTGACTTCAAATAAAAAAAAATTTCACCAGACTTGAATTATTGGTCAAATAAATTTCAGTTTTGTTAACATTCAGGGGGTCAAATTTGCGTTCAAAGTGGCCAAGAATAATAATAATAACAGAACCATGCAGTTTTAATAGGCCCTGTGCCGGCTTCTGCCAGGCTCAGGCCTGAAGAATAGAAAAGAATTTTGCGAAGGTGAGTACAATCATCTTCACCAAGTTCTTTGCGTTCATTTCTAATTATCTGTTACTGAAAAATGTAGTGATATGACAAAGAAGCAGAACCTGATTTGTTTTTTTCTGTGCATTAAATCTAACATTACCATGAAATTAGATCTAGATATAGACTGTCTGGTGCTGATTGACAGTTTGTGTTCGCAGGTAACAAGTCTGTTATGACTCTGGTAATGACTTGGTACTACTTTATAATTTCCATGCTATTATCAAGCTGTAATGTAAACTGCTACCCCCCTTTTTTTATTCTGGAAATTTTATTCTCTTTGTGGCAAATAAATGTGTAATTTTTTCATAAAGCTTGGTGGGCTCCTCCCCAGTGGAAAATAAGTGCAGTACAACCGCTGATGGGATATTGAACACGACCAAACAACTCCTTTTCATTTTCAGTCGTGGACCAGCAGTCTGACCTGTCCTTTGCCTGGGTTCTCCTTGGGTATGAGCAGGGAAACCACTGAGCCATACTTCTGGCACTCCTCTTTCATGTCCTCCAGGATGTCTGCCATAACATGTATACACAAACACAAATTAATCATGAGAGAATGTAGGGAACAATGTGTTTTAGCAAAATGGATAAAGTGATCGCTGTACCTTCGTACTCATCTTCATTGTGCAAATGACTGTCATCAATCAGGTTTAGCAGACGCAGGACAGGAGAGGGCAGCAGAACCAGGTCTTCAATATGAGGAGCTGACAGACGCACACAAACAGAGCTTAATACGGCACTGAGAGATGTGTTACTGTTGGTGGACGTCTAAAATGCTGACACCTACCAAAGGGAATGCTGAAGAATGGACTCAGCAGGGCAGTTTCAGCTGTGCATCTTTGCTTTGGGTTGTTGAGAAGCATGCTGCAAACGCAAAGAACAGTACAGCAGCCGTACATCAGGGATACAATCAAATGTTCTCAAACCTGACAGATCACTGAAAAAGGAAGAGTGCATTTTTATTTCACTTGTATAAACCATGACACTATTACAATTTACCTTTTGATAAGGTCTCTGAGGTGATAGACAGGGATGGCAGGGCATACCAGACTGTTACTGGCAAAGATATGGTCTATAATGGCAGCACTGTTATCCTAAAGGAGAGGAAGACAAGATTATTTAAACACAATTGATTAATGAATTTTTACAATTTCAGTAACCACTGTCAAAACATTACTTTATAGGTGGTGTCCAGCCACCATGCTAGTCTGTCTACCAAATGATGATGTGGATTTATTTTCAATAATCATATTGTCTATTGGACTTTCCATCCTCCAAGTTTGCTAATGTTGCTCCACAACTTCAGGACAAGATAAGCTAACAAAGTTAAATGTTACCTGAACCCACAAAGACCCAACCAGCCACTGGTGACCAAAATGATCTACTGATGTAAACTGTTTAACACCTGTTGATCCATTAATCCTATCAATACATGTAAACAATTGTAAAATGCAGTTTTTCATCTTTTCATGGTCATCAGATATGACCCATTTGGACGTTCAGAGGCTTCGTAATGAATGTGGAAACACCTTCATCTTCTCCAACATTGATTCACCAGTAAAACTGATGGAATTTGAACAATGACAGTGGATTAGAATATTTTATGTTCAGTTAATAATGCATTTCGTTGACAAAGTCAATGGTGATAAATAAATTAAGACTGATTAAATAGATACAATATGATATGATAAATTCATTTGGGAACTGCCACAGAAGAAGCACTGGGTCTTTATGGGTTAATTAAAAGTTGTGTTTTCAGCTCATTTTCGCTGCCCCCGAGTGGTCAAAAATCTTACACATGGTCAGACCTTCAGATACCACTCAATTAATTATCATCAAATCTTGTAATATTTTACAGAGAGTGCACCTTTACCTTCCACTCCTGTGAGCGGAGGGTGTCTTTGAGTTTGATTCCTGAGAACATCTCCAGCAGGATGATGCCCAGGCTCCACAGGTCCACGGCAGCCGTGCATCCTGAGTCCCCTTCCACTTCCACCCCGGCTTGTGCGAGGCTGTTCTGCAGCTCAGCCTCTGGAGCACGATACCCATCTGTCTGAATGTATTTGACATCCTGGAGGAGGGGGAGATGGAAATTATAAAGGCAGCTCTAGATCTAATAACAGTGACTTGTGATCTGTTGCACCAGAATCAGTTCTGGTTTAAAGCTGCCATGCTTGATAGCTTTTTGGAATTACTAAGCAAAAATCCCATAAATAATTTTCTGTGTAATGTAATTCAAGCAGTTTAAGCATATACAAGAATTCTATGTTACATTTCAAAATAGCGTTTTGATTTGGGCTGAAAAGAGAAAGCTGCATAGGTAAGGTGCATATTTTCAGATTTTGGCTTTTTTCCCCCTGATGCTGGCTCCTATGACTCTAAGGTACGGGGCAAAACTTTCTGTGGCCAAAAAAAAAAAGTGCATTTTTCTTAGTGCAGTCCTGGAAACAAAGACTTTACCACTTGCTTTGTCAGCATCTGTTATACTCAAACATTGGTTGTTTAACAGCTAATTACAGATAACACCAATCGCCAAACATCGGCAAAAAGTGTGGTGGAGGACCAAGCATTAGCATAGAGCATAACTACACAACAACAATGTAAGCTAGTACAAAATACAGCGCAAATACAAAACAGTGGTAAAGTGGAAAAACCATCAAAAACAGTACAAATGCTTTTACATAAGGTAATGTAACATTACCATAATGGTGACAACATAATAACAAACAGCCTACTGAGAAGCTGATGTATATTTGTAGCTGTTAATTACGTTCTTTCCTATTTGCTTGTCAACACTATTACATGAGTATCTAATGTCTAATTTAGTCAAGTTACCAGCTTTGCAGCCCTACACTGTGTAATGATACTCTGGTGTTAGTACACAGTAATGGGATCTGGCCACGTCTACTGCCAGCCTTTAATGATATGACTGATCCTGTGTATGTCCATTGTTTGATAACAAAAGCATAAGTATAAAATCAGAAATAGCCAAAAGGGATAATCGATTACAAAAAAGGTATAACTGGCATAAAACGGTTAGTATACTTTCTCCTCCCCATCTTCTAAATTATTCCCCACCTTTCAAAACCATTTGCCATGCCAACTGCTATTTTAGGGAAGACTTAACACCTACTGAGAGGTATGTATAAGACTTAAGTTGTAACTTGTATGTGCGTGGAAATACATCATCAAATTACATTCCAACAAGTCTACCCTTGAACAGCCAGTGCAACCCACTGCTGATTCTACACAGTCACCTGGTTTCCCTCTTTGAAGCTGAGGCCAAAATCGATGAGCTTAAAGCACTCGTCATCAGCACTCCAGAGGATGTTCCGTGGCTTGAGGTCGGCGTGGACATACCCTTCTCTGTGAAGGAAGGCGAGAGCCTCCAGGACGTCTCTGGCACAGTGCTGAACAAGCCACATGGAATGGCCCTGCTGAGGTCTGACAAAAGACATTATGAGGTGAAACAGGAGACACCTCTCCTTTCAATCACAAAGACTGTGTCCACAATCTAACAATACAGTTATAATCTATAATTAGCTTTCAACACATTTCTCTCAAGTTTTAATACTTTCAGTATTTTATTGGTTAAGTAAGTTAACTGCATTTTAATAAATAAACAGTTTCGCAGTACGCGTTACAGTTTTAGGCTACATGCTTGTTTTCACTGCAATCATCTGCAGTTGTTTGAATTCTCCTTGATGCAGTTACACTATCAAATACAGAGGCACTCAAATGCACTGATAGTCTACCACATGCTGAATGTTATTTGACTCAGAGGTCAGACTTGATATTAACATGTGTCCTGAGTGATCTGATCTCAAGTGGACTGCTCTAATTGTCTCTGTTCACACCACACCTATGCATATCTAAACATCTCCAGTGATCACTCATGATTAGATCTCATTTCCCTGCTCTGTGTGCAAATACCAAAGCTCATCTGACCAGCTAAAACCTGGTTCATGCTTTCATTTCATTTTTAACACCAATTTACCAGTGCTCTTGCACAACTTACACTTTAATGATGATTAAATCTTCAGTCCAAATTAAATATATACATGGAAAAAAATTCAGAATCTTTCCGAGAATGGTCTGAGTGATCAGATCAGAATGCATTACAAATGCATCTTGAGCGAGTGCACACATTATATTAGAACTCTCCATTCGGGACACATGTTTATGAATAGCACCTACGAGGGTCACTCACCTCCCACCCTGAGAACCACTGTTGCCTCTCACCAGCAGCTCAGACACACTGACATCCAACAGCTCCAACAGGAGACAGCGAGTGGCAACACCCATACAACTGTGGTTGGTGAACACTCCATACAGAGTCACTGAAAAAAGAAATCAAAACAGGAAGACCTGTATATTAGATGGAACTTCATCGATCCCACAATGGGGAAATTCACTGGTAAAGGCAGCAATACAATAAAGTGCAAAAAAATATAGTGCTGTATTCATATCATCTATGTTGAGGATTTAGAATTTGGGAACACATGACCGTCACATTACTGGAACAGAATAATATTTCTATGGGTTTGCATGAAAAGTAGCCCTTCAGGAATGTGACAATAGTCTTACAATACAACTCACTGGTTTGTGAATTGTCAACTTTGATAATGATACTTTATTTCAACAGAAGTGGGAATAAAAGATGGCCGTAAACAAAAGGCAAAAATTACTAATTTAAACTTCCTTAAGAAAATAAAGCAACCAAAGAAAGATAAGAATGTCACACAATGCACAACAATATAATTGTGGCTGTTAAATATACTTTAACTTTTAGTTTTCACATTGAAACAGCATACTTGGCAACATATACATATGAGAGCAACTGTTGTGGCCACTGCCTAGTACGTTTTGTGGATATAGACAGGCTTCATGATGATGCATTTCCATGTTAACATATCCAGTTCTTACTTTTATTAACCCACTTGACAGCTAAAGGATTATGGGAGTGTCGTGTCGTTGAAGACGAATGCAATTGTTTGTGTATTTATGCATCTATGGGCAAAATACTGCTTTTACCGATGTTTTTATGTCCCTGGATGTCCTCCAGCACGGACCTCTCCTTGTGATACCCGTAATCCCCTCCCTGAGTGTCGGCCTGGAACTCCTTCACCGCAGCCGTGGTGGCTCTGCCGGAGCTGACCCGGTACACCGAGGCCGAGACTCCCTGGCCGAGACGCGACTGGACGGTCCATATCTCGCCGAAGATCTCGAACAACACCGGCTTCATGCTCTGGTCAACGCTACCCTGCGACGGTATGATGACCGCGCCGCCGTCCGGACGCGGCGTCGGTACCTTTGCGCTCGTCTCCGCGGAGCCGCAGTGAGCCATTGGGGAACCAGACGACGGGAGACAGGAAGAGATGAGCCAGCTAGTTGACAGGTGGAAGCAGCTGCAGGAGCATTGCAAGCGAACCGTGCTGTATCAGCGGCACATAAACACTACGAATGCGTCAAAGGCAACCAGCGGACGGTCCGGCTACACCTACAACCTTGTTAGAACTGGGCACAGAGCAGTATTTCCACATATTACACGGTGGTTTGTTTACTGGGGTTATCGAGGCGAGTTCATGCTAATTAGCTAACACAAAGTTAGCTAACTCGGCTACTCTAAATAGCTAAAGTAGCCACTAAGTTCGAGCGCATCAACACCCCGCTTCGGAAACGCACCGTAAAATCCCACCCCCATAACGTACCGGGTGTTACTAAGGCATTTCGTCGGGTATAAATAGCTTATAAAATTTATCGGTGGCAGCTCCAGAGAAGTTTGCCTGAGTTGTACCTCAGGTTGTTGATATTATTCTTGCTCCCTCTTTTGCTGTGGTGGTAGCCTCCATAATTCGTTCTGTCTGCCCCCTGCCGGTAAGGAGTGGATAAACTACTACTACTTTGTGCTGTTTTTTTGGGTTTTTTTTGTCTGTTTGTTTGTTTGTTTGTTTGT
>JAPQRP010000020.1:16581778-16594961 GCA_037367295.1 Apogon hyalosoma
CATTCCATGTTTTCTTTTTTGTCTGTTTTAGTCACATGATACACACAGGAGTTAGTACTTGATTGCATAGTCATTGTTTTTGCTGACTTTTGATGATCTCATAGTTTTTTCCGCGACTGTATACACACGGCAAATATCCTGATTCAGCAGATAATATTTACAGCTTAGTGTCTTTCACGTTGCAACTTACACTCTCTACAATGTCGCCCTCGATGAGGTCCAGTCCAGATGCTGAAACACAATTTTGTCGGCTGTTAAAAACATCAGCTACATTTAATGACAAATGAAGCAAAATACAAATGTAAGACTACACAAACCTTCATTGATGTTAAAGATGTCCCAGTCATGGCCCTCATCCACATCAGTTTCTGCAAAAAGAACAAAAATAAGGTGCTCGGAAACACATTATGAAACAAAATCATTTATCGCAGGTGTAATTTAACTGAGGCTGAGGTTAATTAAAAACATGTGCAATTCATATTCGACTCACCTGTTTCACCAGAGAGCTTTGCCGCCGTCTAAATAAAAGTAAGCGAACGTAAGAGCAAAGCAGAAAAAAAAATGATGACATGATAATAATGACTGAACAGACCTCTTCAGATACTTCACTTGTACAGAACATACCATATAAATGTTAATATAATACTTACCAATCCCAGGCCAAAGAGCAGAATGATCCAACAGTGAGCCATGACTTCAGCTGTCCTCACACTCTGCCAGATGAGCTGTGGCTAAGGTGAACCTGCCGCTTTGTTTTTCTACATTCGTATGCAGGTCATGCTATATTCCCATGATCTGATTATTTTTATGACTCGGGTTGGAGATTATACAACAGTCATATTAATTATTAATGCAATAGTTTCTCAACTACAATTATGCAGACTAACCAAGCTGGTCATAGCGTCCTCTAAAGTGTTTATGATAAAACAGTTTACATGAAACAAATACGAATAATTTTAACAAGATTAAAATCAATAAATAGCAGTCACTAGTGGTGTTAATATACTGTGTGTATGTGACTGAGTGAGTGGGTTTGATTATTTTGTCGTCACCGAAGAAATGTACTTTATTGCATAGTTTTAGATTTACAGTTTCTTTTTTTTTTTTTAATCAGTAAGCTCACAGACGTGCCTTGCTCAGAGTTGCTCAGACCTATAACTATTTTTGTTGCAACTTCCAGATGATATTTTCAAGACATTTAACCTTTTATATTGGATTTATCGCCATGTATTATAACATCTTGTGCATTGTGCATATTTCAGTGAAAATCAGGAATTTTCTTACCTTTTACTGATCGTGTAGATGTTGATAAAAAGTCAGAGTAATTAAAAAGATTATTATATCAAAACTGAGAAAATTTGAGCAAAATAGTTGTTTTTTTTTTTTTTTACAACATTTATCATTTACTGAACATTCAAACAAGCTTCTACAATCACTGTCATTCACTAAATTACATGGGTTTTACTGGTGAGTCACTAGTCGCTTTTCCACTGACCCTCAAATTGTGCGAATATAACTTGCACATAAAAATTTGCCTAATGGAAAATTGACAATTTTGCCCAAACTCGTTTTTTGATTAAAGTTTTTGCGCTGGCAAGAGGTGGTTTTTCCGGCATAGCACAATTGGTATATCACGCAAAGCTGCAATGGAAAGACCTTTTTCTGCAACTAGAGTCACATGAATAATAATTATAAAAAAATTTTTAAAAAAAACAGATGTTGACGGACGTTACAACAAGCGAAGAAGAAACATGAAACGGTATGTGTGGACACATCAGGAAACTGAATAATTTTTTAATTTAGTACGGGATAGAAGGGTAATGTATAATAATAATGAATATAGCTGTAAATCAACACGATATTTACCTTTGTTGCCATATTTATGGACTGACTTCTCGTGTCATCTCGCGATAATAAATAAAAAAATCATCACATTTGCGATTTAGTGGAAAAACGGACATTACATACTTCTGTTTTTCAACATTTAGTAAATATCAGTAAAGTTTTGTGCAGATGTCCATTAAAAAAGTGACTAATGTTGCAGAGAAAGACTTGTCTCCACTTTTTCTGTGGGGTCATATCTTGTGTCTAAAAGTTTAGAAACTACATTTTACCTGAATTATATAAAGGCATTTATGGGATTAATGTATCAAAACTTATTCAACCTATTAGATCAGTAAATGCTTTTGGTCACCGGTGACTGTTTAGGTCTTTGAGGGTTGAGGTACTGACCTATTTTAACTTCTTTTTTCCATTATAGGAATGATAAATTCATTGAAATAAATACAATAAAGACAAGTTGGGGTTTTTTTTCTTTTGTTTTTTTTTTCAAGAAACAACAAATAGCTTTATGCGGACATAATCCCATTGTATCAAAGTTGCACTTGGTGGAAATTTACATTAAAAAAGTCACATAAAAAATACTTTCCAGTACCAGAGTCTGTATTTGCATGCACATTATATTGCAATAGCAAAATATGTAAATTGAGTGCATTGCAGATTAATAATTTCTTCCATTATCTCCTAAAAATATACACAGCATGACTGAGTTTAGACTCTCAGAATTTCACGATAAAATTAGAGCTTAGAGCTTCAGCCATATCATGTTTCACATAATATCATTTCATTGTTGTGAAACAGCTGGGAGCAGGTTCAGTGTGTGGCATTTAGTGATACCTAGTGGTGAAGTTGCATATTACAACTGCCTGAATACCCCCCTGTGGTAATGCTACATACTGTGCATTTAACGATTAAAACCTCAGAATAGGAGCCATAACCCATATATACTGCATGTAAATAATTACCAACAAACAAACGCAGTGGAAATTGTATTTTCAATTTCCAAATGGCTGTTTTTGAGACTCAGATACCAGCAGGATTCACTGGTGTCAAGCTTGACCAGTCCAGTTTTGTCTCTTCACATCAGGATTTCCAACTTGTGTCTGAGTTCTGTCCTCAGTGAAGACACTCCTCTGCAGACGTCTGCACTTCTGGACTCACTAAGACACGACAGACAACATCTCAGCACTTTGAAAGCACATTGAAAGTGCTCCTGTTGTCCCCACGTCCATACTATGACAGTGATTCCCCTTCACAAATATGTGGCTCTAAACCCGTCACGTCTTAATACAGCTTACCCTCTCACACATGATGGACAGGTACTGGGTCAGCTTCACCAGAGCGATGATAATAGTCCCTCCAATCAAAGTGCAGGTGGGCCAGAACAGGGAATGGAAGACGGCGACGCGTCCGTAGATCTGCGTCAAAATGGCGGTGTCCACGCGATCTTTAGGATCCACGAAACACTGGACAATGTGCTGAGACCTGAGACGTTCTGAAATGTTCTGAACTATGGCCTGTGTGGCTGCATAGTCCTTACGGCACTTTGGGATGTAGAAGCACTGCAGGAAGGAATAGCAAAAGAGGAAAACAGATTTGAAGTAAAAGTCAGATTGTTCTTGTTAAGAAGTCTGGCATCACTGCAATAAAACTCATTTCTGGGTCCAAACAGTGCATGAAAGTGAAACGCTTACTATGCAAATTATTATACCATCAAAAGTCATCAAAAACAATTGTTATGCAATCAAGTACTAACTCCTGTGTGTATCATGTGACTAAAACAGACAAAAAAGAAAACATGGAATGAATAAAAGCGCTGTTTTTGTCAGTACAATGACACAGATATTGATGTAAAGACCTGAAGTGATTTTGGTTATTATCAACAAAACATGGAAAATGGATCAACTCTTATGGGTGGTCTAATAATTTTTTCCCTTTTTCTCTCTTTAACCCATAAAGAGCCAGTGCTACTTTTGTGGCAGCTCACAAATGAAATTTTCTCTTTACTTAATCTTAAGTGATTTATCACCATTTATTATATATTAGCCTCTGTATTTTGCATTTTTTCAGCAAAAATCAGGTATTTTCCCATATTTAATTCACTGATCATGTAGATGTTCAAAAAAGCTCAGATTAAAGTTGAGAGCTGTGATATCAGAAACAGAAAAACCTGAAGAAAAAGTGACTTTTTTGGCAAAGACATCAACGACTGAATATAAAAACAAGCATCTCCAGTCACTAGCATTAATAAAAACAGATGGGTTTTACTGGTGAATCTATGTTTCAGAGGATGATGGTATTTCCACGTTCGCTACGAAGCCTCTGAACGTCCAAATGGGTCATATCTGATGACCATGAAAAGACGACAAACTGCATTTTACCTTCATTTTTTCCCCATTTTGATATGTTTAGTGGTTTGTAAGTTATTTAACATTTTAGATCAGTAGATGATTTTGGTTGCCAGTGGCTGTTTGGGTCTTTATGGGTTAAGGCACCAGAATTCAAATGGAGCTGCATTCATTTATTAGTCAAATACAGATATTGGTGCAGTTTTCTAATGTGATTAATAGTGATTTAAATTGACATAAATATTTACATTATCAATAAATCTTACAAACAAAACACAAAATGTGAAGATATGTAACAGCTCATAAAAGTCTTATTCCATATTTGGGTACTCCATAAAGATCTAGAGTAGCAGATGCAGTGGCAGCTAATGTTAGTTAGCTAATGTGCTAATATTATCGAGAATAAAATGACAATCGAATGTGTTTTATGGACTAAGGGAAAATATTGGAGCAAACATGATGTCTAACAAACATATAAAGCTTAAGTGTCTCGATTGACTCCATGTTTCAAACGTGAAGAGAAGGAAAAGCAGCAAAATATATGTTAAAGTTGATTTGTGACTGTGCAGAACCCCTCACTGTGAACTACACTATTATAAAAAACTAACTTGTGCTACACTATTAAAGCTTTTAACAAACAGTTCTGCTTGAGGTAGTCGGGCCTGTGCATTTTTACTGCAGGGTACGTACAATATGTGTTATGTGTTTTTATTATAAGATGTCTGCAATGTGTTTTCATTTCTTTTTTTTTCCTTTCTGTGTACCTATGACTAGCATGGCTGGTGCATTTTTGTGAGTGTTAAATAACTATAAACAATAAATATATCATTTCAAATAACTGCAATCTCAGGTTTTGATTTGTAGGTTTCATCCGTGTTCTGAAATGTAGAGAAAAGCCTGAAACACTGGTGAATTACACTGCATTTGTAGGTGATAATGTAGTGCAATTCACAATGCTGCAGATTTAGCGCTTTCTTTATCTTTAAATGCAATAAATGTGACAACACCGCTTGACAGAAACAGCAGTAGCTGGTGTACCTCAGGGTTGCTGTCCTGCGTCTCTTCGTTGTGCAGCAGTCGGACCACCTTTCTGGTGGAGTTGAGGCTGACGTAGACCTGGAGACAAGGGTAACGGGAACTTTTCCAGCACTCTGCTCCACAGCTATAGGAACAGTTTATGTCCCACACAATGGTGGAGTTGAGGATAGTGCAGCTAGCTTCATCTGTCCACACACTGTAGAGAAAAGGAAGTTATTTCTAATGCATGTGGCAGCGTATCATATTCAAGACAAACATAACAAGACGAAGATGACAAATAAAATAAAAGATGTGACGATGATGAAAACAATGTAACAAAATGAAAACCTCATAAAAGAATAAATAGGTCAAAAACAACTTATAAAAGTAACAAAAATGATGTAAAAAAAAAAAAAAAAAAAGAAAAGAAAAAAGGCACAACTGCGGTTTCTGATTTTGTATAATTTTAATTTAATGCTGCAAAAGACAGAGTGAAATGAAAAATAAAGCAAAAAAAGGCAGAAATTCAAGAGAAAGAATTCACAAATTTGCACAAAAGGTTTTTTTTTTAATAAATAAATGGCCTTTTTACATTTGCACATTGAGTACATTTTAGCCTGTACCTTTCCAGTTTTATCACAGTCAAGAACATAAATCAGTGGTTGAAGTCTTTTTCACAGACGTATCTGCTTTTCTGCTTTAGTTGTGAAAAGGTGTGCCTATTCTGTACTGATTCTAGAACCAGCTTTGTGTGGAAAAAACACACAAACCGCATGACATCTGAAAACTAAGGCGGCTTTTACGTGACCCGGTGTGTTGCTCTTACCTGTCAGAGTAAGAGCGCAGTATGGTAATTCCCAGGACAAAGTACATCATGACAGAGAACAGGACCATGCTGAGGCCCAGCAGTATGGCTCTGTCCTCCCCCGCCCTCAGAGCCGTCACCGTCTTCCTCTTGTCAAGGACTTCATACTCACGAATCCTCTGGTAGATGGATCTGAAAAAAAGATGGCATGAAAGATTAACCTGATTAACTTCTCATGTTTTTTTTTTAAATGTATGATACAAAAACGAGAATATCAGAGAATGATGCTTGTGTTATTTCTCTGCTTCAGATCATTGGAAAGACGAAGCTCTCCTAAAGCTCTCATTAAGCCTATTTAACTTCTTATATGTCATCTCCTGTATTGGCTTTATAGAAAATGAGCACCGATTTTCTAATTTGCTAAAATATATATATGATTTTTAAGAGGTGATATTAGCCCCTGTATTTTTTTTTTTACAAGTTTTAGATCTTACCATTACATTGAAAGTTTTTTGAAGATAGTCCTTTCACACTGATATCAAAGACACTCAGTCATACTTGCGGTAACTTCTTCCATCTGATGCTTTACTTCCTGCCCAGAGAAACATCCTCTCCGACGATGGGAATTGTAGTCTACTGTTGCTGCTCGAGGGGCTGACCCACCTGCCAAACATACACACCTGTGAGTCATATGGTTATTTAGCATTTAAAGGTTTATTTGGTTTATTATCCCCATTGGGAAATTCAGTTTCTGCATTTCATCCTAATACATACACACAGTACCTAGCATTAGCTTTGGCACGCACACAGTACCTAGCATTAGCTTTAGCATACACACAGTACCTAGCATTAGCTTTGGCACGCACACAGTACCTAGCATTAGCTTTGGCATGCACACAGTACCTAGCATTAGCTTTAGCATACACACAGTACCTAGCATTAGCTTTGGCATACACACAATACCTAGCATTAGCTTTGGCACGCACACAGTACCTAGCATTAGCTTTAGCATACACACAGTACCTAGCACTAGCTTTGGCATGCACACAGTACCTAGCATTAGCTTTAGCATACACACAGTACCTAGCATTAGTTTTGGCATGCACACATATGGAGCAGTGATCTGCCATTGAAGGCACTTGCGGACCAACTCCAGATCTTCATGAGCACTGTGTTGGGGCACCAACAGGAGAATCAACTTATATGTACCTGTTTTTTTGTTTGTTTGTTTGTTTGTTTTTAATCTCATCGTCAGGGAAAGCGGAGCAGCTGGAACAGGTCAACTCAGCATAGAAAACCCTTTGTTGATCCACGGTTCAGACTAAACTGTGACAGGCTGTGTCGGATCTTTAGTCCAGCCATTAATAACATAAACCGTACAGAAAACAGAGGTGATTTGTGGCTTTACTGTAGCTGTTTTTTTTTTTTTTTGTCTAAAAACAGAGCTAAGCTAACAGAGCTAGAATGTAAACTATCAGCATACAGTGTCATTTTGACCCACTGTTAAAATAACTACCTTTAGCCAAAGTTTTTGAAGGAAAACACTTGATGATGCCATAATACATATACGTGTAAACAATGACCTACAGTCTGTGGTATATAGTGTTGATTCATTGATGGTTTTAGTTCTCGTAAGTGTGTTCCCCCGACTGTTGAGAGCTTGGAGGATCAATAGGACATATAGGCTAGCTACCCCCTTTAAAATTCCATATATTGGATGAGGAAAAAAATTTGAGAGTGCCAGTCCCACTTTGTAGAGATAGTGATGAATTTACATGCAAAAAACACATGCAAATGTAGCACTACTAAATAACATGCATCAACTAAAGAGGGAATTGACATAATTAAAACTGAGCCAACCAACTGACTTGTAAATCAGTTGCTACACCCACAGACAATGAATTCCCCCTCTGATGGCACATTCGATATAGAAGGCCACTCAAGATGAAATGTGCATGTTTGGAGTGCACTGGGTCCTGAGTTCTTTTCACAGATTTCTACTAGGCTATTTCATCATCCACAGGCTTTAAGACATTCTAGTCATCGCTTTTTATTGTTTTTTTCAATTTTACGACCCAAAGTTTGCTCAAACCTGTCTGTCCTGCATGATTTGCAGTCTGTTATGCCTTTACTTCGAGCTATGCACAGAGCCATGTCACTTCCACAGCTAAAAACAGCTCAAAATGACTAGAATGATGATTATTGTACTTATTAGCCTGCTCCATCCTTACGTTTTATCACTCCAGCTGCCCTGCCACTCATCTATCTGTTCTGTTCTACCTCATCTGATTGATTAAGTGTGAAAAAAACAAACATTAATTTTGATAGAATCGCACACGTCTTAATTGCGTCTTTTAACACTAAACCATTGAACCCATTACTGAATCAGGCAGCAGGTAACTGAGGATTGAAACGATCCAGGCTATCCGCAAGACGCACCGTCATATGTCAACACTGAGCTGATGCAACGTGCCTCTCAACTGTTTACAACCAGGCTTAACAGGTCTTTCATCAGCCATCAATGAGAGCCCACTACTCTGTTTGTTACAGGACAGGTACTGTGTGTGTAACTGTGTGCAAAGTAAAGTTCACCTTGTGATTCTGGGTCAATATGCACTATTAAAACAGACTCATGTTTATTTTATAATATGCTTTCCTTCGTTTTTTTATTTTTATTTTCTCTTGATAATTAGCTAACTTCATGAAACTATAGGGAGGCATAAAAAAGAAAGAAAAAAGTCTTGTTTTTGTTTCAGCCTTGATAAAACTGAAGAGCTGCTCGCTTTAATATTTAAAATACGTCGTGTAATACGCTTCAGCCTCCAACTTTTATTTATTATTTATTTTTCCATGTAATTTAGCGTCTTCCTGTTGATTTCTCTTTGCATAAATTCAGAAAAACTAACTATTGAACTGAACTACAGATGGAGTTGCAGATGTGCATTTTTGTTTATCCGTTCTCTTCACCTCTTATGTTATCTGAGAAAGGATGACACATTTTGTCCTTGAACTACACACCAAAGAAGCACATAGCATTAATAATTACCTGCTCCATCATCTAACTGGTGATGCAACATGATCTGTTAAACTTGTTGAGTTTAAAGCAATTTTCAGTATATTATTATTGTTGTTTTTTGTGTGCTCATATTGAGACAGAAGCGGGACAAAAATGCATATAAAATTTGACCGCTTCTCCTGGTCCGTGTTACGTTTACTGTTTAAATTAAAAAAAAAAAAAAAAAAAAAAGAAAATGGGGGGAAAATATAAATTAGCATTAGCAGCGTGGCAGCACGTCACTCTGGAAACATGTCTTCCTGTTTGTTTGGAAAAACACGCAACCTAAAATAAGATGGGGTCGACATTGTCAAAGTGCACACAGTCTTCCTGTGACATGTGCTGGTTTGATTTATGGTTGATGGGAGTGTTGAGTGGCTACATGCCTACACGGGTCTACATATGTGTCTTAGATATATTCGTCTGACTTGTCTAGTATGTAAACTAATGGAAAAACTCCACAGACACACACATATACACACACACACGAAGCGGTATGTTGACAACTCTACTATACGTGATTGTCATTCCTTTACAATTTAAGACCCACAGCACAAATAGACAACATGTTCTCATAAAAGCTGACATGGTGAAGGTCAGACAACACTTTCCCCTTGAATTAGACCAGAAAAACTAACATGTAATGACCGGTTTCATCTTAGTGTTGTCTTACAGCACTTGTCGGATTACCAGATTCCAACACACCAAATGAACATCTGCAGGATAATGTGGGTGACCTTACATGTAGAGATGCACTTTTAAATTTAGCTATAATTAAGTGTAGTTATTTACAAAAACTAAAAGCCATAGATCTGAAGTATCACTCTGACAATGCATCGAAGCAGTAGAAATGATATTGAATGATAAACAGTAGCACTGATTGAAAAGACAAGCCCATTTTGGTTCACAGAATGTTCACCTTCTTGCCCTTTTTGTCCTGTACCACTCGTGACAAAATGTTATTTTCTCGATCCTCTAGAAAGTCTAAATGTCTTCATGTTTACTGTAAAGCCACTCTGAGATATAAGCGATATATTCTTGCAAGTTTCATGAAAAAATGTGTGGTTTTCCACTTAAGCGCAAGAAAAAACTAATGATGATGTAAATATGGATCATTATGTCCATATGAAAAAAAAAAAGAAACTGGCAAATTCACATCTGTATTGGACATAGTACTGTATATCAGGAGATACAGGTCATATTTTGAAAAGGAAATTATTACGTGTCATTTTAGCATTGCTAATTTTTGTGTTTGCTCTCTTGAGGGTTCAGTCTGAATCTGTTGGCGACTGAAAAATCTAGAAAACCATTTGGACGTCAACCACACACAAGGACAAACAGAGGAAGCCGAAACATCAGCAGGTCCAAATATTGACTGAAATGTGCTTAACTAAACATGCATACGCGCTGTTACGTTGTATTTTACAAAAATAAGAGGGCTAAGAATGAAGGACCACCTGACGCGGCCTGAATCAATATTTGCTTATCCTGCTGTCTGCTTGGTTGGTGTGTTTTCAGACATCCTTTTCAGCGATAGAGAGCTTGTAGCTGCTGCTTATTGATGGTCTGATTCATAGAAATATAAACTGATGATGAGATTTTTAGGGAAAAAAAACTACATTTACAAATGGACTCCTAAATTAATAGTTTCATTTGAGGCCCTTGAATACACCCAGTTGAATAAATCGCACAGGTATACATTTTTCCTCACAGATCTTTAAAACCTCTTCTAAGAAAAGTGCATTATTGTCTGGGTCACGAGTCATAAACTTTCTAAATGTCACACTGTTTCTCTTTAAAGATTTACAAGATAAACAGGTAGTGTAGTAAAACTATCAGCTTAAGACCTTTAAGCTGCAGTTATCCTTGAAGTGTGAATAAAAGTGCAGTGTAAACAAGGGAGGCTTTTAATATTGCAGTAAAACCAAAGCTCTACAGTTTAATGAAATAATCACACTTGACTCACTTTTAATGTATATTGACTATAAAGATAAATAACTAATTCTTCTGTTCTTTCAAGATGACAGATGATAAAACAGAGCTCACCTGGTTTCTGAAGTTGGTGTCGGACACAAGTCAATGCTCAGACTGTTGGAGTAGCTGTCCCCTGACATGGCACCTTACACATTAAAACACTTGCAGCCATGAGACTGTCGTTATCGTACCTTTTTCAAACCTACTCCTGTCAATATTAATTCACTGAAACATTCATCAGTCATTGCTCTAGCTTAGTACAGCTCTGCAAAAAGGGAAGGGAAACGTTTCCATCCACAATCCAAATTTAAGTAGCTTTTAAAAGCTTTTTAGAGAGGTTAAAAGAAAATGCATGTCAGCAAGTTCCCAGGTGACACTGAAAGTATCTCAGGGTAAAAACCAGAGTGAAAGCGTCTCAGCAGCTCTGCTTTTAGCCGCTGTTCGTTCTGAGGGGTCACGCCTCTGTAACAGCAGAGGAACTATGAGTTTACGTCAGCTTCATCAGCATCTGTCAGCATACATGTGGGAGGCAGCTGAGGGTGAAAAAGAGGAGGGAGAAACCGGTGAAATTATTCATGTTCACTTTCACCCTGGCAGAGTTCCCTCGACACCATTCAGTCGTTTTACCAACAACCGAAGAGAAAATATACAGACGTTCACGCTGGTGATCGCATCAACTCAGAGAAGCCCGGAGTGAATTTCTTCAAAGCTGTTACAATTATTCACTTGGATTCAAGGGTGAACTGGTCAGAGGTCAAAGGTCAAGGTCACTGAAGGGTCAGATGGACTATTGGTGTCAGTTGTCGCCCGTCTGTAAACAGTCAGAATGACTTGATATTTGTCCTGGGGCATCTTTGGCATAAGGTCTACTAAGTTTGTTCAAAGAATTGGGAAATATTGGTTTTTGAATTTTTTATGATTTTTTTATTTTTTTAAATCCCCATTGGTTTATAATGGGACACATTTCAAAGGGCTATAACTTGAAATATAACTTGAAATATTAAAGATATTGATATACTTACTATTAGCACTAGATAGGAAATCACATATGGGCTTTCGTTTGGTGCCATGACCTTTGACCTTGAGTGAACTTGAAACGAATGCCAGTTAATGCCTTTAAATATGCCGTTGGAATTTCTATATTAGTAAAACTTTAAACTAACTTTTTCAGAGGGTCACAAAATAAATTGTCATTTAGGTGTAAAACTTACACAAATGGACTTTTTTCCTTTTCTTGAAATATCTCATAGACCCTTAAAAACTCTTCTTGGAAAAACACATTACTCTCATGGTCTCAGGTTGCAAACTTTCTAAATGTCTTTATGATTAACAAAGTGTACAGGTAATGTAGTAAAACTGCACTACCTGTTTATCTTGTGAATGAATGGGGAATTTGACTGTTGAATAAATTCTAAAAATATATATTGAACAGCTGATTTCATAATAATCAGACAAGTATGGTAATCGTCTTATATGTAGACTAGCATCTTACAAAGCCACTTCATAAGATCTAAAACAAACAAAAGTAAATCATATAGCCAAACACTAATGCACTTTCTGTCAGTTTTCTTTCTAATACCATCAAAATAAAAGTTGACTGGTGACACATCTAAGAAGTGTACCCTGCTATACCACAACACTAACAGTCATAAGAATTGTAGAACTGTCTCCAATGATTTACGCTGCTACACATGAGAAAAATTTGCCATAGTAGAGGTTAGGTTAGTTAAAATTCGATCAATGGTGAAATAGAATTTGACTCATTGTGTGTCATCAATTCATCTGTACAGCGAAGTCACTTGAACTTCTGGCAGTACCATAAAAATTCACTTGTAGATTCTATCAAAATTCCATGTGATTAGGCTGCAGCATACTGAGAGACAGCATTGTAACCTGAGTCATATTTTATAGAGTTCCTTCTACGAACCTTAAGCAGTGCTGTTATTGGCTTAATGTGGGTCAAAGGTGACGTTTTGATGATTTTTACAGGAAAGATTTACATAGTATGGCTTTAAGCTAAATTTAGTTACACACAATAGTGTTTGTGGAGCAAGTTAACCCTTTGGCTGCCCCATTTTTTTTTTCTGATCATCCTTCATTTTTGGCCTCCTTAATTCAAATAGTTATTGTATAAAACTGTTAGGA
>JAPQRP010000020.1:16650807-16672968 GCA_037367295.1 Apogon hyalosoma
ATTATATTTGTCCAAACAAATGTACCTTTAGTTGGACCAGGCATTAAAATGAACAAGAAATTGAAGAAAACAAGGAGCGGTCTAATCATTTTTTTCCATGTCTGTATTAGGACTTCTTTTTATTATTATTATTTGTCATTTTCAAGAACAATGCTTAGTTTTTATACTTAACAAATCCTGCTAATCCCAGGTACCTTTGAAAAATGCACACAGTGTTTCATATTATTTCTTTATGAGACCTATAATAGTCCATTTCATCCATGCCTACTGACATTTTTCCATCAGTGTTTTTCATAGAGGTAACATGAAATACTGCAGTAAGACAAACCTACAAAGCAGTGATTGGTTAACTTTTTCTGCAGCTAAAGAAAACACTTGGCTCTCATTTGGCAAAACAACAGATGTTTAACAGTGATTGAATCAAAGATGTGGGTGGCGGTTCACAGTACTTCTCACTCTTCACATCATTTACTGAATGTAGCCTCTACATAACCTTAAAAACACCTTCAGATATATTATAATGCATAACAAAAATACTACCATACCGCTTTGGATGATAATTTGATTCCAATAGTTATTCATTGATCTTTTTTTCTCCAATTTTTCCTCATCTCACTGAAAAACCCTTAATGTGAATATGTAAATATCTATTTCAGAAGTTTAAATAAAAGAAAAGATGAGCTCAAATAAAACTGCTCACTGAGTGTAATGAATGCTGACCCCAAAATTCCAAAAATACATGCATTTTTTTCAGAAATTGCAATTCAGTAGTTAATACTTTTAATTACTGCATGGCACTGATGCATTTCAGAGCTCCAGATACTGTGAAATTGTTTCTTTGTTGCTGTTATCCTTTCAATACCCCAATAATACCCCATTAATGTTTTGCATTATGTGGTTTGTCCATTTTTTTCATTGAGGTTTTTATAAACTAAGGACAGAAGGACACGGTATAAATCACTCTCATAGAACTTGCACATCTCAGACCTTTGAATTTTGTCTATTTTTATATTTTACTCATTAATATACAGTGTTCCATATTGATTATTTAGCTGTAATTTTAACCTTTCTTCTTTGCATCTACCATACCTTTCTGATCCAACAATTTTTGATCCACTTTTTTCTTTATTGTTTTAAAGCTCCAGTGTTTAATCATTTTTCCCTAAGTACCTTCCACACCTACTTTATTTGGTCCTTTTAAATTGAACCAGAGTTTGTTTCCCCAGAAAGTCCCGACTTTTTTTTAGGTGTGATTACAAACATGCAAACTCTGATTCAAATCAAACAAGTGTACGCTTCCAAACGGACTCTGGGCCAGTTCCTTTCTGGTGTGAATATAACTGGTCTCGATCCGAAACAACCCAAGGAACCATAGGCCTTTTTGTGCTTGATGAGCCACCGTAGCCACTGGAAGTCAGAGCCAGAGTCTTCGATATATATCAGAGTCCTGACACTTCCATATAAGACGCACTGTAAAAATGTTAGATGAAATATGGACCTGCTTATGGAGGGGTTAATAGTGCCAACATTGAGTGTAACAACATCAGAACATATTCATTTCATTTGCAGCTGATCTAGCAATTCCAGCGCTAAGTTAATAAGGTACTGTCATCTTTCAAATTATCAAGTGTATTTTCTGTATTAGCAAACATTTATGTTGTAAATGCTGTTTTCTTTGGTATGTGTTAGCGTTTGCATGACTTTATATCTTAAACAACTGTTGTGTTGGCTTTTCAGCTGTTGCCCTATAGTTAGCGAGCTTGACTTGGCCAGCTGTTGAGAATTAACCACAATAACCACAAATTATGGATTTTTTAAGATAAGGTAACGTTAGTACAAATTTTGCTATCAGCTGGTTTTATTTTAGTTGTTTTGCTGAACCTGGTGGTGTTTGGTTCAGTTTGTCAGCTGAGGTCATGTGATCATTAGGAGGAGAGCTGCTGTAGAGCTGAGCTCTGGTAAATAAAAGATCATTAAAGTTATTTTCATGAGTTAAAGGAAGTGAAACTTCCGTAACTTGGCATTTGTAACTCATCCAACTCATCCTATAAGAATTCTGTTGAGTTTTGAGTTTCTAAATGTTGAATTTTTAATGAGTTTAGTGTTCGTGCTAACGTGCTAAGTTAGCCGCTATGCTATCCACTGGTTAATGCCTTATTGTGTGTGTTATCAGTAGAACAGAGCTTGGCAGGCACACAGTGTTCACACAGGCTGACCACTGTTTTCTGTTTGTACCACAGTCCAATAATAGTAAAATGTAAAAATAGTAAATTGTATATCTCTTTACCTCTACAGTACAATGGCAGAATGAATGAACTTGTAAAGTTAGCACTACTCATGTACGTAGCCTACCCAAGCTAACACCAACCTTTCCCCCCAAAATGTAAGTTTTCAAAGTAATAAATGCAGTCCTTTCAGTGGTCAACCCCACTACTCAAAAGTATAACACACACAACAGTACATACAGTAGTGACACAATGGTTATGTGTGGTTTATTTTGAGGTTTACCATGCTCACTACTGTTTCTCCCACTGAATAATATGACAGCGCTTAGTTTGCTTGGACCTTTTCAGAATTACATAAGCCACATGATCTCTGGAGCGGCGACATCAGAGCGTGTCGTAACACTCTTTATAGGGCTCTGGTCAGAGCTATTAGCAGCAGCCATGAGCCGTGGACAGACATGGAGTAATGAAGAGACTGAATGTCTCACTGACATTTTTTCAGATGCTCATATTATGAAACTGGCTCCGAATGAGCTGTTCTTGACAGTTAACATTATTTTTGTAAATTTGTGTCTGTAAGAATAGAATACATATTCTGAAAGCAATATCTGCACATAGGACTTTCACGTTTGTTTTCATCAACACCCACTGTCTCTGATTCACCCCGCCCCCGATTTCTCTGTCCAATGCCAGCGCAGTTCATCATTTGTGCTTCTGTTTACAAATTTTGGTCCACTTGCAAAAAGTGCAATGAGAATGTGATCTGACCCAAATGAAAAAATAAAGTCTGCATTCAATCTGAATCAAATAAGGACCAAAGGACTTTCCAGGTGTGAATACACCCTGAGACTCTGTGATTCGACTGCTCTACTACTTATCTCAACGCAAGCGGTTTCCCTTTATTTTTTCACTTTTGTTCAGAATTTCCCATCTCACTTGGAGCACCTTTTCTGATGTCAACATTTTCAATTATCCGGTTTTCATTTTGAAGTACTTTGAAAACCCAGCGTCTTTTAATATATTTTTTACTTTATAAAAATGAAAGCAGTGAAAACTGGTTTATAGTATCCAGTCATTTCAGAATTCAATTAAAACAGTTAATCCACCTCTGTCGCTAGAGCTGGCAGCTTTGAAACATTACATTTTATTTCTAGGGATGCCAATAATTTGCCCTGGTTTTCTCTCGTTCTTTTCTTTCCATGCATTTACTGTCCTGTCAACTGGTGAAACAATGGTTAAAAACTAAACTGTAGAATATGAACTTCATGACCTGCAGGAAAAAAAAAAAAAAAACAGGTTCAAAATTGCATGCTTGACTTTATTTTTAGACTAATCTCAATGACTGGTTTGTGCAGTAACTCATGCAGATGCATGTTTGCATCTGTTTGCATCACCCAGCATGAATTTGCATCTGCTCACATTTATGGACACACAATCACACTTTCACACTCTCTGCAGCTCAGCTGTCATGCAGAGCATTGTGGGTAAGAATAGCCAGAAAAGCATGCTGGTTTGCATTGCTTTGCATTGCTTATTATGTACAGAGTCCTATTTCTTCTGCTGCTTTTATCGCCATAGTGGAAATATATGAAAGCATATTTCATATTGACTGGTGGACTTCAGGTTAAGGAAACCAAAAGACTTTGTATTTTTTAATTTTATTAACTGTCACTTTTGAGGGTTTTTCATTATTATTATTTGGATCTGACTCATGTTTTGTCTATATTATTTTTCTATATTGTCTAGAAATAAATACACATAAATTGTTAGTATGTAACTGACTTCAGAAACTGCCATTTTCAAAGCATGGGATTAGCTGTTAGGGTGCTTAGCTAACACGCTTCCCTGCAGTCCTAGTGTGAAGCACTACATACAGTACTTGACCTTGATACACATGTTTTAATTTCTGCAGTGCTGGCAGCTGCTACACTTGACAGTTCTTCATGTTTTAAATGTAGATTCAGTCTGAGGACTATTTTGTTCCATTGTGTGTCCTTATAACTACACCTGACAGCTGACAGATGGTTTCTCATTTCTAATTATAACCCTAAATACTTCTTTCACTTTTGCTCACATGCACTGTTCTTTCAGCATTAACCACACCCTTTAATTCACTTAAGCCTGGGAAGGATTCTGTAGCTGCACAATACAATAGATACACTAATGTGTTAATTCTGACTGATGCTAAAGAAATGCACCCAGGCAACATTCCTTAAGGTCTTTGTCTTGTGTTCAGCATCAACTATAACTGTGGTATCAGTGAGCTTATGTGGGCTGAATGATGAGTCCAATCCAGGTTTGTGGCAGTCATGTGTAGGTTTGCGGTCCTAGGGGACGTTATCCATTAACCCTGACCCAGAGCTCACTGTCTGGCTGTCTACTCTGTCGTCTATCCCTCCTGTGATATTCATCCATCTAGCCAACCATTAATACTGACAAGAAAATGAGCAAACAAATCCTACCTTTAAGGCTTTTTCATTTTTGGTATGCACAGTGTCTATACTGGACATGCTGTTGCAATGTTAACACAGCATTTCCATTATATAATCAAGTGTTCATATTATCAACTGCATGTTTGTTCCCATTCTCCCTATTTTTTTTATATGTAACATCTTTGTATATGCGCCTTCTTACTTTGGCTCCTGCTACAACTAGCTCTCCCCAATGGGAGTCATTAAACTTTAATCCAATCTAATCCAATCCATCTCTCCATCCATCCATCTACGAATATCATCTTCTCTCTGTCAGCACCTTCCCCTCTTCCACCTCTATCATTCCTCTATGATTTGCTTTTCTCTTTGCTCCTGTCTATCCCTCCTTTTCCTCTCACTCACCCCTCCTGTTTTACTGGGACATGCACTTAAGGGAATCACTTTGTCAGACCATTTACCCCCCCCCTACACACACATACACACACACACACGCACACGCACACGCACACACACACACACCCTGCAGTACTTCACCAACCCACCACGCCCGTGACTTAAACACCGATATATGATCACCTAAGCTTCCAAGAAAACACTCTGAAAGCATAACATTAGTTGAGGACATATTGGAGTTACTGAATACAGAATATTTCCAATCACGTTTTGATTAAAAATAAAGCCAAGTTAAATTAAAGCTGGAGGCAGAGATGACTGAGCCATAGAACATCCATATACACTGCAGTAGTGTTATTGGAGGCCTTCATATGTCTAGAGGCCTCATATGGCAGTCTTTTTCATGAGTTTAGGTCCAGATGCACAAAAGACTACATACCCGGTTGCCTGTTCCTATTCGGTACATCTAGAAGAATCCAAATTTGTTGGCTTAAAGCAGCTATTATGTAATATTTCTACTTTAAAATATTGAATTATGACCTAGAATGATTAGAGATTTTAAAATAAAGAGCTCTGAAGTTGTGCCAAAGACACCAATGCACTGGATTATAGAGATATGAAATGAATGTCTGAGGGATTTATGTAACCTCTAGAGAGAGTAGAGTCCCGTTGTGAGAAAAACACCACAGGGCCTTTAACCAAAGTGTCAGAAAATTTAAATATGGGACAAAAACTGCTAAGACACAACTTGTACAGTCAAAGAAAGTGGCAAGTGATAAAAGCTAGAAGTTCTGTTGTGATTTATATGACACGGCTCTAAATGAAAAGAATGGAGTTTGATGCCGCAATGTTATTGTCCACGCTTCGGACTAAACTGTGGCATTTCTGACCTTATTTGGACAATTCCAAACAGATATTTAGTCCAGCTACTGACAACACAAACTGTACAGAAAACAGAGGTGATTTGTTGTTTTACTGTGGCTGCTTTCTGTCTAAAAACAATCCAGTCTCATATCAAAATGTGAAATAGCTACGTTTGTGCATTCTGGTATGTGACCTCGCCCTGCTGTTGACAGATGAGTATATCAAACATAACCTGCCTGAGCAAAGCAACATGAAAAGTCATCATTTTTATATCTGTTCTCCATAAATGTCTTTACATGACACTAATTTGAATCACTCAGGTTCCAACTCTAGTAAGGGTTCCCTTAAGTATAATAGCTGGAAATTGCAAAAATAAGAAAAATTCCATGTGCATATCGAAATTTTGGGATTCCAGACAGTTTAGGATTCGGCTTCAAAAGATTTTCTTTTTTCTAGTTCTGATACATATGCCTACCAAGTTTGCTGCAGGGGCTTCTTTTTTCATGAAATGTCCATTTTTTTCACAATTTCTGGCACTTGTAAAGTGTTGAGAGCTTTTAAACATATGTAACTCCACAGAAATGCAATTCTTTCAGGACTAGAAGAAGAATCTTTGTATGTAAGAGGGACTTTCAGCTGATCAGTGTTCAGGACCTAAACATTTCAATAACGCCACCCCCTTTATGAAGCTTGGACTGAACAAGAAATAAAAATGACAGATCTAGTTATTCTAGATCTAGTATCTAGTGAGTATGTCTCATAAAAATATGAACCAAGCATTTACTTATAACTAAGGCTACATTCAGACAGCAGGTCTTAACACACAACTCAGATTTTTGGGTGAAATCCAATTTTTTGTGTGCTCGTTCGTATTACACATTAAATGCGACTTCTATCAGTTTTGAGTATGAACTGAATGCAACCCTGAAGTGACCCGCATGCACAAAAGAAGTCCTGACGTAATACGTGACCACGCAGGCACGCACTGTGTTTACAGAAGTAAATATGTTTTTTACCCCGCCCCTCCTCCTGGGACGCAGAATTGTAACATTTGTCACATTTCAATGACGTAAAGGTCAGATAAATGCGACCTGGCTGTTCAGACTGAAGTCACATTCCAAAATATCAGATACATATCAGATTTAGGACCACACACCCAGTGGCCTGGGTTGGATTTGTGCTGTTCTGTCTTCATAGATCAGATACAGGTCACATATGGGTAAAAAAATCGGATTTGGGCCCCATTTTCCTGCAGTCTGAACGTAGCCTAAAAAGCATGAAGCATTTTCCAGCAACCTTTGTAAGGTAATGTATGTACCTGAAAGTAGCCTGTAAAGAGTAAAAAATATTAAATACTGGGAAAATGAGAATTCAATGCAGGTAATATATTTTGACTGGTTAAGCACCAGCTAATTAATTCTTGTATTTCATTTACTTGTGGTAGAATTAGGGCCATTGAACTTTACAAAGCATCTAAATGATATGGAGTACACTGCTGATTTTCATATTCTGTCCAACGGAAACAACTGAATCTGATCGAGACCTGGACAATAGCCATGTTATCACCACCTCTCATATTCCATGATAGGTAGCTCATTCAGAAAATGGCTTTGTGTGCAGCCAAATAGTGCCAAGCCCGCATTCATTTACATGTAACAGTTGAATAACTGTAAAGCTTAGAATGAATCTACATTTACTGAGGAGGTCAGAGTGGCTCTGTGAGGAGGTACTTATGAAGATTATACAGACTAAATTGCAGCTTTCGTCTTGTTTTAGGGCGATTTTAGGCATAGTTTCCAGCATATAAAGTAAAAAAAAAAAAAGAGGAGGAATAATTTATTGGGACTGTTTTCATCAATGACCTTTTGTGTAAATGTAGTTACGGTCTGCAGAAATGATTGTTATTGTAATGTCATCACTCACTGATCTTTTGACATGAATGCATGTGCTTTTATCAGTGTGGCTGCAGTGGAACAGTGTTAGGACTTTCCATTTTTTATTTATAAGAAGTGCCCTGCAGACAGAGTCCAGAATAGATCCACTGAAGCAAACACAGGCCATGCACACACAGTATAATACTGTTAAATAAATAAGCAAGTTCAGAAATTTTGGCTTAGAATTATTAAAATGGGATATTTTTTCTTTCCATAAGCAAAAAAAATAAGTAGTGATTATATGGTAAGTTACACTGGATGTAAAAGTAAAATAAACTGTGAGGAATGGTGAATCCATGTGGCAGAGTTCGACAGGATTCAGACACATAGTAAACATTCAGAAAGTTATGCTGAATTTCAGTGCTTTCTTTACTTTTTGTATCCAGTATTCTTTAAATGCAGCAAACACTTGGGCTTGCATGAAAATCAAATTAAATCTCAGCCAATGTTCCAGTCTGAAAACAAAAAAACAAACAAAAAAAAAAACATTGCTGTGAAAAAGCTCTTGGCATAAAGCTCAAAGAGGCAAAGTGAGATCACACCATGATTTTCACTTCATTTGAAGGAAAAGGGGTGTGAGTTCATTCACATTTAAAATGATTTTGCACTTCAATTAGGCTGAACTTTATAACATGGGAGATGTTTACTTGTATTTAACCTTTAACCAAACTATAGTCTTTCACTATCCTTAAAGGAACCTTGTGCGCTGCAGGGCTACAGAATAACGTCTTTACATATGGGTTTAGATTGTGTTTGTTCTGTGCTTTTGCATGAGAGCAGTTCGCTTTGTGGCCGCACCAAGAGAAGTTCACATTCTGCCACTGGTTTCATGTTGTCCTTCATGATTTCTCCTCAAAGAATGATGCTAATAAGTGAATATAGAGTGCAACAATACAGAAGTACAATACATATAGAAAAATTAAAGACCGCAACCCTTGATATATTGCAGATACATGCATATCATATTTTACTGCAAATGATCATGAGAAATATGAGAAGCTTTAATGAACCATAAAAACAACATAGATCAGTCTATGAAAGATCATAACGATTCATGTGGACTTATGTGTTAATACTTGAATAATGGCAGCAAGAAATCAAAAGTGACATGGGGCAGCCGTTGTTGTCAGTGCTTAGAAGGTGGACGTTGAGGATGGATATGGAGGAACAACAAACCATGTAGATTTAAACACAGGGCATTTCTCATATGAAGTACACTCTTGGTAAGAACAGCTCTAGAGAACAGACTTCCAAAGAATGTAAGTCTCTCTGTAACTGAATTGTTGCATACTTGTGAACTTTCCTCCTTGGCTCTGCTGTATTTCCACCATCGGCTCCCTAACGTATTCCCGTAATCCACCACAATATGTCACTCGATTTGGTTTCAGTACATTTGTACAACTATTTACATGCCATTTGTATTTTTTATACATTTTGTATATTCTTCAAAACTGGACAAACACATTTCGTTGATGTATTTTCTCGCTATTCTGCCTCTTGTGCGTGTTCCAACATTGTGTCACATCTACTCAATAAAACAATTCTGAATTAACCATAAAGACCCAAACATCCACTGTCGACCAAAATCGTCTATTGATCTAAGACGTTTAATACCTCTTGATCCATTAATTCTATCAGTGTGTGTAAATAATTGGTGTAAAATACAGTTTGTCATCTTTTCATGGTCATCAGATATGACCCATTTGGATGTTCAGAGGCTCCGTAGTGAATGTGGAAACCCAGTCATTTTCTGCAACACTGATTCACCAGTAAAACCCATGGAGTTGGATCAATGACAGTGCATGGAGATGCTTATTTATATATTCAGTTATGGATATTGCTGCTGAAAAAGTCACTTTGCATCCGTTTTCTCTGTTTCTGGTAAAATAATCCTCAACTTTAATCTGAGTTTTTATGGAAATCTACATGATCAGTGAATTAAATATAGGAAAATACCTGATTTACTCTGAAAAAAAAACACAAAATAAAGAGGGTAATATCACAATAAATGGTGATAAGTCACTTAAAAAAGGTTGAATATAGAGAAAAAATTATAATTTGGGAACTGCCACGAAAGTAGCACTGGGTCTTTATCGGTTCAGGAGCCATCATTACCTTTAAGAGAAGCATGAAATGCATGTCTACATGAGTCACCAACCAGTGCATCCTTGGTTTAAGCTAAGAGACAAGAACAACATCCAGGAATTCCATCCGAGCTTGGTTTGTGCAAGAACACGCATTGAGGAACGCCTACAGTGTGTCATGTTCATGTGTCATCTCACACTTTTCAATGTGAATGTTAGGATTCAAAAAACCTAAATAAAAAACTAAGCAATCCATAGCCATGATGCTGCCACTGCCTAAATGCAAGAATTACAGTATATAGTGTTCTTTCAAACACTATCAACTGTATTTTGTGCTGGCAAATTTTGTGCATATATGTTGTTTTGGGAGTGTGTGAAATTTGTCTACCCTAGGGGTGTCAAACATATGGTCCGTGGGCTTAAAATCAGCTTGCCAAAGGGTCCAATCCAGTCTGCAGGATGAATTTGCTTAAGATATTAACAGTCAAGGGTGTTCAGGGGCCACATACAGCATAATGTAATGTCCAGCAGGCTGGATCAGTGAAGTAATAGCACAGAAAATATAAATAAAGACAACTCCAAATGTTTCTCTTTGATTTAGTGTGAAAAATTGCAAAATATAATTCCATAATGAAAATATTTGCATTTAGAAACAATCCCGTCACAAAAATGCAAATAACCAATGGAAAACCAAGAGAAATATGGGCAATTTTAACAATGCTATGCCTTTTATTAAATTCATTTGAAAATCTACTGTGACCTCTGGGTTGTAATGCATATGTGTAAATGATTAGCTGAGGCATAATGTAAATGTACTTTTTGGTCTAAATCAAGGATAAATATTTGGAATTGTTATTATTTATAGGTTATTCTATTGTTTTACTGGACCAGCCCATCCATTCATTCATTATCTGAACCTGCTTTATCCTCACTAGGGTCGCTGGAGCGTATCCCAGCTACTTATGGGCGAAGGCGGGGTACACCGTGGACATGTTCATCGCTGGGCTGACATATAAAGACAAACACTCAGTGTCACTTTCACACCAATGAGCAATTTAGATTAACCCATTAACCTATCAGACTCATACCCATCAACTGGTGTTGGAATCGAACGCACGACCTTCTTACTGTGAGGTACAAGTGTGCTATCCACTGCACCACCGTGTCACCTAGACCAGACCACTTGAGATCAGATTGGGCTGCATGTGGTTCCTGTTTAACACCCCTGGGTAATTCTGTCAGTGAGCCTTGAGGACGTGATGCAAGTGCAGAAACTGACGCTGAATATTAAACACAATCTGAACGATACGGGTAGCAACAGGCATTCATTATCTTGACTGATTGCGTTATTAAAAATTCTATGCTCTATAAATGCCAGAAAACACACATTAAACATAGAAGTGCAAGACCCAGGGATAGTTTAATGTGAAAGAGGGATCGGCAGCAGATCTTCACGACTGACAGATCTAGAAATGGTGGCTGTTTTTGCCACAAAATGACTTCAAAACCTTCCTGATGTGTTTGTTGGCTTTTGTTTAGTGTTATGTTTAATCCGCCTATTCCCTCTGAGAGGAACTGGCCTGAAGTGACCTCAGCCCTCCTCCTCCTCTACCTCCCTTCTCCCCCTCTCCAGTCAGCAATTCATTATCTGACCAAACCGAGCACACAAGCCCTGATTCATTTTTCTCCTTCTCTCCCTCTCTTCCTAACCCCACCCCCACCACCTCCTTCATCCCCACGGCTGCTTGCCTGTAATTGTTGATTGTCCTTTCCAGTTTATGCCTGCAGCGAGCTCACGTAGGCGCCCACACACACATGCACACACACAATCTTTATCTTTTTATAGCTCGGTCTTGTTAGGCAGTGAAAGCAGATTTCTCCCCACTGAACAGTAAGCATCTCCTGCAGCCAAAACTGCTCTATATTATATAACAAGTAACTTAAAAGTATGCCACTGAAGTATGAACTGTTCATTTCGACTCCATCCCAGCTCTGCTCTTATCACTGATGTCCTCTAAACCGGTAAATGAATGTTGTGGTTGTACTTGTTTAGGCTGCGTAGATTTCTAAGAGACAGTTCGGAAGCCACCAAAAGGAAATAGCGGTTTTGGTCTGAAAGTGTTTATATCGTGGAGCCCAAGCCTCAAGGAACAAGGTGTGCTCTTGCAGTAGCTGCTGGACTGCAGTGGAAAAAAATAAATACTCACCACACTCACCAGAGCAAGACAAAGCAGCTACAAAAAGTGTATTGGACTTTTTTTGGTTTTTTTTTTTTTGATAACTAAAAAAAATTACTTTGAGGCAAAACTGAAAATAGTTGTACATAAAACAATTCACTTAAACGCGAAGTTTAAATTAGCATCTTACATCAACTATGAAGTCATTGTGTGGGTCACAGTAGGTTTACATGACATGTAAAACAAAAAAGAAAAAGAAAAAAACAACAAACAAGTGGTTCCAAACACAATAAACCCAGCCCCTCACACATATTGTAGCTTATTTTGGCATCGATCCAGCTGATGTCATCATGTCTGTGCATGTGCTGATATCAGCATATCAATTGCCTCTATATATGTGCCAAGTTTGAAGTAAATTGAAACAAAATTGATGTTTTTAAAGACATTTGAAATTTCGCCCATTATAAGTAAATGGTAGAAAAAAAAGATTTCAAAAATGCATTTAAAAATTTGAATTTTACCTACTTTTCCCAAAATGTAACCACATCTACTCTGGGTCACTGGCAATCTATAAACCAAATTTGGTCTGAATTCAACCAATAGTTTTGCTGCTAGAGCGTTAACAAACAAACAAAAAACAATACCCCTTGCCTCCCCTTCGGTGGGGTAATTATTGTATTAGTGCGACTACAAAACTTGGCTTAAAAGTGTATGTAAACATGCACTGAAATCCATGTGCTAACAGTCAGACTAACACACCTAGATAATGTGACTGAAAGTTGTTCTACTCCACATGTACACAGACCAGTTGGACTAGAACAGGATTAGGTGTTCTGCACATGCACTAGAGTTCTGTGCCAAATCAAACATCATGTATTTCATCTGCACAAATGTAGAGCGGACAGAATGTACGCTATGTACAGATTTATAATGATGTTCATTGTGGTGCCAATTTACCTCTGGGTTGATGTCTCCCCAGCTCGCTACTGACTACTGTTACGGTCTGTGACGGTGCAGATTGACAAGTTGAAAGAGTGCATATCACCACCTATCATAGCAGAGGTGACATGATTTCAACAACAAATCAGTTGTACACTCCCGTGCACGTAGACTGGGACAAACACAACAGTCTGGTTAGACGGCTTAGTCAAGATGCAGTTGTAGCTTGACTAAATTGCGCATGTAAATGTGCTAAATGATGAAACACTGAAGCTAGTAATATCCAGCTTCAACTTTACATCATCAGATAAAGGCTTGCTATTTGACACCTGAGCTAACCTTTGGTGCTGATTCTTCAGTGATGCTTAATTAAGTCATGGCCACTTTGAATGACAGCTTGTTTGGCTGCTGATTCAGCCATTCAAAGCTTCTGTTCATTGAATAAAACATTTTTCCCCGACAGCTCTATTGTACATGTGTTGAAGAAGTTACTCTAAAAGACGGTCAGAAAATTATGTTATGAACTTTACTATTATTTTCTTACAATACCCAATAGTGTGTGTGTGTTCATTATGCTGTAAGTTGACATTATTGTTATCAAATGGTACCACGTATTAAGTTGCTGAAATTACTTGTTAATATTGAACATAATGGTGTTAAGGTTAGTGTTTGGAGTTAGTATTAAAATGTCAATTTTTGACCATAACTGTATTCTTAGAACTGGAATTCCAGCCTCCAAAATGCTTCATTATTCATTGGCATATCAGCAAATTTACATTGTTTTCACACCAGAGCTGTTTAGTCGACTTTAAATAGACCAGGCTTCATTTCCTCAGATCGTCTGCTTTGTTTGAGGAGGTGTCAATGCACAATCAAACATACTAGTAAACTCTGGTCCACCTAAAACTGTAGATCTTGGTCCACTTCAAGTGAACCAAATGTGGAAAGCAGACTACACAGAAACTCCATGGTTTGTTTTCATGTAGCAGAAATGGAAGTTGCCCCACATTAACCAATAGATGATCCAGGTTTCTTATTCACCGTTTGTCTTGTCTTCATTCTTGATGTAGCGCCACTACAGGTGAGGTGGGGAATACGTTTGACAAAGTGCAATGAAGGAGTACACTCAGACCAGCTGAAAGTTACAACCCTGGTCAAATGGAGACTCCAATCGTCTGTTAGGTGTGAAAATGACCTCTTTATCTGTCCAACATATTTTGCAGTTGCAGTTTTAGAGACATCTCTTTTATCAATGTAGTCTGAGAAAAACTATTTTGGGAGAGCAGAGGATTTTTTTTTTCCCCATTGCAGTACAGCAAGTGGCCACAAGGGAAATTGGCACCAATTCTGCATGCACTTTTCTTAAGACATCCATGAGTTCAGTTCATGCTATTTCCTGCCCCACCTTCTTTACCAAATATGGGCAAAACACAAACGTGGTTAGGCCAAAATGCAAAACTCAGAACTCACAAACGAATACATGACATCACTGAGGCTTCAACAACTATTTATGAACATTTTCTAATTATGCATGAGCCTAGTTTGAAGACACCACAATACTTTTTTATATTCACTGTTCAAGGCTGCAAGTGATGAATATTCGATTCTGAAAAGCTCAACAGAAAATATGATATTTACTGGAGAAGTTCATCAAAGTAATTTCACTATCTTTTTTGCTCTATCTCTATTGCTGCTATCGCCTTCACCTCCCACATTGATCTGCTTCTCCACCCCTCCCCCTTTCGGAGGGATGACAGGGGAGTGTAGATTATAGCTTATCCCTGCTCTGCTCAGCTCTGCACTGCCTCTCTCTGACAGCGAAGCCCTTTCACCTACATTCAGAGACTCTGCCTGCCTCGAATCAAACACACACACACACACACACACACACACACACACACACACACACACACACAGTCTGCCTGCCTGGTCTTGTCATGCAGAGTGCAGCAGCGCTCTGCAGTCTGACATGGCTCCCTACAGGAGGGAAGTATTTACCATCTGTCTACATTTACCTACTCTCTCTCTCTCTCTGTCTTCTTTCCTTTATCCTTGTCTCCCTCTGTTTCCTTTTGTCTCTTCCTCTTTAAAACTGACACAGGAAGACTAGAAAGAAAGTAAAGGGGTAGAAAGCGAGAAGGCGGTGATACTGTACTTTAGGAGGCCAGATTAAAAGAAGGGATCTGCGTTCCATCAGTGAATACAGTGTTGTGTGAAACTAAGAACTGTGTGTTCAATCAGATGCATCATAATCAGTTCATGCTGTTCTTTCAGTTACTAGTAACCTAGAATTAATGACAGACCTTTTTCAGTAAGGATACTTGATAAGGTACTTACTAATGCTGCGTTTCCACTACGTGGTACCGACTCGACTCTACTCTGCCTTTTTGCCTTTCCATTACGAAAAAGGACCTGGAATCTGGTACTGGTACTAGTTTTTTGGTATCACCTCCGCCGAGGTTCCAGGCTATGACAAACTGGTACTGTAAAGTCGGTAGTAACCTTTAATGGTAACAGAGTTGAGCCAAGCTGAGCCCAGCTGGTTCCACATAGTGGAAACTGATTTTGTGTGGTTGCAGATATTTCCTGAAACGACTCCATGTTCATGGAGCATTTTTTTGAAAACGCCAAAGAAAAAGATCAGATTGGAAAAGATGCGGTTTCATGTCCACATGGTGTAAATGGACCAAACACCATCTCTGCTGAAGGTAATAAGAGCTGTAATAGTCTTCCAATGACTATTCCAGAAATCTCCACCTTTTCTACATTTAAAAAAGAGCTAAAAAAAATAATAATAATAAAGGTTGAAATCTAATAATACCTATAAACATTTGTGATGTCTGATCAGCATTTCATTTCCATCTCAGTAGTTTTTCTATTTGGCAGTTTTATACTGTATTTATTGTATTAATGTATTGTATGATGTACGCTTGTGTATAGTAATATGTCGTATATACTGTATTGTCTTGTTTGTATGTTTAGTCTGTCTTTAACCCTATAAAACCATTTGTGTCATATTTACTACACCAGGTTCTGAGACCTCTGTCTTATTAACAAGATCAACACTTTCCTTAGAAACCTGTTGTATATGATCTGATACATGTTTTCTGCCTCTTGGTGGATTATCATCCTGCTGCAGCCAGTGGAAGACCTTTTTTTTTTTTTTTTTCTGCCTTTTTCAATATGGCCGCTATTGTTAAATCGTCCATGCACATTTTGCAGGAAAGTCTTTTATAACTTGCAAAAAGTTACGTTAAGTAGGACATTTATATTTTCTCTTTTCTTCATGTACTAAAACGATGAATAGTTAATTGATAATTGATTATTTATCGTACAGTTAAACTGTGTTAAAAATGTGTCTATCAAATTTGATACTTCCGGTATATAAGGTGCTTTATAAAAATGCCAAATGTATCAAATATGATACAAAAATATATATCGTGAATAAAATGATATGGCAGAATGTTTTGCTTGGACTTTGTTAAAAGGTCTAATAAACATCTCAGTTCCAAAAAATTTTAATTTTGTGGCTAGTTTTTGATGGGTCAGGTTTTACAGGATTAAATGTTGAGGACTAAGGATGGAAAATAGCTTCCAGTTAAATCTGGCATATTTACACAAAGTAAATGTGTTCATTCATATGCATTGTCCTCATCAAGTAAACAAATAAAAGAAAGATCAAGAAAAGGATGCTTCTATAGAAATCAGTGCCTTTTATAATTTCTTTTTCAGGATGCAAAAATCTGTTCTGGTACATGAAAACATCCTATACACAAGAATGGAAAGAAGGAAAAATTGTATTATATTTGTAATTTTTTCCACAGGAGTTTGATGTTTAACCCATAAAGACCCAAACATCCACCAGTGACCAAAACCACCTACTGATCTAAACTGTGTAATAACTGTTCATCCACTAATCCTATCAATACATGTCAATAATTGGTGTAAAAGGCAGTTTGTCATCTTTTCATGGTCATCAGATATGAGCCATTTGGACGTTAAGACACTCCATAGTTACCATGGAAACACCGTCATCTTCTACAACATTGATTCACCAATAAAACCAATAGAGTTTGATCAATGACAGTAGATGGAGATGCTTGTTTTTACATTCAGTTATTGATATAGTTGCTGAAAAAGTCACTTTTTCTTCAGTTTTCTGTGTTTCTGATTTAACAACTTTTGAATTTACTCTGAGCTTTTATGAACATCTACATGATCAGTGAATTAAATATTGGAAAATACCTGATTTACACCAAAAAAAATGCCAAATACTGAGGATAACATTACAATAAATGATGATAAATTGCAAGAAATTTGTGTAAAATTCATCGCTACTTTATGAATATTTTATCTATGGTCAAAACACTAATGTATTTGCAATGTCACAGCAAACATAGCAACTGACCTTTGTTTCGTTGTCCACCAATATCTAATCAGTTCATTGTGGAGTCCATGTGAGTGTCAAGGCGTTCCTGAAATGTTACAGTCATAAAAATGGACAGACATGAGGTCTGAGTTTAGAAATTATTTGGAAATGAGCATGAGGATGCATCATCTCACCCAGTGTACTCACAATCAGACCAGTCATTGATTGTGCAATAATGGATTTTCCAAAGTCTGGAAATGTAACCAAATTCTAGAGGTGTAACAGGCCGTAACAAGTAACACACGTAAGGAAAGCTCGAGAAATTATAGATAAATAGGTCAAACTACTTAAAAACAGATAGGTAGATTTTTTTGTTCATTTAACCCATGAAGACCAAACATCCACTAGCAACTAAAATCATTTACTGATATAAAAAGTTAAATACCTTTTTGATCCACTAATTCTATTGAAACATTTAAATAATTGGTGTAAAATGCAGTTTGTCATCTTTTCATGGACGTTCAGAGGCTCCATAGTGAATGTAGTAACTCCGCCACTTCTATTACATTGATTCACCAGCAAAACCCATAGAGTTCAACAAAAGACAGTGGATGGAGATGCTTCTTTTATGTTCAGTTAATGATAGATTTTACTGAAAAAGTCACTTTTTCCTCCATTTTCTCTGTTTTTGATAATAACCCTCAACTTTAATTTGAGCGTTTATGGACATTAATTATAATCAGTAAATGAAATGTAGGAAAATACCTGATTTTCATTTAAGAATGTAGAATACTAAGCATAATGATATAATAAATGGTGATAAATCACTTGGTCTTTATGGGTTAAACATGAAACTTAATTGAAAATGCCAATTTTATTGTTTGTTTGGATCTTAATATTCTTTGCTCTAATATCATTTTGTATTGTTTGGTGAAAAGATGGAAGAATAATCATCCTTGAGAGTTGTCTGAAATCCTAAATTACATAAATATGTGTGTAAATATAACACTCTCTAAAAAGGGTGGTGGTGGGTGGGGCTATTAACTTACGGGCTTTTTTTTTTTTTTGTCCCCTTTTGTAGAAGAACGTGGTGCATCTTTTGGGTTAAATATTCAGAATAAAACATCAAACATATCTATAACACCTGCACGTGTCATCTTGCTTTTGGATGACATTTCCTCCTCAGAACATAAAGCACATTCCGATGTTTCACCACACTGCCTCTCGGTCACAGCTAATTGGATTCTGTGCATGTTTTTTGTGTTCAGCTTTTCGTTTTTGAGTGATGAAAGTCAGGCTGTAATTTATACTGCAGAGACTCATTTAGGCTATGATGTGGTGCACGTGGGAGCACGGAGCTATCATAGTCCTTGGTGCATGTAACTGCTATACATATTTTATATATACAACTGCACGAAGCATCATTACAAATATCTATGTTGCTAATTTAACTTCTTTTCCCAGTAGGATGGTGGTAATGGTACTGTTTTCTACATCAAATAGCTTTTCAGTAATGTGATCACAGTAGCGTTGACAGAAGCTCCATTAAAGCTGTCATCGGAACTGTTTGAGTATGTGATGGTGACAAACCAATCACTGCAGATTCCAACAACAGACACATGAGCTGGCGTTTACATGATGGGAAGATGACAGAACAGCAGCTAATATCTAAAAGCTCCCAGCACCAAACAGATTCATTACACACATTTGAGGATGATTTCCCATACGTAACCTTTCACTGACACCTATTTCCACTTGCTTTTAATGGAAGTGTGGGACTTTTATTTGTTTTATCTGATGTTTGTGTTTTTAGTAGTGCTGTCAAACAATTAAAATGATTAATCAGATTAATCACAGGGTTGCTGTCGATTAATTTCGATTAATTACAATTAAATATTATTCATTTTTAATTTATATTAATAACATTTCATTTTGCATATATATGCACTTTATGTGTTTGTCACAAGCTGGGCGATGCGTTAGCCGAAGTCCTAACAGAATCCTCAACTAACGTATGCTGCACATCAATGTGGTATTTTAAGCTGGAAGTGCTTCGGTGAAAAGAAAACTCCTTCCTGCAGAGTGTGTATAACACTTTACGTCGGTCAACTGTTCCGTCTTAGTTTTTTTGTCCTCATAGTTCCATCCAGAGGTTCAATGTGCTGTTTAGCATCTTCCATCTTTATGGGTTGGTTCTGCTGCCTGTCACTACCGGATCAACTGCGCATTTGTTCAGGCATGACGCTAACGCTACTCGGACAAACTGCCTGAAATGCATTGTCAGAGACGTTCAGAGTCATTCTGCACTTCAGATAGCTTAATTGCATTAAAATTTTTAATCATATTAACCATGATGATGGATTAATCTGCGTTAATGTGTTTTGAAAGCCCTAGTTTTTAGATACTATTTATCCTATTATTGTGTATCTGGTTTTATCACTTTTAGTATATCTTATCTTGTATATCTATATATTTTTACTACTTTTATCATATCTTGTATTATTACCTATACCAGGGGTTCCCAAAGTGGGGTACATGTACCCCCAGGGGTACTTGGAAGAAGCCCAGGGGGTACTTGAAATTTTTTTGGAAAAATACATTAAATAAGTCATCTTGTACCAAATACAAAATAAATAATGATAATTAATGCTGAAATATAAAACACAATAAATGCATTCATAAAATTGTTTTAATGTCAATCATCTTGTTTAAGCTTTGGTAACATTTTAAGAACATTTATATTTTATATTATTCAAAATGAGTTTATTTGAGTAGCTAAGTAACTACTTTTTGTTGATGAAAGGTTAATTTATTAATGAATGACCAATTTATTTATTTTTCTGATCAATAAAAGAGGGCACTTTCCAGTTTATATTTTGCACACAAACTTTACTTACTTTTTTTTTTTTTTTTTTAATTTTCTATACATTACATTTAAATATATGTTGTTTGTTTACAATGTTTTGAAAATATAATCAGGCACCTTTGGCACAGGAACAAATTTTGCCTCATTTCTTTCAATCAAAAATGCTGAAGCCAGAGTTGGGGGTTCTTTGGCTAAAAAAGTATATTTCAGGGGATGCTCCACGGTAAAATGTTTGAGAATCACTGACCTATGTCATTATACAGCACTTTGGGCACTTTGCATTGTTGTAAATGTGCTATATGTAAATAAACTTGACCCCTTGACCTTCACTGTGCAACTCAACAGTGTAATCACACCATACTGAACATTTATATTCTGTAATTTACCTGAGATGTGAATGAGTCAACAGTTATCGGTGGCTGTTGAAATGCTATACGTATAACTTTGCAAACATTTATGAAGCGTGGCACAGAGTTTGCAAATTACATGAACAGGCTCTTAAATTAATATATGCAACCATCTGAGTGTGTAACCTGTGGCTTTTCAGCTTGTCGGATTTCATGTCCTGTTCATTGTAGGGTGGTGCAATTTGGATAAATATCTTTTTTCCCGTCTTGTCTTCCAGTTGAGCAGCTGATTATTAGCTCTGTCTTCATTAGGGCGCCTCAGGGTCGACTGGGACTGAAATTAGACCATGCCGATTTGGCCATCCTCCACATCCCTCTCTCTCTCTCTCTCTCTAAGACACACACAATTATTTCATCCTGTTAAAGCTTCCTGTCAGCAACTGAGAATATACTGTAACTGCTTGTAGTAGCTTCCAACTGAAATCTGTTAGCACTGTAGATCATACTCCCGATTTCTGCCGTGCAATGAAAAATGCGAACAGACATCTTATCAATTTACTAATCAAAGCACACAGCAGATGTATGAAATAAAACACACCCGGTCTGCTGCATGCAAAAACTGTGAGTAATAGTGGTAAAAAAAAAAACAAGTGTCATAGTAGAGATTTTAGATTTACAGTAGAAACACCATTTATTTCCAAAGCCTTTATTTTTGTAAAGCATGTTCCAGGAATAAGCGCTGCAGCTATTTTTAAAGACCAACTTGGAGCAGATGGGGGTAAATTTTTTTGACATGTACTGTATTGCGCATTTTTCATCCTTTTGATTCTCCTAGAAATAGCAGCCTCATTCACAGCAAAGGTTGCTATAGTGTTGCCAAGGAAACTCAGGATATGTCTGTTATTGGCTCAGCTGTTTCCAGGCAGCCTATATTACTACACATACACACAATAATGTGCTTCCATTTATACAAACGCAGGACATATGCCACAGGGGTGAGTCTGATCAACACGTTATGGGCCTGGAATACAAAGGCAGTGTCAGTCTGTCACCATAACACTACATAGGAGAAATAAATATGTATTTTATAAAGATTAAATACGATTCTCATATATAATTAGCAGGTTAGAGCAAAACCTAGAATATACAACATTAAGCAGTAAAGTCTTCCCAGTGGCAGATTAAACAAATAAGATAATTATGAAGGCCAGATGATCATAGCTAGCTTTTAGGCTTTACCAGATGTCTGAAAAACACATAGAATTTGTACATTTCAAGGTTTATTACAAGGAAATCCCTTTTGAGGAAAGCAAGCATAATGTTTCAACACTACTAACCTCATCAGATGCTTGAAAATGACAGTTTCAATACTTTTTCGTCTCATATTTAATATGCAGCGTTGTTAAGAATAGTTAAAGGTACATGGTCCACTTATTGTCATTCATTCAATGTAGCACACTGTAAAAAATGACCGTAGAATTAACACTAAAAAGTTGTAAAATTGCAACATAAAAAAACTGTTAGTGAAAAT
>JAPQRP010000020.1:16699524-16716179 GCA_037367295.1 Apogon hyalosoma
TTTGTAAGTATTTTAGATGAAAATGTAAACAAAATGAGCAGTAAAGACAAAGTAAAAATATTTATTGTAATCGTATTTATGGAAATATGACATTTTATTATGGCGTTCGTGCTTGTTTTTGGAGCCATGCCAACCGTTAGTAATGAAAGACCTGAGCTCATTGTTTCCCTATAAGTCCAAATCACATATATCTCATTGTTGAAATACATATACTACAGGATATCTACTGTATAGAGGGTCTGTACTGGCATCACGTTCCCATCTGAATTCTCCCTCAGTTGAAATTGAGTGGCAAAACATGCAACAACTTGACTGTATGTAGTAAGAAAACAGTTATCCGCTTAAATAAAACCTCATTTACACCTGGTATTAAAAATATGATATGCATGTGGATACGTTATCTAGAAAATACACCTAGTATTTTATTTTTAATATGTTCTCATTACCATTATTGAGATTAAATCTCTGTCCTGCATTGTAAAACCTGTGTGTGAGTAATTTAAAGTGCTGGGAAATCATGATATGATGTTGTCAGCAACTTAATTTTGTTATGACAAAAGCCTCTTTTAAAATTAGTGTTACCCAGATTGCTCATCTTCATTATCTGAAGTCGAGTCTGTGTCACTGTCAGTCTGGCTTGGCTCTACTGTTAAAGTAGGCAAGCCATGGATGTATAAAGAAACAAAAATGGAAATAATGACTGAATTAATGAATATATAATGAATACACCCATGTTGCAAGAACACTATATGGGTTAGACTTACACCTTTCTAAAATCTGTATTTAATGTGAGCCAGACGGTCGATGTATCTTTTGGTAATTGGATTTTCTTTTCAGAAACAAAAGAAAAACTAGTGGTTAATTGATTTTCATTTTAAAATAGAAGAATTAAAATTTAATTTCACTGCGTTTTTCTTTTTCAGTGTCAGAACAAGATAAACCAAATTTAAAAAAACTGATTGATTTTCATTTTCTCTTTCCAATAACAAAAAAGAAAGTTACTACCTGAAGAAATGGAAAAACGGACCAAAAACGGCTGTTTTTTTTTTTTTTTTGTTACTTTTCTGAGACTGGATGTTGTCATTTTCAAGGAAAGAGCGCCAGTGCCTTCTTACGAATGATGGGTTTGTACGAGTCTTCCAGTTCGTATGAAATCTGAAGTTCATAGACATTAGCATGTATACGATGTATGGTGTGTTTATTGTTTATCTGTTTCAGCACTGAAAAAGAAAAATGCCATGAAATTCAATATTCATTCATCCATTTTAAAACGAAAATTGATTATATACTAGTTTTTCTTTTTTATAACTGAAAAGAAAATCCAATTACCAAAAGATACACTGACCACCAGACGACCTCCTGATGTGGTCCAGCAGATCTAAACTAAATCCAGTCATAATACATCTGGTGTTAACATGTTCTTATCATCTTATGTGGATAACTTAGACATTCAAACAGCAGGTCTTAACGCACAATTTGGATTTTTGGGTGAAATCCAATGTTTTGTGTGCTCGTTCATAGTACACATTAAATGCAACTTCTATCAGTTTTGAATGTGAACTGTGTGTGACCCTGAAGCGACCCGCATGCGCAAAAGAGGTCCTGATGAAATATGCGACCACGCAGGCATGCACTGTGTTTATGGAAGTAAATATGTTTTTCCTGCCACTTCTCCTCTTGGGATGCAGAATTGTAACGTTTGTTGCATTTCAATGATGCAAAGGTTGGATAAATGCGACCTGGCCGTTCAGACTGAAGTCACATTGCAAAACATCAGATACGTATCACATTTAGAACCACGTTTGAATGTGGCCTGGGTTGGATTTGAAAAAATCAGATTTGTGCTGTTCAAACTGTCTTTAATAGATCAGATACAGGTCACATATGGACAAAAAAAATCTGATTTGGGCCACATTTGCCTGCAGTCTGAATGTAGCCTTAGTATCAGGTGGAATTGGCTCTAAAGGACCACAAAGTGGCTTAAGAAATGAACGGACAAAAATTTACAATATATTACTAGGAATTAGGTCCCTGTCTCCATGTACCTGATTACAACCTAACATATGCTAGTACACTTTAGGTTTGTATTGTTATGAGGCCATTAGGTTCGATTTGAAGTGGGCTGGTAAATGACTTCAACTGTGACACAAAGGTCAACACATCACATCACATCATATCATGTTTTGCATTAAGCAAAATGTAACATGTTAGCTTAATGGTACATAAAACAACATGTGTTCTTTATTTTTTTTTCTATTGGCACATACAGGCAACCTCTTTGCAGAAAAAAACCCCCACTAAGTCAGCAAGTGAAAATGCAAAAGAAGCATATCAATATGTAAAGCCACAAACACATTGACTATATTTATTATATCGAAGCTGCATCTTACATGCAACTCATCTTATAAGATCAACAATATGTAGACTGAATCATCAGAAACAATAATTAGTTGACTTCCTGTTTTACTGTCTGTAGTATTGCTATTTTAACATTTTTCATAAAGTACCTAAAATTATTGGACTGTTTAGAAGAGTTCTGACATAATGCCAAATATGTAAATTTACTATATTGCAGAGATATGCACTGAATTTATTCACAGTGACAGGCCAAAGTGCTGCTGTGAGTTTTATTGTGATCAAATGCCCTCAAGGGATGTTAACTTTTAACTTAGTGAATGGGATAAGACATCATTGACCAGTGACCAAATTAAATGGATCCAGTTGATTAATTATGGATTTCTCTGGCAGTAGAGGAAGCTGTAATCATAACTCCGACATTAATTTTATCAATGTATGAAATTCATAATGCAAATGTGGCTCATAGCAGCAGCAGAACAGCATTCATTTGAAGCTGTGTTGACAAGGCTTAATGCAGTATTTACCCTTCTTTCATCTTATCCATGTGGATTTTTCTTTAGTCTTTTTACTTCTTTTTTGTTTGCACACTTTGGGATTTATAACAGATAGCTTCCTCTCCTCCCTCTACGATCGCTTCCGTTCTTTTCATCTCTCATTCACTCAGGAGAGTCTTTAACTGTCTGACTTGGATTTCCTCGTTGTAAATGTTAATGTGTAACGAGGTGAGCTGGGATCGATGAGGATATTAAACCGACCAGACTCTATCTTATCAGCCTGATGAGGCAGAACACACAGCGATGCTCTCTTTGTCCCTTGGACGCACAAACACACACTGGTGTATTCACAAAGGATACCAGTCATTTTCTTCAGTCGCTCTGCTCTCCTCCCGTACCCACATGAAAGCCGACACACAAATGCACACCATGCAATATCTGTTTCTCTCTGTCCATCTCTGCTGCGTTAAATAATTTAATCACTTAACAGCAACAGCCAACCACGCTATTCTAGTCTCCAGGGTGGAGGGTAAATTATAGCTCAGAAGGTAAGAGAAAAGCCATTACTGTAAGGTCTTATGAAGATGTATTGTGGAGCCATGCTTTGTTGAGACCTTGTCATTGTCAAAGCACTAAATATGCCAGAGGTGGAGTGAAGAATTACATGCCCTTTGAAGTAGATATAGTATAGTGCTTATATGGGGTTTTAACGGCTGGATGCTGTTATTCTTAGATGCAAAATGGTCAAAGGAAGCGTATATGTGTATGTTTACGTGTACAGTACAGTGCACACGTTCAGTAAATTAGAGCTTATAATTGAATTACAGTAAGAATGATGAATGCGCTCCTATATGGACGTAAACACAGACTGCGGATGTACTACTACGATGTGTCTGAAAACAGAGTTGTCTTCACTGAGGCGGCATATAATACCTCCCAGCTAAATTCGATGATGAGTCACATGTTGTGTGTTGGTTTTGCATACTTTCACATTCCTCTGAAACTAGTTTTTTTGCATTCCTTCCTTTCATTTACATAGATCACGGACAAATACATGTGCATGTCCAGACAAACACTCCCATGTTTACTATACCAAAAGTATTTACTCCGTAGCAGTATCAACGGTGTAATATGGAAAATGGCTTCAAACGACTGTGTTTCCATAAGCAAGATGTGTGTGATGTATAAATACAATTCAGTCCGTGACAAATCAATGTGAGATTTCTAATATTTCTGATTTGTGCAGTGGATTTAAATTAAGGACAGCTACGCTTATGAGTCATCTTCATTAAAACAAGTGTGAATGGCTGGAAAGATGTCATGTAAGAATAAAGAAATGTATTTACAGACCTAACAGTGTAATAACCTTCCATATCAAACCTTTAGTTTAATAAATAGTCTAACACAAGTAAATGTACATGAACAAAAATATCCCTGGGACTCTTAGGCCCTGTCCATACGCAGACCATTTCGGTCATATCTGCAAAAGTTTTGTATCGGATAGGCCTTTTGTCCACACGAAACCGGTGTTTTCAGTCACTGAAACTGCAGCTTTTTGTAACTGAGTCCCAGAGTAGATGCATTTGAAAACACCGGTTTCGCGTCTTCATCTGTGACTAAACCGCAGCTTTTCTAAAAGGATGATGTCATAGTCCCACTTCGCTAACCTTTCACCCTGGAAGCAAGACGCCACTTCACAACAACAACAACAACAACAACAACAACGGAGGACAATAGAGTAGTGCTCATGCTCCAACAGCTGTTGATCTTATTGGAAATACTGAATCCAAATCTTCAGCTACCCTTTCATTACAATGAGCAATAAACAACCATAGCTAACAACATTCACTACATGCTCTTGGAACTACCGCGGAGGGCTGTTGTTCTTGTTCTTCTCTAGCCTATTCAATTCAATTCAATTTTATTTGTAGAGCCCTATGTTTGTATACAGCACGCAAGCATTATGCACATGCTCCACGTCTTCCCTGTTTTTCGCGAGAGCCTTACAGCGCCACATACAGGCCTGGTATTTGTACTACGTCGTTTTCAGTGGTTTCGTGTGGACGCAGATATTTCCTGAAATGACTCTGTGTTTACAGTGCACTTTTTTGAAAACGACAAAGAAAAAGATCGGATAGGAAAAGATGTGGTTTCGTGTGGACAAAAGTTGAAATTTCACTTAAATATACTGTGTTATATTTCAACGGGAAATCTTTCAGGGAGTGAGTTTTATCCAAAGGTAACTTGTGGACAAAGATGAAAAACACACTCCAGCAGCAGCAGCAGCACATATACTGTAGGTGTACTGTAGGTGTGCTTTAGTTGAAGAGAAAGTCGTTACTCTGACAGCGGTCCACAAAACCCAGAGGCATCACTTCATGATTTGCCACTGAGGAGCTGTTTCTGTTTTCCATTCATCCAGCAGTGAAAGGCCACAAAGCAACAGAACCACTCACCACTACTGGGGTATCTATATTTCCTCCCAAAACAAAACAAGCAGTGGAATTTAAGTGTTTAAATGAGAACACTGTAGAATGATCACCATCATCAAAATTCTAAAGGCCCACTCGTACTGTACACCTCCCAGCTATGTGAGAGTAAAGGGTGAGGGAACACATTAATGCCCCAGTGTATAAAAGTCATTACCCATCCTCCAATCTCCTGTTACAGCCACGCTAAAGCTCACACAGCGCACCACCCCAGGGCCTTCTGTCTGTGTGTGTGTGTCTGTTTGTCTCAGCCTCGTGCCTTTTGTGTGCTGTAAGTATGCATTAGTGTGTGTGCAAGTGTGCATGTTGATGAGCATATCCTTTCACTTCATGCATACGCGCACGCATGAGCGACTGCCTCCTTTCATTGTTTACGTCTGCAGAATTCGTATTTGTGTGCCTTTCAGTGAAACTCAAACAATATCTGCTACAGCTTGCTGTCTGCATGTGATGTGTTTATGATCGAAGAGCGTTGCATTGACACTGCCACATCACCTGCTCCGGTGCTTACCCTCTACTATCTACAACCACCTTAGAAATTTAATTGAAAGCATTTATTGTAGTAAATATCAAAATAATAATGTTTTGTGAATATTCTGATGCTTTCACACCTGTACTATGAATGTATTATTAGAAATGAAGTGAGCAGACTTATTAGAACTGTCAGTGAGACACAAAGCCTTTTATGCTGCAAGTTTTTTTTTTTTTTTTTTCTTAAACTGCAGTACTACATATGGCCACTGGGGGAACAACAAACTTAAGTCAAAACCAGTTATTGGTTACTGTCAAGGGATGATGTGAATCGTGCATGCGTAGAAGGATTTAACTCCGTCTGGCCATCTTTTACGACTCACTATGGCAACCTCGCTAGGACAAATCACTGTTTTATGAGTCAATTTTGTAAAAGTATGGAGACTTTACCTTCAAGGAGTATCTTTCTAGTGATCAGAAGTGTTTTCGAGTCAATTTAAATGCCTACTTTCAGTTTCTTTCACAGCTGAGAGCCTACCCAGCTGACAAATGTTTTGATATAAATCTTGGGGAAACTGAGCAGTGGAGGGTAATCGCAGCTCTATGCCAACAATGCAACCTAGCAAGGGTGTCGTAGCAAGTTGTTTGTCCAGTGAGATTGTCATAGCGAGTTGTTTGTCCTAGCAAGGTTGCCGTTGTGAGTCGTAAAAGATGGCCGGCAGAGATAAATGCTTCAACGCATGCGCAACTCGTATCGTCCAGATACTCAAATCATCCCTTGACAGGTACTGGAATGTTTCATGTTATTCATTCATTAATTCTATTCATATCACAGCAATCAATAGGCAAAAGCGGGGTACAATTTGAACATGATGCTAATTCATCACAGGGCTAGCATGTAAATACTTGAACAATAAAAACATTTAAATCATTTTGAAGTGCTAAAACGTGGCAAGGAGAACGAAAGCTAAAAAAGAAACTGCAATAGACTACTTGATTTATTCTGATATTCGTTATGAAACCATGAGGCATGCAGCTTATAGCGCCACCTTCTGATCACACTATGGCGCTCAGTTTGGTTGCTCCAACTGTATTTATGCAAATATGTTCAGTGTTTCCAAAGTTTTTATGTTTTATGGAAACAGTATGAACTATGTGGAAAACTTAATTAAAAATGCACAAATTTTATTCAATGCAAATAGCAGCAGCACTTAACTATTTTTACAATTAAAAACGTACATCAACAGAATCATCAATACAAATGAAATGGTGGAAGAATCATTAACTAAAATTGGATTTTCTATAACCACTTTTTTTTGCTTCGTAGCCTATATTTGAAATTAACGAGATGACTGAAAATATAGGAAAATATGTCATAGAGATGATTTATACTTCCACTATGTACAAGTATTTTAAATAGTGTATTATTATTATTCATTCATTCATTTTCCAAAATGCTTAATATTTATGAGGATGGCAGAGGCGCTGGAGCCCATCCCAGCTACAGTGGAGCCAAGGTGGGGTACATTCTGGATGTGTTGCCCGTTCATCGCATTACTATCACTTGAACTTAATTTTATTTATTTATTTATTTATTCATTCATGCAGCCTTTACTTTACCAGGAAGTCCCTTGAGACTTGGCCAAGTGGCTGAAGTAGTGCAACAACAATAATAAATAGCAATCGGACATAACAATACAACAGCATTATAATACAATTTCAGATAAGATAAGATAAGATAAGATAAGATAAGATAAGGTTTTATTATTCCCACCATGGGATCGAAATACAATCAATAAACAGTGTAGAACACAGGTAGAACATCCAAGAGTGAAACAGGATATATAATAGAATAGCGTATGCACATTTTTACTAATTCATGTGTTAAAAGCGCTTTGAATTCAAGGAAACAAGAGGAAATAAATATATATGTAATTTATTTATGTGCAGATAGATGTGGATACAATCATTATTTTTGTGCAGCTTCCATTTTAATCTTAATAATAATGAAAAAAAATGGCGGTATTTTTTAAGCTTAAAATTAAAGTTTCAATAAATAACAATAATAATAATAATAATAATAATAATGAATATAATAAAAATAATAATAAAAAATGTTGCTCCAAAAATAAAATCTGTGACTGTTTTGTTTTTTTTTTTTTTCTTTTTGAGGAGATACCGCCAACCCAAGCCTTACTACACCATCCTTTTCCATACTGCGACACCCATTTTGATGTTTATGTGACTGGAGTGTGCTTCCTGCAGAGAGGAGCTCAGGCCTACCTCATTTTCTCCTGGCGGGTCAGCTGCTCTGTGTTTCAGTCTGAAGCCGTTGGCTGCTACTGAACCGTTTGGCTCTTTTCTCTACTAGCGAGCAAGCCTACAATCTAGACCCAACTGTCCATCCAGCTCAATTTTAAGGGGATTTATTACAATATACGCCCGTGTATTTAAACACATCGGTCATTGGGGATTCCCGGCACAGTTCGGCCCGGCGTGTAGGCCTTTATAACGCTTTTTTCGAGGTTTAATTAGAGCTAGAAAACAACGGTTGGTGGAGGAGGAGGAGGAGGAGATTCCATATTAGGAGCACAGAGGAGAAGGCACCCCCCTTGTGTGATTTGGAGCTTTTGGTGAGTGTTTATCGGCTTTTTTACGCATTTATCGCCGTTATAAATTATACCTCCGCGTAGAGTCACCGCATAGCAGCGTAGATACAATGTTTGGGCTGGTTATTGCTGTGTTATGAGGCTTTATTTTTATATTTTCTGTCCGGGTGGGGGATGGGCAGCGTCAGCGCGTGTGTAGGCGCGCGCGCGCGCACCGTGCGAGTAGTGTTCGCGGGGCAGCTCGCGTGCGTGGTTTTGTGATTGTGAGCGCGCCCTTCCTTCCTGCAACTATTACAGTGTTAGAATATGATAAACAAAAAGCAAATGTATTCCCCGTTCATTCATAACCCTGAAAGATTACATTCTGACCTGCACATATTTAATTGTTTTAGAGTTTGTCCTAAAAGTGCGGTTTATTTTGCTTTTTCTCTAACTTTTTATTTGTTAGATAACTCTTAAATAAACGCTTTGCATTTTTAATTCACGCCTACTTTTATTGTTAGTTCAGTACTTGTTCATCAACACCTAAATATCAATAAATTGTTCAAATTAAAACCGAAAATGCACTTTAAGCTTTCATAGTATTTTGTCCCAGGCCCATATCTCTTATTACCATTATATAAATTTAATTCTACTGGAAATACTTCATGCCATATATGTAACTTAAATGCACTGTTTTTTCTTTTTTTTAATTACTATTATATTTGACTGTAACCAGTATTCTATTACTACATTCATCCTCAGCCAGTCTTATTCAAAGATTACTAGAGTACTGTGCAGCTGGTTGCTCCAAAGCCATGGGCGGTGTGGGGGAAGGGTGAATACACAAACATACACACACACACACACACACACACACACACACACACACACACACACACACACACACACCAAGGAGGGCCACATGCCAACCTTGTGGAGCTCAACTCAATGACACAATGTACCAGTCCCAGATAAGCCTTCAGTATCTGTGCTGGGAAGGAATGAGTAGTAATACAGAGTCTGTGTGGCAATCAGGATCCACAGGTTATTGGAGTTCAGGTAGTCTGGAACTACTGGAATTAAAACTAAATGAATAGTTTGTGAACGTACAAGTCCAAATTTTGGAGTGCATTGTTATGGTAGCATGTGTCTACGTACATACATGTGTTAGCTGATACCGATTCTACAATGTACTGCAATAAAATGTGGAAAAAAATACAAAAGCATATCGCAGTATCAGATATTACGTTTATGGTAGGCCATGTTTGTAGGTTTTATGTTTGTGGCTTGACCCATTGGTTGGTCAGCTCCTGTTTTGATACCTTGTGTTCTCATTTGTGTTGGCCCTCACCATCTTTGGAGCTATAAGTGATAATTTTTGGACAAAAAGGATAAGCCAGGGATAACACAGCGGTAAAACATACCGATCTCGCACTAACCGCACCCCTGTCACACTTCTAACTACAAAATGTTGTGCTAAATGCTGCCAAAGAATTTCAGCTACTTGCCACATTGACACATGGCTGTAACATCAATGTAGCCTCCATGCTATGTATAAAAACACTAATTGACAGGCTAGTTGGCAAGCTTTACTAGCAGGCTGGATATTCTAAGTAAGTAGTGATAAAATGTATGGAACATCTACATTGTCTTACAGTTGTGATACTGTTCTAACTTTTAATTGCAACTGCATTGGAGGTGTCAGTCAGGAAAATGATCAGAAATGTAAAACTAAGCTGTCAGACATGGGAAAACATTTGTTAGTTGTAGTTTTTTAAATTTTTTATTGGGAGTCACTTGGTATACATTAAGATATGTATACATTGGCTGCATTTCAAGTGCTGGTTATTGCCCCTTGGTTGGTGCTTAAATCTGCTTGGCCAGTTGAGTATGGCGAAGATCCCATGTAGGTGCAGTTTTCAAGATCATGTGAATAGTGTTTAGTGTTGTGTTTTAGTGATGTTATTTTGGATCAGGATTGCTGATTAGTTATTTCCTCTTCCACAGGTGCAAAACAAATGTGCGTACTGGCAGTTGGCTGGCCACCAGCCTTTGTAGTGTTTTCAAATGCAGCTTTTTGCACAAGATTTGAGACAACACATATCCCCTTTTTTGTTTGTGCCAGATCATTGGAGTTGGCTTGGTGTGTCACGCAGGGCCACTTGACCAACCTTCACGGATATTTTTTATGTCTATGGCTGCATGTACTTAAAAAGCAGTATTTTTTTCATACATGAGCTTGGTAACTGCATAGAACAAAAGGTAATACCAATAATATAGTGTTTATTTGCAGTACTGTACTTTATACTAAACTCTCAACTTATGCCTAATGTGGTTTCAATGTTTGTCCTGAATATATCAAGATTTATGACTTAGAATAAAATCAGGATTACACCTGTATGTTACATGAATCACTTTACAAAGGGTTAAAAAAAAAAAGTACCCTAATCTAATTGGCAACATACTTTGTTACTACACTTACTTGCTTTTGTGTAATGTATAGTCCCTAGTAACATATAAGTAGAATATGATATTAGCTCAAAATAATAGCTGTAAAATTAACCCTCTGCAACTGTTAAATCAACCATAACACTGTGTGTGTGTCCGCGTGCATAATGTCTAAATTATGTTTGCATACACACACACCACATTGTGTATTAAGTGCAGGAAGTTCCTTTTAATGAAATCCAGTCCAAATGTCATAGTGATGTAAGTCACTGTGACATTATTTGATTTTAATGTAACTCTGTGGTCATTCTTTAAATATCTGTGACAAGCAAGCCCCCTTTCATGTAAGCATGTAGACCTTTTCATTAATCAGAGGGAAACTGAAAGATGATTTTCACTTCTATTCCAGAACACTAGCACTAACATAAGCCACTTTTACACAGAGATCCCGGAAAAAAGGTTAGATGGTGATCCTACCTTTTTGCCGCCATTGACGGATATACACAGCCAAGCCAAAGGAGTAACAGAGGTGAGACAGACTGGACTTTTACGCAACGGACCTGCGTTCCGGAATCAAAGGGGTGGTGAGGCAGTATATAGTGTGACATATAACTTGCATGTCAGAAATACCCCAAGCATAGCGGTGTTGGCTCTCAAAACAACAATGAAGGATGAACAGAGCAGAGCGATGTTTATTTTAGTGACAACAGCTTGCAGATCTCGGCGTCTCCCCAGTCTTTCTGGTCGTGTTGATATGTTTGTTTTCTGTATACGGCCCGCGCTCATTTTTTTAATCCCCCCAATGCAGGGGTTGCACACACAATACGTCATCAAAACGTCACACCTTGGTTACGAAATGAGAGATGTTCCTTTTACATAGAGTTCTGGAATCATTATTCCACCTTTATCACAGCTCTGTTACTACCTCCAGAGGCATCACAGAACCGTGACAGAGGTGGAACCAAATGATCCCACCATTCCGTTGATACAGACGTCGTTCCGGAATAAAGATGAAATATTATCGGAACAGAAGTGCGGTGTAAAAGGGGGCTAGTGCAAAGATAGATCTTGCTATGTGAAGGTAGCATCAAGTCTGAATTTTCATCCTGGTCTCTGTTCTGTAAAAGTGATTGCGGATAATTAAAATATAGGATTAATAAAGAGTTGTAATGCTTAGTGAACATAATAAATGATAATAAAACAGCAGTGTTTAATGATACCTAATCCATGATGTCTATGTGCATACTGTTAAAGGTAGATATCCAAGTGTTTTGCAAGGTGTGTTCTCTACTGTATTTGAGAGCATAATTTTTGGATTAAATAAAAAGTGAGCACTTCCATTACCTCTACCCTCACTTTACATTGGTTGTTGTCAACTGTTTTGGTTCTACTAGCAGATCTTTGACCAACAAACTCCTGCTAACCATGTAAGTTGAATTGTTTGCAGATAAATCATATTAGGGGAGAAAGCAGCACCTAAGATAATTTGTCCACTCATCAGAGTTGCATATTAGGGTTTTCAGCTTTAATAATGGGTTGTTGGTTTAGTACAGACCTAAGTTATGAAGCCCTGTGAAATTATCTCGAAATTTTGGAAACAGCAGGATGACATAAAGTCACAAGATCTGTACCATCTCAGAAGTGAAATCTTTGGTCTCTATTCTATTGTATAATGCTTGTCATTCAGTTGATCATTGTTATGTGGCGATTACCTTTTATGTCAGAGTAGCAAGGTTTGTGCCAAGAATGCCACAGAAAGGATGTAAATGAAGTAATGCTTTATTCACTGTCCAAATCACATTTCAGCTTGAGACTGGCATTGTTCTTTTCCTTCATCATTGACCACAATAGAAATTTTACATGGGCGAGTATCTGGATTCCAATATTACAAACCAAATGCTTATGTACTGAGCAAATATTTGAATAGTAGACTGGGTCCAGTCCTTGTAAATTTTGATGTGTTTTGATTGGCTGTCAGTGTTTCCATTGTTCCTGAACCCGATCTGAAAATGATATTAACGGTATCATCAGCTAGTGTTGTTTTAGTTGTGGTGGGGCTTCTGTCATCCAGTAGTCAGAACAATCTTGAGAAATGTATATGGGTAACTTATATTTATCTCTTAGGTTGGGGATGTTCCTTATTTTAATACAAACTAATGGAGAAATAGAGGTAGCTTTCCTAATCTCAGTGGGCTGGTGTGTAACTAATAGCTTGATCACCATTGAGATTAACAGGTTTAAATAAGTGTATGAAAAACACAGTAAGAGAAATAATTTTCAGTCTGTAGAGAAGGGTATGGTATTTCCTTTCGTGATATAAAAGGAGAATTAGACTTATGTGTCCGTGAAAGCCTTAACTTTAACAGCTTGATGATACCATAAATATTGTGTATTCTGAAATGGGCTTCATCAACAATCATTGTATATAATGTTATTTTTCTGATGTGCGAGACTGTAATTAGTCTTGAAAGTAGACTTCTTTTTCTGCAGCCAGTCTCTAGAGAGTATCATTATGGGATCCATTTGTCTTATTACTTTACAGCACTTGCTGTGCCATTGTTTTACATTTACATCAAGGTGACAGCACTGAAAAGATGCTGTTGTTGAGGCCTCGCTATATATAAAACAAGGGGGGCTTCCAGCTCAGTAGTTGTGCTCGCAGGTTGAAGAACAAGTCTTAGATGCCCTGCAGTCTTACTGCTACTAAAAAAAACATCAGAAAGAGATGGAATTGAAATAGCCTGCTGCATCTGGCTACAGCAGCTATCAGTAACAGTGTAGTGTGGACACTATTGTATTCTTTTTGAGGAAAAGGTTGACCATCAGCAAAATGAAAAATAGTTTTACTTTACCTATAAATATAAAATATAACTTTACTGTACTTTAGGGTGTATTCAGACCTGGAAAGTCCTTTTGTCCACTTATTTGAGTCGATCAAATGCTGAATTAATTTTTTTCGTTTGGGTTGGATCCCATCCTCATTGTGTTTTTTGCTAGTGGACCAAAATTTGTAAACAGAAGCATGTGACGAACTGCTCTGTCATTGGACAGAAAAGTTGGGGGGAGGGTAAATCAGAGACAGCAGGTGTTGATGAAAACAAACACGGAGGTCCTACATGCATTTATCATTTTCGGAATATGCATTCTATTTTTACAGACACAAATTTCTGAAAATAATGTTAAATGTCAAGAACAGCTCATTCAGAGCCAGTTTCGTAATATGTGCATCTGACCAAATGTCAGTGAGGCATTCAGTCTCCTCATTGGTCCATGTCTGTCCATGGTTCATGGCTGCTGCTAATAGCTCTAACTACCTGTGCAGCTCGGCTACCTCCAGTGGCTACAGTGGCTCGCCAAGCACAAAAAGGCGCATAGTTCCTTGGTTTGTTTCAAATCAAGGCCCTTTATATTCACACCAGAAGTGAACTGGTCCAGAGACTGCTTGTTTGTTTCGTATCAGAGTTCGCATATTCGTATTCACACCAAAAAAAAAGTCTGGACTTTCCGGGGGAAACAAACTCTGATCCATTTTAAATGGACCAAATGAAGTAGGTCTGAATACATCCTTAGTGACTTTGTCCATTGGTGGCTGCATGGTACTACAAAGCTTTAGCTGCAGAATTTTCAAGATAAAAATGGAAGGTTTCTCTATAGGGAGCTTTAGGAGTCATGACTGCTACCCTAAAAGTCCTGTATGTATTTTTTTTCCTTTTCACACACCATTATTAGAGCAATTAAACACTGATAATCATGCCACCTATAGTGATCCAATTATATATTGTACTAAATATCATCATAGCTATACATTTTCCCATTTTCTTTTTGAGTTATTTTGTTGGCACTGTTACCTAAAACACAAAATGCTTCAGTGCTTTGTTGTTTTACCTAATTTCATTCATGCATATATAGATGTTGAAAAAGAGTTGTTCAACTGCTAGATTCTGAAATGTGTTTACGAGTCCAATGCCAAGAACTAGCATTTTTATGCTGCCTTTGTGGTAACTGAATTACAAAAACTGCTCAGTAAAACGAATGAAAATAAATTTGTAAATCAGTGAATGAATGAAGATGCCTGTTCGATCTTATGAAGGCATTATCTAAGGAATGCTTTGAGGGAATTTCCTCAGAATTGGTACGAACATTCACTTGGACTCAGTGATGAAGTGATTAGATTTTTTCACAAAAGGTAAAAGGTCAAGTTATCTCTGACCTATCAAACATGAGAGAATTGCATGAACACATTGTGAAGCATGTGATTAAACTTGCAGTTCTTGTTTTAATCAGTGAAACCTCTAGATTTTGCACGTTTGTCTTGTGAATTAAGCTCTGTGGAGGCATGCTTACATTAATAGGGCTAAAAAACAGTTTGTAGAGTAAGCTTAATTGATTATTTGAGAAAACATTAGTTGCAGGTGTAATATAAACTGTTTTAGCTTACACTGGATCTATTTGTCATGGCTGGTGTTTTCACAGCAAATGTTGAGCACAAGAATATGGTTAGTTACAGAGCAGGCAGCTGATTCATGTTATCCACACAGAACACATTGATTAGCCTGCCTTATTAAATCACAGAGGAAGAGATGTGGAGTAGCACAGTTATGTAACCAGTACTCATCAGTGTTGTGAATTGAGAAGGGAAAGACAGAATGGACAAAGAAATGCAGGGAGTGAAAATGTCTTCCCTGGTTAGGTAATGGCCTGACATGAGATGGAGATGCACTGTTTTTGGAGTTGACATAGAATCAATTTGGCTCCTTGCCCCATTTGGTGTAAAATGTTTTATCAAAACACGACTAGCTTGTTTATATGTTTGAGTTGAAAAGTGGGAAATATGCAAACCTCAAGTGATGTGGAAGCAATTATAACCTCCATTATTAACAATGTGCACTAAAGTGGCTTTAAGTGGTTATTAGTAAAGTCTGTTGTTAGTTAATGCCATTTTCATAAATATACCAAACTGCAGGATGAAATTGGCAAAAAATGCACATCACAATGTGTGGAAAAAAATTGGTCCACATATGGATTAGGTCTTAAACAATAATCACAGAACATGTTGGATGCACTTATTTGAGAGGTGCAGTTGAAAACATCTACACCTGTTGTTCTTTGAATATTTATGCTGATATTAGTTTGTCATCATCGGCAAACGCCTTTCTCCATAACAACATCTCATTATGTGAAGCTGGTTCAGCGGTTGGTGTTCGGCTTCAGGGTCGGATGTAGTCCAAACATTATAACAACCTAATCCTCACATAATAGGAACACACACGGCTCTGTTTATAGTACATTAGGTGTCTGCACGCTTTAACATGTTAGAGCTCTTGTCGGTGCTTACACCTTCATGGTCATATATTATGAGCTGCATGAACAATGTTCTATTTGAATCCACTAAGCGGCCAGAGCCTCTGCGGTTTTGCACATTGTCCCCATGTCTGCATGGGTTTCCTTTAAGCAAAGACTGACTGTTTGCTGTGACAGCTATTGGATCTATTATTCACGTCCACATATGTTTTTTTTTGTCTTGTGCATTTGCCATCATTTTTGTGTCATATGTTATGATAAGTAAGCTTTCCATATGTTGTTGACAGGTTTAAGGCACCGTTTATTGTTTACCATTTATTATTGTTTATTATTAATGGATATTTAACAATGTGGTGTTTGTGTTGTGTGTTTTGTCTTTTATTATAGATTTTAATTGATCAGATGTAGGCTAGCGCTTTTAATTGTACTGCTCCTATAATAGCAATAGGTATTCTATTCTATTCTATTCTATTCTATTCTATTCTATTCTATTCTATTCTATT
>JAPQRP010000020.1:16716279-16729748 GCA_037367295.1 Apogon hyalosoma
ACTGCTCCTATAATAGCAATAGGTATTCTATTCTATTCTATTCTATTCTATTCTATTCTATTCTATTCTATTCTATTTTAATGTTAACAGACAAGCTTATGTTGAGATAAATACACTTATTTTTATGTTGCAAAACTATTTTGAGCATGTAAAAATGCAACTGAGTTGAAATGTGCAATTGTAATGTGTAATGTAATTCTCTTTGTCAAAATGAAGAAATGACTAAGTCAAGGTCTTGGCACTGGTATTGAAAATGTTAAATGATACACAGTCCTGATCAATCAGACTGGTGAACATCTGTGTAACGTCTGATTGAGCCCATGTGTGAATGGAGCAGGTCATTGCCCGGAGAATCGACAGCTATATTGTTGCCCTTAATCTGGTCTGACGTGATTAGGCATTAAGCCGCACATAAATTCGTTGATACGTTCAGTTATTGACACAACACCAGCAGCTACTGGCAACTTTTATGGTGTAATGTTTTCTTGCATGTTACCTTACGCGTAAGTTGATGTGAATGATTTAACATATTTTGTTGAATTATTGAACCATCCAGTTTGATTTTACAACAACCATTTTGTTGTACATTATGTCTCACATATGACAAATTTTACTATTCCATTAGTATTTTATTGGCTCTCTTGTATGACATTAGTATTAACTGGATATTGTTCTAGTTAGAAAAATGTGTTTGAATTTCAATAGGATTATGGGAAGTGAGTGTTGTTTTTGTTGTACTTTGTGTGATGTGGCACTTCCCCGCTGTTTTCACTGTTGTACATTTCAAATAAAGGACCAAAATAGCTCTAATACATTGTGCAATATAAAGACAAGCCTATAGTGTGATTTATCGCAATGCAATGCTGTTTACTAGAGCAACTAGAACCAGCTATACTAATCATCCCGGTCTCTCAGCAGTCCTGTACATAAAAATCTTATTTGTACTTATGATCTTTGGACTTCAAGTGTAATGGTTTCTGCAGAGATGTAGGGCTAGGTGAAATATACCTAATGTATCAGGGCTTATTCAAGTACAAATTGTCCCATAATTTTTTGATGGTTTGGCTTCTCTTATTCTCTCTTCCATTTCTCTGCCACTTACAAATGCATATTCATTTAAATGGGCCAAGTAAATGGGCCAGTGTATTTTACAGAGAGCATTGCATCAAGGGTTGCTTGCAGCGCAGATGTTGCTAGGCTTGCGAATTTATTAAAGTCAGATTATATCTTTTCTTCAGGATGAAAAGGGTTTGATTAGGGTATTTTAACCTGAAGGAGTTGGTGTAACGTGACTTGTTACCATTATGAAGCCATGATATCTGAGATGGAGTTCAGATTGTCTCCAGATGTCTATTACTGCAGAAATAACACAGATCATAGATGATGAGCTCTGAAAAACTAAGTGAAACTACAATGCATCATTTCCTCACTTGTGTGTAGTATATTGTAAAGGAAAATCTAAATCTACTTAGGTCTTTTGTTTTGTGTGGAACACATTGCCTCTCTTTACAATTCCGTTCATTGCAAACATCACTAAGTACCAAGTCTGTCAACGAGTACTTTAAACAAGATTATATATTGGAATTGTAAACGACTACAGACACCCAGTAATGAAAATGAATATTCTATTGTGCTGCACTGCTGCCACTGTCGACCTTGTGATACCTCATGTGGGCCTGGGCCTCTGTACTGAGTGCAATGCATAGTGGACACAAGTAACACACTAGTTTGCATGGTTTAATATGAACTGTAGGTCAACCTGAAATATGACAGTGGTTCAAAAACAGCCCTGCTCCAACGATGACAGGGAGTTCACAGTTCAACAGATTATTCTGTGCAATCTGAAAACTCTGTTTAGAAATATTTTGGATTTTGGTCAGTAGACAGCAAAATTGTGAAACCACGGTCTGAAGTTATACTGTAAGCAAAGCTCAGACAAATAATCGGTTCTGGCACACTAAATTGGACTGTCATAACACCATGGACTGTCATAAATATTGGAGCGTAACTCTTTATATAATGTATATTTCACTACAGCACCAGTAGATTGGTGCAGACAAAGCTCTACTACATGTAATACACTGACTTATAGCCTAATATGTAATAAACAAATCTGAATCAGTGGACACATCTAGGGTGTTGGCCTACCCCACCTTTGCCTGTTGGTAGGAGGGCACCATTTGAGGACTAAGGCTACGTTCAGACTGCAGGCAAATGTGGCCCAAATCTGTTTTTTTTTTTTTTTTGCCCATATATGACCTGCATCTGATCTATTAAAGACAGTTTGAACAGCACAAATCCGATTTTTTCATATCCGACCCAGGCCACTTTCATATGTGATCCTAAATCCGAAACATATCTGATATTTTGCAATACGCCTTCAGTCTGAATGACCAGGTCGCGTTTATCCAACCTTTATGTCATTGAAATGCGACAAACATCACAATTCTGCGTCCCAGGAGAAAAAGTGGCAAGAAAAAACATATTTACTTCTGTAAACACAGTGCGTGCCTGCATGGTCATGTATTACATCAGGACCTCTTTTGTGCATGTGGGTCTCTTCAAGGTCGCATTCAGTTCATACTCAACTGATAGAAGTCACATTTAATGTGTACTATGAACACGCCCACAAAAAAATCTGATTTTACCTAAAAATCTGAATTGTGCATTAAGACCTGTTGTCTGAATGTAGCCTAAGTAGATGGATCAGTATTCATTATAGATGTTGTTGCATTAGTTCACTGTCTTGTTGATAAGTTGCATCAGAATACATTTTAACAACACTACTAAGTACTACTGTCTGATTAACTTGTTGGTAACTTACTGAGTAATTACTTTAGACAGTAGTTAAAACAGTGGTGTGCTTGTTACTTTCAGCTCATTATATGCATTGGTTTTATTTTATTATTAAAATATTTTTACATCAGTGCAGTGGCTACATTTTCATTTAATTTTGGGACATTTTTTTAGGCTTGTTGCTTTATTACATCCTAATTTGTAGCTTATATTTGCACCAGTGTTATAGGAAGCACCATGCTTCTTATACTCTAGTTCTGCAAATTGTTTATGTTGGGCTAGATATTTATTCAAGATGTACTCCAACCTTTAAAAAAAAAAATACATAACAAATTGTGATATTTTATACGGGTTTGGTTTACAATTGATATTTTTACCTACTGCTGACAAATATCAAAGTATACTATGTTTCTGCTAAAATATAGGCTATTTCCTACTGGTTGTTCATAACGCCCTGTCCTACTTTGAGAGAATCATTAGCAACACGCTGATGTAAAATTAAAAGCTACTGACACTGTTGGCAGTGACCGCAGAACAGGAAAACGATACAGCATGTGATATACTTTCATCTTAAGACATGTCTTTGAAATAAAAAGGACACGATTAAAATGCATCTTTTTGCATATGTTCAGTTCATTTGTCCAGAAACTACATAAGTCTTTGTGTACAGTAAGAAGCTGTGAAGCTTTTATTGCTTAGACACGCACACATACTACACACAGAGATAAGTGGTCACATGGTTTGTGCGGCAGCCCCAGGGGTCAAGTTCAACGTTGTGAAGAATGTGTCTGTGCTCAGTTACCCTCCCCCCCTTTACCCACAAGGCTTTGAAGTTCACAGGCCTGCAGCCCCTCTTCCCTCTGCTGCAGAGAACTGGGTGTGATTATTTGTATCCTGCAGCTTCTGTCTCAGCCCATGGGAAAGCCCCAAATCCCTGTTTAGTTTGCCACGTGAATTCCAGGTATTTGAGAGTTTGATGCTGTTAGACATTCATAACATTCACCATATTTTAATACTGACTCAATGTAAAAGTTCTCTCTCCAAGGAGTTAATGGGTTAATACTGGTTATTACCTGTGGTAAAGGCTTTGATTTATTATTCCATATGGATATCCCCAGTTATGCTTTCATTGCTGAGTATGGACTGCTGTGTGTAGTTGTACATATTTGTATTCATGGTTAGAAAGAACAGGTTCACAATAGAGGATGCTGGTTCTAATAGGAGTCTTCTTATTTCTTAAGAGGAAAAAATGAAAGAAAAAGAAGCGTGTGTAATGGTTCTTTGCTCATGTTTCTTACCTTAGTGCAAAAGACTTATCTGCTTTGACTCTAGTGAACCTTGAAAAGGTGTGTGTGTTGTAGAGCTGCACAAAAGTCACTATGTTGTCATTATTGTGGGAGATACTGCTGTTGTGATTTGAGTCTCTTTGCTTTGTTTATGATTCACTCAAACATACAGGCGTCAACTAAAACAGATACACAAAAATACACAGGTAAAATGTGCAAAATACACTACCAGTCAAAAGTTTGGACTCAGCCTCTCATTTAAATGGCATGAGATGGAACCACAGATGGCCAACAAGTGCTCAGCATCACTAGGAACTCTTTTAAGACTGCTGCAAAACATTTCAGGTGACTACCTCTTGAAGTTCATCGAGAGAATGCCAAGAATGTGCAAAGCAGTAATAAAAGCAAAATGTGGCTATTTTTCAGAATCTAAAATATAAAACATGCTTTGAGTTATGCTACACTTTTTTTAAGTACACAATTCCATATGTATTCATTCATAGTTTTGATGCCTACAGTGAGAATCTACTATGTAAATAGTCATGAAAATAAAGAAAAACCAGATGAGTCCAAACTTTTGACTGGTAGTGTAACTTTTATGCATGAATAATAAACACAAACTCTTTGTGTGCTATGTGTCTGGTATTTGTTGAATCTGGTGTTTAATAATTTAGACCCAGGGCCCATTAAAAATTTGGCACAAATCCCTTTGTCAACTATGTTTGGGTCAAGCATTGTGTCCAGAACTGACATCAAAACATGTTGGTGACTCTCAGCATAATATTGAATTGCATAACTATTTTGGTACAAATATTTACACTCCTAACACAAAATCTACCTCCATGTGGTACTTGGTGGGTGCAAATTTCAGAGCCAGTTTGTTCCGTCCTCTTATGCAACCTACACGTAGAAGTAAGTTTAGGTGATTTGCACCAGACTTTTTAAAAAACATGAGCTCCACAATCACTGGGTCACTCACAGCAGTGTGGATGTCCTGTTCATTTATTAGTAAACTATGGCAGGAATGCTCTCTTTGCTCATCAGCTGATAGTGTTGGAACAGCATAATGCAAAAGACAAAGAATGTATTCAGAGTAATTAGAAATAAGTGAGATTGATCATATCACTTTGTGCTTTGGTTGCTATATAGTGTTAGTGTGCTGATGGACTCACTCCAATGTTTAAACTTACTAGATAATGCTATTTTTGCTGCAGATCATCAATTATATGAAAATGTATCCTGCTATAGGTATTTATTCTTACATGTGTAGACGCCTGTTCTCATCACAGCATGTTGTTTTTGTCTACATTTCTGTATAGCCATATTTAATGTAAGTAATGGTAAACGTTTGCCTAAAGTGCAGCATAGGTGGCAGTTATGTACCTTAAATGCAAGTTGCAGCCCGCCTTTAAAGAAAAAGCCAGTGTCAGTGATGGTTGCAATGCATCAGTGGATTCAGATAGCTGGAGTATTGGTCAGATTTAGTATCCCAGTAGTAGTAGCACGATCTACTACTGACTGTCAATGATTAATCAGTTGGCGCTGATGGGACTTTTTTTCTTTACAAATGGTAACAGTAAATGTAGCCTTGGTTTCAGCCAGTGGTTAGTACTAAGTTTCTAAGCTGGAACTGCTGATTCTGATAGAAGGTAAATTATTAAAAATATAGCATGATGTTCAGTTCTAGATGTATTTATTTCTGTAGGTATTAATGACTTTGATTTAGGGTACTTTCACCAAAATAATTTTTTTCCCCAGAATTTCCATGTCCCAAATGATGACAAGAGCCAAACGGTCAGTCTGTGGTCTGACTAAAACATTTGGCCATGTTTGGGATCAAACTGAGCCATAGATAAGTTCATTTACAGCGTCTAATGCCTTTTGGATATTTTGACCATTGGACTAATCATAAGGAGCTACGTTACACCAACAGTAACAGAACCACCCTTGGGTAACCCTTGAGCTAAATCAGAAGACTAAATCTAAATATATGCAACTACTATGGAAAAGTGTAGCTACGGTCTGTGTCAAGGGCTGTAGGATTATGAATGACCGAGTATGCTCAGTGATCTGTAAAACAGCTGTCAAAAACATATTTATACTCACTACCTTCTTGAAAACACCTGTTAGGCTAGTAGCCAGAGTCTGCACCACAGGGTACATTTTCTACAACTCACAAAGTCCACTGAGGTGAGTCAGATTCTTCTTTCCTGACAGAGCACTGAAAGATAATTATGGCATTTTGGTCCAGTGACACCAAAAACCATCAACATTTAAGTTTTAAGAACATACTGGGAAGTCACAACACATGTATAAGATGATGGCAGGATGTATTTGTCCACTTCAAAATTGCAGCGTGGAAGCAAAGTGAACTGGATCAAATGAATGTCAGACCTCCTCACCTAGATGTTAGCTGTTTGCAATAGCGTCAGAAGTAATGATTTTTCAGCAATAGTCCAATCGGGTGATTAATCTGCTTTTTATTGCCTCAAATTGTTGTTGTTTTGTAAAACTTCTGTTGGTTGACCTCTTCATAGTATGCTATTTCAAAGATGGGAATAAGGATGGTGGTTTCAGGGCATATGCCCGTCATGGGAATTGCTGTCACAGCTGCATGTGGTGGATACACATTTCACTCTGTAATGTGAACTGATGAACTGTCTGATGACTTTGGCATTATGAAATATTGTTCCAAGCATTCTTGATTTTATTTCTGATTTTATTATGACTAAATTTAGGGAATCACAGTCTTAGCTAAAGGAACTAAAAGAGTGCAGTAGAGTAAACTTCTTGTTGTTGGTTTTATTTGACAGGTTGTCCATAGACGGCCTTAAAATGATATTGCATTGTTGGTATTTTTATCCATGTACCATATTATTGTTTTTATTATATTATTTTTAGACCATCTTCTGTAGGAAAGGGAGTATGGAGCAACAAAAGCTGTTTAATTCCTGAAATTTGTGGTGATTTCCAAATTAACTAATCATTGAGCAGGAGAACTCAAGAAGCTTTAGTTAAGATTGTCCATTTTTTCAGCAGAAATGAGACCTGTTACTTGGGCAATCTGGCCAAAAGATCATGTAACCTTTCTAAATCCACAGTCTGAGTTAGGCTACAACTTTCTCAGCTCTTATAAAATATAGGGGAGAAACAACCTATGTCAAAACCTAAGTGTTTTAATGAATCACCAAGTAAGTGGCAGCCCAAGTTTATAATGAACCAAAAGTGGTTTTACAATCTCTTTGTTGTTTTATACCATTGGTGGAAAGCATTTATGTAAATCAGACTTACTGGATATTGGAGCTCAGAAGCCGGACCAGATTATGTATTCAGCAGCAGCCAAATGTGTTACAAAAAGTGGACTAAGCACCACAACATTAAAGGATTATTAAACACTGACTTAAATAAAGTCACTTAGCTGCATTAATGCACCAAACAATTCATGCAACACACTCTGTAGCTGGTCCATTTACTGTGAATGTTAGCTGAATAGGTGAGTTTTGACAGGGCTATATTCATTTAATCAAACAATCTGTGTGATTGCTCTAAAAAGTAAATCATATGAAAAATTGAGATTAAGATTCCAGTTTTTAAATACCTGCTGTAGTTACCTAACTGTTGTCTTCAAGCTCTTCTTCTTCTTTTTTTTTTTTTTGTAAGTGCACTCACATTGTCCCTGAGGTGAAATTCAACCTCTGATTTTAAACCATTGTAATAGTCATGGAAAAAATTATTAGACCACGCTGGTGGGTGATGTGGACAAAAAAAAAATCTCTCCTGATAATGATAATCTGATGATATCCTTTAAAACGTGAATTTCTTTCTTTCTTTTTTTTTTTGTTACAAAAAATGCTGTAAAATTCTACTTGCTTACCAGGACATCTATGGATAGACACAGTGTTTCAGAAAAGCTCTTGTTTTTAAAGTGCTTCATACGTCTTCTGCAAAACGGGGGAGGGGAGTATGTACGCGTGGTAGGGGCAGTAGTTAAATATGTGGGTGTGCGGTCCATAACTAACGTAACTAATGCTGGGGTTAAACGAAAGTGAAACCTAACATGCTGTCAATGTCCGACTCCCGGCTCCTATGCATCTATTATACAGTGGATCTTACACGAAATTTTCAGAACTTCTAACCTGTATCCACTGGACCCCCTCCACATTAATTTGTCACATTTTACGGCGCCCCAGCTTGCATATAATATTATTTTGACTGACATCAGTCTTGTCAAAACGGAACCATTTCCAGGCTAGTGATGTGGACCCACATCTTGCTATCATCATCCGCTGAGATGGGAAACTCCTGCATATTTCCTCCATGTGAGACAATGTTGTGTTTGGTGCCGGTGAGTCACCACGAGAATCCTGTCTGCTGATTGGCTTCCGAGGCACGCATTCGGCCAATGAGGACTTTCATGCACCTCTCCTTTACTGTCTATGCACCGTCCATTTGTTTTCTTCTCAAGACAGTATGTGTACTCGATAATGTAAATTTGCACATCATCAAATCAACATTCACAATATTATCGTAGGTGATCCATATTGCCCACCTCTAAGACCACCCATGTTTTCTTCAATTTCTTGTTCATTTTAATGCCTGGCACAACTAAAGGTACATTTGTTTGGACAAATATAATAACAAAAATAGCTCATAAGTGTTTAATTTCATAGCTGATATCTATCCATTTTCCATGTTTTCTTGAGAATAACCAAAATCACTTCAGTTTTTACATCAGTATCTATGGCATTGTACTGACAAAAACAGTGCTTTTATTCATTCCATGTTTTCTTTTATGCCTGTTTTAGTCACATGATACACACAGGAGTTAGTACTTCATTGCATAACCATTGTTTTTGATGACTTTTGATGGTCTAATAAGTTTTTCCATGATTGTACACACAGCAGTTGATGGGCACTGGAGGTGCTTGGGGACCAACTCCAGATCGATGCCAGTACCTTGGTCAAGGGCACTGACAGGACAGTTAACCTAGCATACATGGTTTTGACAGCAAAGGGATACATGCAGAATTTCATGTGTTTCTAAATGGGAATTGAACTCGAAACTGCTTTACTGTAAGGTGAAAGTGCCAACACTAAATGAGAATTCATATAGCATAAAGCAAAAGTAATGGGGATGGGATTAAATAAGTTTTCTTCTTCCCACTCCTTTTCAGGCGTGAATGAACTTGAAATATTGAACTTGCATGTATTCTGTGAATCCAATAGCACATATAGAAGTAACGGAACAACATTCTTGTATGACTGAGAACATTTCCAGATAAGTGGACTTGCCAAACTGACTGACTTGGCAGAGCCTGATTGGTCATCTGACCCAGACAGAAGCAGTTCTGTATGTTCACACCAGCATGTATGTAACACATGTGTTTATTGAATTAAATCACATCCTCTTGCAGTTATTTAATTAGACATGCTAAAACCACAATAACATTAATTGTGCAGCTGTACAGTGTGTTCTGCTTTTTAAAATAATGAGCCTAGAGTTTTTTTTCCTCTTTTTTCCTTTTTTTTTTCAACTGTGTAAGAACAGATAAACACACTGTTAATAATTCCTTACACTTTTGCTGATAAAGACATGGCCACAAACTCAAAATCCCTGTCATGTGGGCAAGGTTTCTTTCATGCATGAGACTGTGCTAGTATACTTGTTCAGAGAGGGGACAAGTGGAGAGGTATTTTGCAGCGAAATGTCATGGGATCTTTGCAGTGCTCTGATGTATTGTATTGCATTCTGATCAGGGATTGCCTGGGTTCAGCTTTGCCTCACAACTTGACGTGTTTATCTGATGCGCGGGATTACATCTATGCTTTGGTGGAACTCTCATGAGGCTTTGGAGTGGCCCATGTTAAAAGTAAACTGATCTCATCATGGATTTGTGGTGTTAACATGCCCTTAGTGATATGAAGCATGTTTATGATGTGGCATTGTTGTTGATGGAAAGCTTGTGGTCTATTTTCCCTTGAAATTATCACATGCGGTGATTTTATGTCCTCTGGAAGGTGTGAAGTTGCGGTTGTGGTCTACTTATTATGATGATTATGGCTGAGATGGATTGTGCTCGACTGCACTCATATTCTCTCAAACACAAAGACTGGTAAGTGTTTGAAGAAATATTTCCATTTTAACAACATCAATGGGTGCTGCATTGAGGCTCATCACAGAAAACCTATATCTGAAATAAGCACTGCAAGAGGCTATCCAGGTTGGAGGTAGTCAGTGTAAACACTTTCATTGCTGACTAATTCAAAAGATTCACTATAGAGTGTATTTAAAGAATTCAATTCACTTGCTCACATCACAGCATCTGTGCTAAAATTACCCCTAATGTAATGGTATAAAATGTAACATACCATATCATACCCACGCCCATTTAAAAGGATTATTAGTGGAGTGCACTAGGGATGCAACGGTACAGGTTATCCACGGTTCGGTATGTATTGTGGTTCTTGGGTCACGGTATGGTTTGGATGCAGAGCTGGGGTACTAATGATGATGTTGAGAAGGGTAGTTGTCATAAATTTGTCGGTAGTTTTTCGCTAACTCACACAGTCGCTCTTTGAAAAGTTCCACTATTTATGGAAATTATTCTGTTCAAATCTCAACACTGCCTCCACGGTTCCTGGTGATGCTGCTTCGCATTCTCCATCTGGGTACGGATCTGCAAGTTCCTAGAAAATGGATAGAATTATGCACGGAATGTATGCAAGGGACGGACAGAATAATGCTCCGTCCGTATCCGTCTGCATCTTTAACGTAGAGCATAAACGAGCCTTTACTCAGAACTGGATCCAAGTTCCGTTTAAGTTAAATGGGCTGAGTGCAGCGCACAGCTGGCCAGAACCCCAGCCAGGTTCCACATCCAGCTCCAGTCGGGCTCCGTGTTCAGCTCCAGCCAATGACAGTAGAATTCCGTAAGTCAGTCATCTTGCAAAGTTCTTATAGAGATGCAAGCTGTCTGGAAATGTTATTTAAAAATGACAAATGAGCAGTACCGCGATACATGCTGGTATTAAACCGCTAGGGGCGTACCGATTGGTACGACGTGTACTGTTGCACACACACAATGACTGTCTATAGTTAATGTAGTTCTACTATTTTTTAATGGTCACATGGTTTATGATGTGAAACTAATGGTTCATTGTACATTTCAGAGACTTTGTGTGCAAATCTTTGAAATCTGGACATAGTCTCATGAGAATTTTTGTCTATAAAAGTATTCGTCTGCAGTGTCAAACCTGAAAATATGAAAATCACTTGAAATCAGTCCTGTAGACCAAGTTAGAAAAGGGAGTCATTGCAGAGCCTGATAAAACACTACTAAAACACCTTCTTGCACTTATTTTTTACTTGTTCTTTGATTTGTAATGAGCTGTGTTTGGGGAAAACAGATCTGGGTCTAACCTCAGTGTCAACTCTGCCATGCTAATGTGTCTTACTATGTTGTTGCTGTTGAATCTTTGTTTTGGAGTAAAAAATGTGAGTCGGCTGGTATTCTTCTGTTTTTACCCTTAAAAACTCTTTTGAACTTGTATTTGAGACTCAGGGCTCAGGCAGTAGGCTTAGTTATACTTAAATGCACTTAGCTTTAAATAATTCAGTGTGCCAAATATTCGTGTGGCTATCCAACCCTCAAATACTGTACCCCTCCTGGGCTGTATGAAAATATCAACTCTTTTCTGCTGAATGGTAAACCGATGAAGGCAGAGATACATTTCATTTCAGGGTTTATCCTGACTTAGAATGAGGCAGAGGTGGCACTGTACCTCCCATACTGAATGCGTTGTTGTGTATTTTAAGAGTAATAATGATTGAAAAAAATGGAAATGTCAGGTTAAAACTGATACTTTATCAAATAGACACTTGAAGTAAATTGTTATCCTCAATGCACTGTTTAGACAGACAGAAATATATATTTTTTTCCCCAGAAAAAAGAGTTCAGTAGCCTCCTTTCTACAGCAGATTTCTATTTATTATACATGTACAGCATTGTCACATCAGCATAATGTCACAACTGTAGTTCCAAATGACAAAGTTCACCGAGTGTAGTGTTAGAACATAATTCTTCCTTTTTGAAGGACCCTATTTAAGCATACTGGAAATATGGAGCCATTTTTCATCATTGCTCATTTTGGATATATACCAATATATGAAAAATGATTGCTTGTTGGAAATTTACAAGAATACTACATTCATATCTAAGTGCAAATGAATGCTACAACAGCCCTGCAGCAGATGGACCTCTTTCCGATTTCTCTCAGTCCCGGCAGTTTTCTGTACATCGGTTCTCTGTACAAAGCACAAACAAAAATGATTTTATGTCTGTGGCAATAGCAAATGTAGGTTTTCTTGTAAACAATTGCAACATTACCAAAGACGTGTTTGCAGATCCAAACGAGTCGTGACATTTCCCTGATTTTTAGACAACAATGGAGTATTTTTTCTGATGTCAATATGTGTTGAGTTTGTCTAATCTCCCTTTTTTAGGTCTGTATTTGCAAACTAGAATTAAAATGATTTTGCACTTATCCTCATGACTATGCGTTACTTCATGTGCTCAAGTACTTAAATCCCTCATTCCTGCTACATCCTCCAGAGTAAGCCAAATTCTCCGGTGGCTAATGCTATCCTGTCAGCAATAAGATTCCAAGATCAAGTCCCAACTGGACCACGGCCTGTAAGGAGTTTACATGTGCTCTTGACCAAAGCACTGACATAGATCTGGAGTTGGTTCCCAGGCAGCTTCAGTGGCCACCCCAGTGAGGGTGTACTAGGATGGATTAAATGCAATTGAATTTCACAGTGGGGACAACTTTGTAATTTGTTGGCTCCTATAGCCTCAAGAGTTCACCAACCCTAAAGACAGAGGCTGAAGGGAAAGGAGAAGTAAATAAACAAGTGCTGAGGGAATCAGTGTCACAGAAATAGAGAAGGAAGCAGTGAGCTTGGAGAAGGTGCCTGGTTTGCAATGCAGTGTTATGCAATCCAGTGACAATGTAACACCACCTCAATCTGCAGCTGTAATAATAAGGCCAGAGGTGAATAGGAATGGGTACTGAAACCCAGGAGAAAATTGTTCAAGACTGTAGAGTGGATAAGCTTCACTGGTATGAGTTTTGCTGTCAGTACTGGAATTGAATGGAGAAAATAGATTATTATTGCATTCACATTATCTCACCAGCTCTGTTTCTGATTAAGACATGGGTCTGTGATGCTTTTTTGCTATTACCAAGTCAGATGAGAAATTTTTCTATGTCGAGGCCTGTGTGTGGGGGAGGGGACAACTATCTGTTTACACACACACGCACACACACACACATGCACACACACACACACACACACACACACACACACACACACACACACACACA
>JAPQRP010000020.1:16729848-16741786 GCA_037367295.1 Apogon hyalosoma
ACACACACACACACACTCACACACACACACACACACACACACACACACACACACACACACACACACACACACAGACAGACAGACACATAGCAGCACTGTCTGTCTGACTGTCTATCTGTCTTTCAGTGTATTGCACAGACACATACACAAGCAGACTTTGCCCTCAATGATAATGAAAAATCAAATGCTCAAGTGTTTGTGTACTTCATTTCTCATGAGTTTATGCCTTCAAATGAAACGAGTCGTTTGTATGGATGGATGGAAGCAATAGTAATCTTTTGGAACATACAGCTGAAGTCCACTACATACAGACCATTTTCATCTGCCAGGTTTTGCTTCTAAATTCCAAAATTAAATTATTCCTGTGATTATGTGTTGAGTAAGAAAGCTCTCCAAAGTACAACCTATTTGCTTCTCAAAATATAGTAATTTTGAATGTATTAGCAAAGAAACAGTGATTTTAATCAAACTGTGACTTCAAGTAGCCAGAAAGCCATCAGTTAGACTTCTAAATGTCACATACCATTGAAAAAAAATCAAGTACTATTTTTTTTGTTTCATACTGCCCAGCTTTACTTTCTCTTAGTGTTATCTATGTTATGTGTGCTAGCTACACGGAGCCCTCCAATGTAGTTAACATGACTATGGATTAATGATGAAGAAACTATTATCCAGCTGACAGTCAAGCTATGGGTACATGAATTCAGCCTAAAGTGGTAAGAGCATCACCTGAATTCATTCATTCAGATAACATTACAGTCTACTGTTTTGTATTAAACCTAAGAAGCCCTCGGCAATTTGTTTCTATTTGGAATCATTTCAATGCAACACAAAACAATTCAGTAGCTGAGAGCAGAAGCTTAATTCGTTTAAAATAAAGCTATGTTTAGAAAACAGCAAAGGTAATACAAAATATTTGAAGAAGTTATATCTGTGATTGTAATAGAAACTGTTAAATTCCCATTGTGCTGTTTTCTTTCAGTTTTTTACAAGTACGGTTGTTTGTTTTCCTCCAGGCCCTAATGTTGTGTAGTTGCTGTAGAAGCCTTAAACTGACTCTTTTGCCTCTTGTGCTTTTTGTTGCAGGTTCTGAGCTGATGGTATTCGGGCCCTGAGTGAAAATAGCGGTGGTGAAAACAGACTTACTACTGTGGTGAGTGATGTTTTTACCTCCCTTTGAACCCTGCGGGTCTTCTAGTGTATGTATTTCCGAGACCATCTGTGTATTGTAGCTTCACATTTACGTTTTAGTTTGTTTTTGTCTCCAAAAAACTTGTTTTGTGGTGGGGACTAATTATGTTTTTTTTGTTTTTTTTAAGTTTGAGCTAAACAAAGTTCCAGGTGTTGCAGTGGTTTTCCCTGGAGTATCAAGGTAGTAGATATAAAGAAAATCTACACATGGTTCAAGTTGCAAGATTAGACTCAGTGTTCCAGACACAGTGCAGCTTAGCATGGCTGTTTTATCTAGATTTTAGAGGAAACACACTGTTTGATTTATTTTAGTGTCAGATGTTGGTGGTCCAGCTTCCCTATTTTGCAACCACATTTTCCAGTTGCTTCCTGTACTTTCTTTTATTCATTAGAATGGTGTTGTAGTTACCCCAAAAGTGAGGAGGAACAGCCCTCTCTTCCTGTTTTGTACAGTGAAAGAATCCAGCAGACTTCCTGCCAGCTCTACTTGACAGTAGACAGTGCAAAATACAGGACAACAACCACAGAAGCCATCAGTCTCCTTGGTGATGATCTTGTTTGTTTACATTTGGACACCCGAGGACTTTGTGCCTGACTTGCTGACATTGTTCATTTGTTTCTGTGGTTGAACCAAGATGCTTAGCTGTGACAGCTCTGCTGCTGCTCTCACCCAGTCTGGCAACTTGCTGTGTTAATGTCCGCCCAGCCTCATTGGCTTCATTTTCCCTCAGCCCTCAGCTCTGTTTGTGTATTTCATTCTGTGTTGTAGGTTTTAGAGTTAAAAATATATGTTAAAAATAGCTTAGAAAAGGGTGTGATTGGTACTGGCTGGAGTTGGTACTAATGCTAACACAAGGCTGCTGAACTAGAAACACACTTAAAAATAACAGCTCAAAAGCTACAAATCACTCCTGTCCAGACCCTTGTCTTTTTTTTTTTTTTACTGTTAGTTTGATGTTCAGCTCCATATTTATTTTTTACTTTGCCTGAGTTTGATGCACATTTTCTTTTTGGTATTTATTACTTTGTTTAGATGTTCAGTTCAATAGTAATCTACTTTCTAATGAAGTTAATGTCAGAATTACATTTTAAATGCCAAAATTGGTGGCATAGGTAGATGACAGAGGCAGATTCATTAGCTCTCAGCTTTCTAAGAGGAAAGTCATTAAATTAAATACATTATAGCACTATTCAAATTTTCCATCTCCTTTAGTATTCATTTTAATTGGGCCCAGTAGCAGTATAATACTGTATTTGCATACTGTATTTTACAAAGAGCATTGCATTATGGGTTGATTATTGCATTGATGCTACTTGGCTAGTGTTACGTAAAATCCATTATTCATAGAAATCACATTACACATGATTCCTATTGACCTAATTTTATTTCTCACTTTGCCCTTGTACCACATGTGAGCTGAGACTGTCCCACATTAATCTATCTCTGTGAGAGTTCAACTTGTACTTACTATTGTTTAAACAAACACACACATGCATCTGTGTCACTATGACTGCAAGCCCATGCAAATGATAAACAGTGACTCTCAAAAATCACTGAAAGTTTCACCTCTATATTTCTGTACTCTGGAAAAAAGAAGGAAAACATAAGTCATAATTAATGGTTATTTTGTGGTTTAATGTAACAAAAACTATAAAAAGAAAGAGCTGGAACTTTGGTGGTTTTCTGACATTAGCTTTCAGTCCAAAATGGTGTAGCTGCTACACACTAATGTTGCCTTGGAACAATAAATTGGTTTCACTTTTCATCAATGTAAGTTGTTTTACAACAGCAAAGGGTATAGACACAGACCTTAGAGAAGGATGAAACTGTGGTACTTTTTGAGAACTGCTTTCAGTCCATAACGGCAGAAAAACAGCTCTGTTAATGTGCAGTTTTGTTGCAGTAGAATTATATATTGACTTTTAGTTCTTGGTTATATAATGAGAAGAAGAGTGGATTATTGGTCTTTGTAGAGGCCTGTGCTCTCTGACTGCATGTCTGGTTTGCTGTTGTGATAGTGGTGTCTAATGTACACTGGTGATGCGGTGATATGAACTTTATTAATCCCTTCAGGGAAATCATTTGAATTTGTTCATTATTGACCAAAGTTCATTGTGGTAAGTGGAGACGTACATATTAAATCAAAGCATAGTGGCAGTAAAGTAGTCAAAACTGTTTTCCATTTCAAGTGTTTAGTCTGTCAAATACTGGTTAAAGTGTTATACAGCCTGAGGCAGTGGTGATGAAGAAGCCTCTGAGGGGAGAGGTCCATTGCAGCTTTTTCTCAGGTCATTTACTGTAGGCAAGTCAAGGCAAGTTTATTTACAGAGTGAATTTCATATCCAAAAGCAATACAGTGTGGTTTGAATGAATACAAGAAACATCCAGAGGGAAATTCAAAGTGCTCAAACAAAAAAAAGATAAGAATATTAAAAATATATTTAGGAGAGGATACAGAATACATAAAACAACAATAGAAAAGAAGAAAAATAATTTTTATAAAATGTATATTTTTAAATGAATATATAAAAAGAATATTCAGTCCTACACTTATGTTTTGAGTGTGTGAAGAAAATAGTGTATGTTGTAGACCTCATTCACAGACCAATAAAAAGAGAAATATTTTCAGTCTGGATTTAGAAATGCCTACGGTTGGGCTGAATCTAAGCTCTACTAGCAATTTGAGTTGTCTACAGCATTGGAGCTAAATGCTGATGACACTTATTCTGGACTCTGGGTTTGACTAGCTGAGTCTAAGGCCATGTCCACACAGAACTGCATCTTTTCCTATCCAATCTTTTTCTCTGTCATTTTCAAAAAAAAGTGCTCTGTAAACATGTAATTTCAGGAAATATCTGCATCCACATGAAACCACTGAAAACCACTGAAAATGTTGTAGTACAAATGCCAGGCCTGTATGTGGTGTTGTAATGCTCTTGCAGAAAACAGAAAAGGAGACGTGGAGCATGTGCATAAAGCTTTCGCACTGTATACAAACCATAGACTACAGAAGAATAAGAAGAACAACAACAGCTCTCCACCAGAGATTCAAGAGCATGTAGTGAATATTGTTGCTATGGTTATTTGTTGCTCATTGTAATAAAAGAGTAGCCGAAGATTTTGATTCAATATTTCCAATAAGCGCAATAGCTGTTGTAGCATGAGCACTACTCTGTAGTCCACAGTTGTTGTGAAGTGGCATCTTGTTTCCAGGGTGAAAGGTTAGAGAGGTGGGGCTATGACATCATCATTTTAGAAAAGTTGCGGTTTGGTTGTACAGATGAAGACGCAAAATCATTGTTTTCAAATTTATCCACTCTGGTACCTGGTTTCAAAAAGTTGTGGTTTCAGTGACTGAAACATCCCATACAAAACTTTTGCGGATATGACTGAAACCGTCTTCGTATGGACAGGGCCTAAGCATCCTACTCTGTTTAAATTCCTTCTAAACCGCTTGTACTGTGAAAGGGATGATCTGACATGTCTATGATGGCCTCCACATGGTGGTATCATGATGTTTGGAATATCAGTGTTGTTGGTTTTTGATATGTTATCAACTTTATGATTTGTAATGAGGAATATTCAAAGCTGTTTTGGACCCTATCTAATGGTGAACAACCCTTATCTCTGATTTCACGCTACCTCCTTGTATTGTTTTGTACACATAAAATGAGGCTGATAATTTCAGGAGCTCAGACTGAAGGGCAATACAGAGCGCGTATCTCCTTACTTTTCTTGTTTTAGGAAGAAGATTGCTCGTGTGCAAAGTCTATTTGTTCAATTTTATTGATGTAGTCATGTACTGTAGAAATAATGTTGCTCCCATGAGGCATTTGTATGAAACAGAAGAAGAAAATGATTGTCTTCGAAATCACCCACAGTACTGAATCATTTTGCCTACAAATGAGCTTGCACGCTATGTCTTTTGCAGAATGAGCCTTTTTTTTTCTCCAAAATACACCACAAATATGTCAGTCTCCTCAAGAAAGTCAGAAATTCCACACCTCTTCCAAAGGGCTTGTCCCTGATTGACCCTGATACTTTTAGGGAGAGAAGAATTCAGACAGAATGTTGGATTGTTAATTGCAGGTTTGTGGTATCATCTGTTTGTGGTGATGTGAACCTATCAGTTTTACCAATTTGTATCTTTTGTAAGGAGTGGTATTAGTTTAAGGCCAAATTAAATATGGAGTCAGTGTCAGCTTGGATTTTGTTCATAAGTGGGAGGAGGGATTTCACTTTGTTTTGTTATAGTATGTTTACATGTACTAAATATAATATTTTGTTATTATGAAAAATAATATTTCTGTTGAGTTACATACCCAATGAGAATCAACATTCCACTAAATTCCTGTTTATATGCAACTTTAAACTGCTTTCCTGAAAGGATTAACATCAGAGTATTTGCATACATCTGAAAACATGCTATTTCCACTATGATTAAAAGTAGGTATAGCTGACAAACAGGCAAAATGCTAAGTGTCAGAGACTGCAGCCAAAACCCCAATGGTTTCATATATTCTAAGTGTGTATATATGGGTGCTTCTATGAAACTGGGTTCATTGTGGTACCTGGCACTTTGCCAGCTTTTTTAGACCCGATAATAAAAGAGAAATTTAGACATATTTCACCTCAGGATGTAGGCTACCTAATGATGACCTCAGATAAATGCCAAAAAAATTATACTCTTGCTGAGCCATGCCAAAATTAATGAATTTTTAATAAAATATTGGGGCCAAACATAGGAACAAAACTGGGGCATGAAAAACTACCTTTGTGTCAGTATATTTTATCTGGAAAACATGGCTTGAAATGGTCGTATATAGGCCTTCTGCTATAAATAAAGACATTGTGTTAAATTTGATGATCCTAGTGGTTTTTCTAATCCAGACATGGAGGTTTTTCATGAATCGGCAGTCTCATTCCAGGTTTCGTGTGTAACCCACTGTGTCCACTGGCATTACATGAGGAACCTGCCCATTTAAACACGTTAAATCGCGAGTGATTTTGCAACAGTGGTCATTTTTGTGAACCACTCTACCTTGCATAATTAGTTTGATTCCCAAAATGTGCCTGTTAGAGAATAAAAAGATATTTGAAAAAATAGTAGTACGTAATTTTTGTGTCCTTTTTACTGCATTACATACAGATTCTTGTATAAAAATAATGTGTTTTATCTGAAAAATAGTTTCTCTTTTGTCTCAGTAAATATTTATTTTTAAAATAGACCCAAAGTGCTTCAAAACTTGCTTCATAACATTAGTCTACATCTGGTTTAAATGTTTAGCTCCTCTGTCTTGTTTTAGGGACCAGTTTCATAGAAGCACCCACATGTCCAAAGAATGCTCCCAAAACCTGAGTAATATCATGTGTTGTAGTCGGAAAAGTATTTCATTTGGAAAAAGAATTGGAATATGTAAGAAATATGCTGGTGAGTGTGTGTGCTCAAGACGGTAACAGAGTTCATTGCTTGTAATTCTCTTATTCGGACTCAACTCATTCACCTGTCCACTTCCACCTCAAACCCTGAGCTGTTGATAAATTGGCTCACCCCGCTCATCTGTCGCACTGCATTTGCTGCCTCACTCTGTTCCCGGAAATAGATGCTCACCCAGGTCTTAGGTAAGAGCATGAGGATTAACAGCTTACTACAATCAAACCACTCAAAACAACAGACAAGTGAGCTTTAATCCATGATGTCATCACGTTGTACAACCACCAGTAGGAAGCCCGTACAGAGGAAATCCATCAGGATCAACCTGAACTCACCCAGAAACCTGATCTGAAATACTCAAACTACTGTCTGTTTTGTTTGATGGATAATGCTCGGCTTTGGCGACTTTTGTATAATAATAAGACTTTGTTAGATGATGCTCCTGACATTAATCAACTCTGTGACGATAGCATTGGTTTTAACTTTTCTTGCTGAAGGTGTAATGTTTCTCCTTCTGTACTTTTGTAGCTGTTGGGTTGTTGCTGATCTCAGTGTTTACCTATACAAAGAAGGTTACGTGATCACACTCTATCAAATGGCTTATGCAGAAATTATTGCACCGATATTTCATGAACAAGCAAGGGCATGGTATCTTTTTTTTTGTAGATATGTAAAAAAAAATATTAAAAAAAAAAAAAATTAACATTTCTATGCAGTTTCTAACATTATGTGGTGTGTGATTGAGGTCCTGGGCTGTGGGGTCTTGGTGGTACTCTATTCCTAGTTTCACTGCAGAAGCACAACCCCAGCCTAAATGTTCACCCATGAATGCGTATAGTGGTTATTTTTAATGTATCTCCAATTGTTCCTTTTATACTGTGCTAGAAAAATAGATTAGATGCCATCCAATATTGAAAAGCATTGCCATTTGATACCACTTTCTTTATTTGAGTAATAAATCTCATCAGCATCATTGCCTTGAAACTAGTTTGAGTGGAAAATGCCAGGGGCTTGAAACATGAAACTAAAGACTAGCCTAAATCCACATTGGGGTAAATACAGGGCCGGGTGTTTTTTGATACCAGTATCAGGGCTTGAATACCAGTTCCTAAACAATACTTATTTTAATCTCCCATTCTAATAAAAGGAAATTTACAATACAGATTACATTGCCTGTAGGGAAATGGGTATATTTTTTATGTTATGAAACTGATTTGAGTGTTAAAAATGTAGACAAAGTGAATAATAACACTGTACCTTCATGCTTCAGGTAAATTTATGTTAAAATAGGAAATTAATATAAAAAATATAGGGAACCCATTCCAGCTGAGGCATAAGTATAAAAAAAATATGCAGCCACAATTTTGGGACCAACATACTGTATTTCCATTGCATTACTCAGTGTGGCTGGTCACCATAATGGCAGATTTAAACACATTTTAGCATTGTTTTTAGCAGGACGGCAGCTACAAGGGAGGCTTTAAGGGCAGAACAGGACACTTAGAACAAGTGTTGCAGTAACGAATCGACTAAATTGATCCAAATCGATTCATAAAAGAGTTAGCAATGAATTTGGCAGTTGATTCGTTGGGTCTTGAGCACGTTGGTATTGTGGCCTGCCTGCACACTGTGTAGTGTAACAGAGGAAAACACAGAGCAGCATGGCTGATGCTTTGGATGCCGGGCAGCCCCGTTGGGCCAAAACATAGTGCAGCATTTATGTAACAAAACTTGAATATGGAGAAAAAAATGTCTCACAGTGGAGTACATTTCGGGCAAACGGGGCTGCGGTGGCTACCGGGAAAATAATGTAAACCTATCTGAAGTTAGCCTACATGTTGTGGTTACTTTAGCCCGCTAGCTAGTCAGACACTATTGTCATAATTATAACTGTTTCATCCATCTCCATTCATCAGACCACCAGACTAACGTTAGCTATTGTTGAGTGAAACTAATACATACAACGCTAGTTTGATTGGCTATAACTGGAGCTGGTTGAAGATTATAGTTTGCTAGTCTCTAGCCATAACAAGTCTAGGTAGTGGGCTAGTGCTCGCTAACTATACCCGAAGATATTGCGAGGATGTAATCATTAGTGACTTGGTTGCAGCCTGTATTGCTTTGGGTTAAATACCGATCTTTGAGAATTGAGGCTTTTGTGTTTATCCGATGAATTGATTAGTTATTAAAATAAACTACAGATTAATCAGTTATTAAAATCATTGTTAGTAGCAGCCCTACTTATAACTGCTAGTTATAATTTCCAAATTAAAACACAGTGTTAAGATTTCTGTCGTATGAAGATAAAGTCTACTTGAAAATTGGCCGGTACTTCCTTGGCTTAGCTATTTAAAAATGTCCTGCATCACACCTCGATGACCCATGTACACATTGATTAGCAATGACTCTCAATCGACCAGTCTTTGATCTGCATGGTTTTACATCACACTTTTGGGACTCTTGAACAATGCAATACTAAAAACAGTACCTGCGAGTATTGGGTTGTCCCTGCTCTCATAATGGAAGCACAAAAAACTCTTTGCCAAGTGGAGGTGAGTTGAGCCAATACCATCAGTAGAAAGCAGCATAAGCAAGCAGCTGTTCCTGACAATCAATAACAGGCTGGACCTTGCAAAAGGATTGTGTAAATGATTGGGATTGAGACTTGGATCTAATCTGAGGCAGCGTGGCTGCAGAAAGAGGACTGCGGCTGATTCATCGGACTGCTCTAAGCTGCTGCATTCAGATGGACACGAGCTGCCTAGAGCTGCTTTAACGGTCCGTCAAGTGAGGCACGCTGGCAAGGCCTGCATGCTACCATCTGTTAGCCTCAGACTGTTACCCTCACTGACCTCACAGAGACCATGTGAGGCAGAGCTAGGCCTGCCAATGCAGTCTGTCAGTCCCAGATACCAGGGGCAGTAAGAGCCACAGTCAGAATGGGCTTTGTGTTTGTCATGTTTGTGGTCACTGTATCTAACTGTACTGCACAAATGTGGTTCTGCTCATTTTGTTTAATATGAGTGAAAATCACAGACTAACTCACAACACTCAGATGATAATATACCACTCATGGTGCTATGTAAAAACAAATATGCCCCAAAGAAATCATCCACAATATGCCACAACTTTGGTAACCAGTAAAGTAAAAGTGCTAAAATCAGAAAAGTTTATGTAATGCATATTGATTATTATCAGTACATGATTTTTTGCAGAACAGAAAAATTGTGCAAGGTGGTCAGTCAGTTGCCGTTTACAAGATAGTCAGGTGTTCTAAGGATGATGTGATTGGTGAAAGGAACAATTCTAATCTTAACACAGTAGGATAACAACCGGTTTACTAAAGATGATTAAAATGTATGGTATGTGTTTTTTGATGCAAAGCACTTCAGTCAAAACAATAGCAGATGTCAGTTGCTGTGCATTGCATCATAACTCTTTCTCTTTATCTCAGTTATTTCTTCTTCATCCTCATCTGTTCTGGATTCCTTTGATGCAGCACATTTAAAATATTAAGGCTGTGATCTTTCATTACTATATGACTTTATATTTTCATTTTCATGGTTGTCAAAATTGATATTTATCCATGCTTTTGTGATATGCATTAATGGGACTTATTCCTTTTTGTTACATCTTCTAACTTTTCATGTTTTTCCTACTCATTAAAGATCTATGGTTGATCACCTGCAGGTTTTAATTTAATTTAATGATAGATGCTGTCATTACAACAGACATGATTGTCAGTAAATATGTCATATGAGAAGGGTTGTTGTTTACAAACAATCCTTATCAGGTCAGGAAATTAATTAAAATGAGACAGACTCCAGCTGATCAAACTAATACCTTTTGTATTGTTGATTATACATCGCACAGAGGTCATTATTGTACATCTAGTAACAGAGTTTTTTAATGAGCATAGAAGTTGTTACTTGTTACATTATTTGATCCACATTGCATTGTAATTCATTGTAGTTATTTATTGTTTTTACAAGTGTTTATCCATTTCCTACAAAGTGACCCTGCCTGTGGCACCCATGTAAGTGAGAATCTGTTTGTCATTTGTGAACCAAGCTGAAGTGAGAGACAATACTAAGTAGCAGTGTTGCCCTAAATCATCCCATCCCCCGCTGCCTGGATTTCTTTTTTGCTACTTTCTGAAAATAGCGCCAAACTGTCAGGTCACAGACAGAAGCTTAAAATAGCACTGAGCCCCATTTTCACCTGCAAAGCAGCAGCCATCGCGACTTTGTCTCCTTTCTGCTATGTACAAGTACCTTAAACTTAAAAGATGGCTGTTGTTGGTCACAGACCTGCAGAGACTGAGGAACATGCATGATTCAGTGAGGGCTGCTCATTAGAGTGCCTTCTTGCTTCCAGGGAAGTTTTAAAGGAGTCCTTTCACTGCTGTCGCCTGTTAGGTAGTTTCCCTATGTGACTTGGAAAAAAACGGATGCCAGAGGTGACAAAAGAACACACTTTCTTTAATCCAGTAGAGGTAAAAAAGGCTGTGGTAAAAGTTGAAGTAGTTTATTCAAGTTCATTACTTCAGTGGAAGTATAGATGTAGAGGAACAAAATACAGTCGTGGAAAAAATTATTAGACCATCAAAAGTCATCAGAAACAATGGTTATGCAATCAAGTACTAGCTCCTGTGTGAATCATGTGACTAAAACAGACAGAAAAGAAAACGTGGAATGCCTAAAAGCACTGTTTTTGTCAGTACAATGCCATAGATATTGATGTAAGAACTGAAATGATTTTTGTTATTATCAAGAAAACCATTGAAAATGGATAAATATCAGCTCTAAAATTAAACTACTAGGAGCTATTTTTGTTATTATATTTGTCCAAACAAATGTACCTTTTAGTTGTAAATTTAGTTGTTAAAATTAACAAGAAATTGAAGAAAACAAGGGGTGGTGTAATAATGTTTTCCGCAACTGTAGAAGTAAAAACTAGGTTCCTAAAGAACATTTCTACTAGGGTAGGATAGGTAATAGGAACTGTAAGATCAATCAAATATGTTCACTATCCTTGCATAATAATCTGCAATCTTGAGTTGGTTCTAGAGCATGTTTTGGGAAGTTAGCTATGAAAATCTAATGTGTTCATCTTTCAGTCTAAGGCTATGTTCAGACTGCAGGCAAATGTGGCCCAAATCATTTTTTTTTGCCCATATGTGACCTGTATTCTATCTATTAAAGACAGTTTGAGCAGGACAAATCTGATTGTTTACAAATCCGACCCAGGCCACTTTCATATGTGGTCCTAAATCTGATATGTATCTGATATTTTGCAATGTGACTTCAGTC
>JAPQRP010000020.1:16743423-16762849 GCA_037367295.1 Apogon hyalosoma
ATTTTGACGGATTTTTGAGCGCCGTGTACCACATAAAATCGGTTCAAGGTCAGTAAGCACAACCAGAATTAATACATCAGACGCACCGAATTATAAGGCGCACTGTCGATTTTTGAGAAAATTAAAGGATTTTAAGTGCACCTTATAGTCTAAAAAATACGGTAATATGAACAAGCACACAAAAATATCTGATTTCACCCAAAAATCCAAATTGTGTGTTGAGAACTGCTGTCTGAACGAAGCCGAAGTTCCTGAGAGATCACATTCAGATAATGGACCTATCCCTAAATCCAACACTTAAGTCCAAGTGTACGCTAAATTTTGAGTCAATGTATCAAGCCATTCCTAAGTAAAGCAAAGATTCACGAAAACTATACTTATGCACAGTAATAAAGTATTTTTACATCATTACTTTCCACTCTGACCGTGACCTTTAAGTACCTGAATATGTCCAGCATTTATAACATGTCGGTTATATAATGCCGTATCAGTGCTGCACTATTAATACATGCATCATGATAAATGCACAGTTAACTTTGTTGTGACAGTAAGCAATATTGATACAGTGTTACTTTATTTTAATCGCATCCTTACTGCATGTTTCACCAGCCTGCATTTGAGTTGTGAAGGCGTTAATGAATAATGTACGTCTAGCTAATAACTGAAGGCAAACGTGAATTACTTAGTGATATTGATTTCATGCTGTACAAACACAGCCTCCCTCACTCTCATCAATATTTTGTCAATGTTGTCCTGCCAGTAACATGTCATGATGTGGGAACAACCTGCACACGTGTGATCGTGGCATCCCGATTTGCTTATGGCGATGAGTGATTGTCTGCGTCGTTCCCTCCCCCTTCCTCTGCTGTTCGGCTGTGACTCGCCTTAAGATTTACTGTAAGGCCAGTTTGCCAATGGCAGCAGTCACAAGGGGAGAGGAAGAGCACAGGAGGAGGAGGAGGAGGAGGAGGAGTGGGCAGAGAAATGCAGACAGAGATTCCCTTCTCCTCTCCCATCCCCCACGTTCTCCCACACTGTCAACACAGGGCATCCTGGCTGCAGCCGGTGGCTCCACAGCGCCACTGCAGTGGGAAGGTGGAGGAGGATTTTACAGTGCATGCTGGTTCAGGCAGACTGCTGTCAGCTGGGATCTAAGCACTGGCTCTGAGTGATATGTGACTCAAGAGGCTGCAGGTCTGAATGTAAACCAAACACAGCAGCCGCGGCGCATACTCGGCATCATATCATTTATTGTTTAGAGCACATTAGCTGTTGTGTTTGGAGCCAATGTGTTACTCTTTTAGGCTTTAACATAATCTGTCACATCAGGTTATTAGACTCTGCTTCTCTTTGGACAGTTTTTTAGTTGAACACTAATGGGAGTTATCTTGTTTGAAAGAGCATAGACCTAGATTTAGCCATATTTATTTATCTGACATGGACATAATAGCATTTGAACTGAAACATACAGTATGATTAAGCGCTTATAGTGAAATACTCAGTTACAGCTCCTGTCCACAGGAGGTCTTTTATTTGAAAAAGACGGATACAGGTAGAATCTATATTATAAAAACCAAGTGGCCTCTGTGTGGGTGCGTGCTTGTATGTGTGTCTGGGGATTCACACAAAATCCGGAAAGAGCTGACTGCTGCAGTTTGGTATACTTATGTATTTTTAGTCAAGGAACAGACTAGTGAAAACAGCAAGTTGATAGGACCAATTTTTTGGGAGATATTTGTAATTTTGGAATACAATAGCCTTTCAACCATGTTGCTATACCCAGAGCACTTTGGCGGTGACTATTGGAAAAATGTGGTACAGCATGCACGAATACACAACAGCATAAAAACTACCACATCTCGAATCCGTGGATGTCCATGGATCAGCACGCTTGTGAAGGTAATAAAACCCTACAATGTATAAGAAAACATCACATGTGAGAACAGCATTTATGTTTCAGCCATAATTCAGCCTCAGTTAAAGCCATTAAAATTGTGTTGTGTTTTCACCTGATGGTAGTTCCATAGTTTTGCCTTTTTAATGGAGAGGTGTGAGTCAGTTTTTGATTAAATTAGGTTTTACACCTTGCAATGCAATTTTTAGTTTACTGTAGGTTAGAGCTGGGCAAAATGACAGAAAAAAAATTAATCTAGATTTTTTTTCCATTGTTATGGACGATTTACTATTAATTTTGGGCAACATGAACCAAAGACAAAACATCAGGCAAAAAATACACTAATTATTTACTAAAAGTATATGCCATATATGGCTGGATATGCACATTCACAGTTTATTGGAAAAAATAAGGTTGCAAGAATAATAGGTATAATCTTCAAATCAAGCAAAACCTCCATTAATTGAATCTATTTGATATATTGTAGGTACTGTAGGTTTTATTTTCTGTCCTTTTTGTTTTTGTCATTATTCATTCTCCCTTTTTTGGTAGAAAAATGTAAATCTTCATTATGTAACTAAATGAACTTTCGGCCCTTTGTCACACTCTAATAATTTTGGTGAAATTACTTCTTGTTGGCCAATCACTGATATTGTTCAATACAGACTCTATTTATCTGTGATACAATGACAAGTTGGCTTTAAGTTAGTTTCCACTTAGTAACGCCTGCACAATGTAACATGAGAACACTCGCATACTTTGTCTACACCAACGTACATAAATACATTCTCATCATTCCGCTAACCCAGCATAGTTTTTAATGCTTTGTCCATCACAGTATTGTGTTGGGAGGTCAAAATCCGAGTCACTGCTGTCTTTTTTAATAAAGTAAAACCGAAACAGAGCATATGATAGTGTTTCTTTTCGCCACCTTCACCACAGTAAACAGCAGCAGTATATTTATGTCCACAAACACCCAGTAACCACAAAGAAACATATTGAAATGTTTGCAGTATGGAGCTGTTGTAAATTGGAAGTGAAAGCAGCCCAACAGCTGCATATGATTTAATAAGAGGCCTAATTTAGAGCACAGTGTGTCTGCAGTGTTAGTGATGGCTCAGTACAACGTGACCAGTATAACGAGGCTTCACTTTATAGTAGAATTAGGATCATAAAAGAGCTAAAACCTCAACGTTATATAACTCTATTGTTCTTGCCATCAATGTCTGTTGTACTTGAACTGTTTTTAGAAGCAGTCCTTTCTCATTCGTAAATGGTGTCACTTAGGATCGAGCTGTGTTTGTAGCAGTGGCTGTGATTGTGATTGGGAGTTGTTTCCCTGGTGGTTTCTGTTATTTTGTTTACCCCCTCTAGATCTAACATCACAGCAGCCTACTTGCTGACACTTGTCTCTGTGGATAATACAGTTCTCCCTCACTAGAGACACAGGGTCCAGGCGCAGATAAATATCTCTGAGCCAACATGCCAGAGAACAACATCCACTCTACTGCTATCTGGGCCACGGAGTGGTTCTATGTCTCCTGGGTCACTGACTGATCCCCAAACAGCCTCACGACAGCAACCACAGTCTCTTGTCAAGGTGATGCAACTAGCTCTAAACTTGCTACTCCTGTTTTTGATGAGAAGGCTGCTCCTGTTGTTTGAGCAGAGATTAGAGCTAATAAACATAAAACCAGTATCAGTAACTATAACAGTTTGTTCCAACACTATATTTTAGGGCTGAGTAACATATTGGTTTCTTATTTTCTCCTGTCACTGAAACATCAACAACAGCAGATTTCTGAACAGTGTCCCCCTGACTGTGGTGACCCATCCTATCTGTGCTAATGTAAATTACACATTGTGCGGTAAACTGAAATGTAAATATGATACAACAGAACATAGTAATTACCAGGATGTACACTCAAAACAGTCAAATGCTGCGTTTCCACTACGTGGAACCAGCTCAACTTGACTCAGCTTGGGTACCAGGTACTATTCCTGGAGACTGTTTCCATTACAGGATCCTACTGACTTTAGAGTACCTGGATGTCATAGCGACACTGCGTGTAACTTCTGGGATGTTTCCTCAGAGAGCTGCTGATAAGCTCACTCATTGTGTGTTGCCCTGTCAAGCTCACGCTGAATTTTTTCATCAGCCACCAAGGACAGAAAGGTCTGAACCTCCTTGACTGACCACAGTGTAGTTTTGCGGGCCACCATCATGTGGATTAACCTACCGGTATATTTACCGTAAACTTCCGAATCTGTTAAAAAAAATGAAAAAAAGATGGGTTGCACATTGATGACGCAATGATGCAGAAACAACTCTCTGACCAATAAGTGGTCTGCAGTGTTTACATGTCACGTTTTAGGATCTCTTCACCTGTTTTGGAACCTTGGCCAAGCAGGTACCAAAAAACTAGTACCAGGTACTAGATTAAATTCCAGGTTCTTTTACGTTATGGAAACGCAAAAAAGTTGAGTCAGGCCGGTACTACATTGCAGAAACACGGCAAAAATGTGGAGTGTGGAATGCTGGAGATTTCTCACTCTCAATAATTGCCAGTGTTGTAATACAAACAAAAATAAAAGTGAGTTCCAGGTGCTCTGGCTTGTTCCCACCATCCAAAGACATGCGCCCCTAAAACACCCATAAGTCTGAATGTGAGAGTGAATGGCTGTTCATCTCTTTACATCATTCCTGTGATGTGAATTGGCAACGCTGCATTTGCCTGTTGGTAGCTGGGATAGGCTGCAGCATCCTTGCAACCCTCCCGAGAATTAAGCGGTTTGGAAAATAAATTAATGAATAAGTTAGGGAATAATGCAGCACATAATGAGCATAAAGGTACGTTTAACAGCACAAATACCAATTAACCATTAGAAGCAGCAGCAAAGAGTATTGCGTTGCTGTTTACTTTCCGTTAAGTGTGGAGCAGCTGGTTTTATTTGGACGGCACAAGTAAGCACACTATGTATGCAGTGTTGTACATGGATGTATACTCCATTTGAGAAACACTGAAGAACTTTCCAGACATGCAGTGGCTATTTTGGCAGATAAGGAAAAGTATTTTTGGATAATAAAAAAGATTAAAACCTCATAGTGTTTATTTTTTCATGGCCATATCGCTCAGACTTACTACATTAACTGAACATAATGCAGTTTTAGAATATTATGTGGCTGGATCATGTTTACTGTTGCAGTAGCCAGGTGTCTATCAGGTTTCTGTTTGAGCATTAATCCCACCTTCCTTTAAATATCAACTTAACAGTGCTAAAGCTGTCAGCGTGGGTTGTCAGAAGAGCTGTCATTGTCTGAACCTGACTGCCTCAGCATTATTAAGGCCACAGGTCCTGCAACATGTTTTGCTTCGAGATGATTAAAATCTAACATCCTGGGAAATGAAATGTAAGCCAGTGATCCCGGTACCCAGGGGACAGCGTTCCATCCACTTAAATGCCATTAAATGCAGAGAGTGGGTTTCTTCTGGGAGAGGGGGCACATACTCAGCTGCAGGCGTTACATGGCTGATTATTCTCAGGGGAAACAGGCTTTGAGCTGCCTCTGATTTGGAATGAGCCCGTAGGCAGTCAGAGAGTGTAAAAGCGGTAGTTCTCAGCCTTTTCAGATTGTGAAACATCAGATTAAAAAAAAGTGTTGAATGATGAAAATGTTGTAATGTGGAAAGACATTGGCTACATTTCAGCAGTAGAACACACCCTGTGTTAACCAGCTTCAGCTTATTTGGGCTGTGAAAGGTTATGTAATTGTGTCTCCGTCTGCCCACTCCCTCTGAATATGAGAGATTCTGATGTGTGAGAACACTGGGGAGAAATGTTGTTTAGGATCAGTGAAACCTGTTGTGATGTCTGTTGCATCCACAATGTGCCACCAGTACCCACATGGATTGTCTCTGCACCGAGCTCTGATCACAGGGCTTTACATTTTCACCTGCTGTTATATATCCTGCGAATGGTTGTATTTTTGCTGATGCTGACACGTTCGCTTCAGAGCTAGTGCTTAGATTATATGTTCTCTAATGCGTTTGCCATTTTTAACAAAAAGCTACATCACACAATATAAATCTGTATTTTTCAGCTCACTGTCTTTTTTATACTCTCAAAGCAGTTTTAAAACTGCTGCTGTAACCTTACCAAAACTTGAGATACTGTCAATAAAAATGTACCAAAGCCATTTATACACTTGCATTTAAAGTGAACACATTCCTCTTGTGCAATTTATGTCATGAAAAACTCAGTTTTCACTTTTACACAACAGCTACTTAAACAATACTTTGTGCATTCAGGGTTTTTTCCTCAGAGATTGTGTAGGTAAATATTGGATCTCAGGTAGATTTACACAGACACATAACAGTATCATAAAACACAGTGTTAATATTAAAAGTGTAAAAATATTGCAGCATTTGATCTATATATTTAATATATTCAGTAGAAAATGTTTTATGTTCTTTCCTATTGTGTTATCTTTAACTTTATCAAATGCAAACAAAGCATTATCAAAAATGTGACAGCAAATCTGATAACTGAAGTACTTTATTCCTGCAACCCTCATGGATTAAGCGGTTCAGAAAATGGATACATGGATCTTCTTTGCTATTTTTAAGTTGAATTTAAAGTTTTAACACTGAGTACTGGACTGAAGATGAGCTCTATGTTAGCATGGTATAGTGTGAATAAAGTGATGCTCATTGTTCAAAACTAAAGCTCCATTCTCTCCCTAATTTTGATTCATTGTAATATATAGAATATGGCACAATGAAACTATAGCTGTATCAGCTGTCTACTGTTCACTTAATTAATGACACTGCGCATTTTTGTCATGTTAAAATAGAAAAAAGAAACATATACTTTACATACATGTCGAAATCTGATAGGAAGGCTCGTACAGTCAGTTTGTCTGATACCAGATTACAGTAACCAAGTTTCTCTTTTGTATGGCAATGAAAAAACATATTATTTGATGAAGCTGACTACAACCTGCTTAGTTCTTGCTTTTTCATTTTTTAATGAGGGTCTTGCCTAGTGCCGCAACAACAAATTAATTAAATCGATCCAAATCGATTTTTAAAGAGTTGGCAACAAATTCAGCATTCTTGAGCACGTTAGTATTGAGGTCTGCCTGTCCCGCATGCTGTGTAGTGTAACAGAGGAAAACACAGAACAGCATGGCTGAGGCTTCTGATGCCGGGCCAGATTTTTAAAGCTAATTTTACATTATGTTCCCGGTGGCCATGGCAGCCCCGTTTGGCCCGAAACGTAGTGTAACAAAACTTGAATATGGAGAAAATAATGGCCAAAATCCTATGGTGCACTTAATTTCGGGCAAACAGGACTGCCGTGGCCTCTGGGAACATAATGTAAACCTAGCTTAAGATAGTCTACTTGTCATGATTATGTTAGCCCGCTAGCTATCATCATAATTACAACGCTTTCATCCATCTCCGTTTATCAGGCCTACCGATCTTTGAAAATGGAGTCTTTTGTGTTTATGAATTGATTAGGCATTAAAATAATCTACATATTAATGAATTATTAAAATTATTGTTAGTTGTAGCTCTAGTCTTGCCTACAACTTCTAACTAGGCTTACATGAGACGTGGTAGGATGAAACACTTGGATCCAGTTTAATGGATGTTTGTGCCTTTATGTGTTGTCTGGCTGAGCTGTAGATTTTGCATCGTGGTGTGTTCTTTGTGCATTTACACCTGCATATAAAAGGGGTTTAGTGGAGTAGTTGATCCATGTTGAACTTTGTGAGTAAATTGAATTTATTGTCTCTGTTAATGAAGATGGTGACATGTGCCCCATTAAATCTCTGCTCCTCTAAGATAGGATGGTGTTACGCAACTAAATATTGGAACCACAGTAACATGGTTAGAGGTCTGTTTCTGTTACGCTTTTGTTTTTTTGCCTCTGCCAAACCAGTTACGTTGATGTAATTGTTTATCTGCATGTGCCCATTACTGATGTTCAAAGGTCCTGGGTCAAGGACTAACCCATTAAATGGTTGCATAAATTCATATAAATTTAACTTTCACCACATTGTAAGATAAAGCATATAATTTCTCACAGAATTGCACATATAATAATATTGACCTTGAACATATTTACTTTGCAGGAAAGCCTATAGATTGTCAACCCTGAAAACTTCCATTTAAGCAGATCCTGTGTTTAGATACATGTTTGTCTATCCTCATTATTTCACAGCCAAAATAGCTATTATGTTGTCCATGCTGAGACTGAAAAGGTGTCAGAAATTGAATTTAACCAGATAACTTGCAAATTGCTGACAAATTTCTCATACTGTCCTGACTGTACTGGTCTGTAAATCACATTCACTGAACAGCAGGGGATAGAATGAGCACTCCCCATTCACTAATGAATCTCTCTCTCTTTTCTTTTGCAGGCTAGGTGTGTGCGTGCTGACCTCATGGTGTAACAGGAGTAAAGATGAGCATTAGCAGTGATGAGGTCAATTTCCTGGTCTACAGATACCTACAGGAGTCAGGTATTCCCCTACTGTCCCCTTATATTTAATGTCTTCTTATCAACGGGCGGAGCGGGACTTCAGAGGGCTGAAAGGGATTGTTTTAATGAATCTGTTTCGTATGCATTTTAATATTCCCTGCAGTTACATTTTTTTATTATATTCAGCTGTGTGTGTTAGTGCTAGCTGCAACTACCTTCCAGTAATTTTTCCAGGAGTCATTCTGGTCTGATGCGCTTTATGTGGATCGTCTATTAAATGTGCCGGTGGTCCTTTTGTTTATTATTACTCTGTTAATAAGATTTTAGGGCTGACAGAAGGGTTTGATGTCTGCTCTGCGGGTCTGATTGACGGCACCTCTGGACTCCCACCAAATGGTAGATTTAGTAGAAGGTTTGTGCTGTGGTTGTGGTTCAGGAGACACAATAACAGGACCCTTGAGCAGTGTTGTCATGTAATGTTTCAGGTTACTTGTGGTGTAACAGACCATAGTTGATTCACTACTCCCTAGTCTTTGATATACATGTGGATTGTACATTAAAGTACAGTTTTACTGCCAAATTTTTCTAGCTCTGAAAATTTTAAGCAATTGTGATGCCTAATAACCCCCCAATTCTCAATGTAGTCTTACAGTGAAAAGATGCGGCCTGAATAGTTTTGGTTGATGTAAACAGAGCATGTTAAAAGTCTGCCATCGTGGTTTGTGCAGCATCTGAAGATCACAAAAAGACTCCTGTGTCATTTATATGTGAGCATTTTGATTCACCTGTAAAATCTATTGATGATGTGTTTTGGTTAAATGAGCTTGAGTTGGGTTGTTCTCCAGTTTTGCAGTTCTGGTCTGGTTGCAGCTTAAAAATTAATTCTGAACGGCTGAACAGACATTTGTCATTATGATAGGCTGTGTCAAATTAAAAAAAAGTGTCCCACATTGGCAGTCAGTGTCGATAGCATCATGTTGCTAAATCTAGCTTGTTTTGCTTTAATAAGCAACGGGACAACCTGTGATTTACTCCAGGCTTATGTCTGTATCATAAGAGATTACATTTCAGCAGATGGAGGGGGAAGATGGGCATGGTGAGCATTGGTTGTCTTTTAGAAAGGTAATGTGTTTTGGGGCGATATGATATGGCAATAATTTGAAGCCGAAAAACATAAGAAACGCATGTAAACAAAGCATTATTATAAACGTGTCAGCAAATCTGATAACTGCAGTGCTTTAGTCTGGCATAGATGGTGCTGCTTTTTCTCATTATTTAGTGTTTATTGATGGTTGTGAAGCCAGTTTAGAGATACATTAGCGCCACCAGGTGAACTAGAGTTGCTTTACTTTCAGTCCATGGCTTTGTCAGTCTCATTTCTCCCCATCTGTGCAGTGGAAGTTCAATACTTAGTGGTAAAATCTGGTATAGTGGTCTGGTGTTTGGCTTCATGTCAGACCGGATTGAAAAGTTTCACGCTGGCCTAACAGTAGAATGAGCTCATCTGCTACAGCTGCTATGTTTTGGAATATGGCATGTAGAACGGAACTCCACCAAGTTCACCAATTTAGCCAGACCTTAACTGTGTAAAATTAATTAAAACAAATTAAATGCTTAAAATAATTAAATCACATTTCTGTTTTTTCTTCATGCATCTATTGTCAATACTTTATGGGTCAGCTCAGCATTTTTCTTGCATTGGGAGTAGGTTTAATCCTGCCAAGAGACAAACCTGAGTGATTGTGTTACCTCTGCCCCCAATAATGTGGGATAAAGTCTAGTACAATTCATTTCAGTTGAATAGTATTTGTAAAAGAAGCCTCTCCAGTAATATGAAACACTTTTCTGAGATTAGTTTGAGGGAGAATAATAGAAAGTCCTGGTGGAGAAAATGTAAAAGTTATAGGATCATGTTTTATAATAAGCACACGATTGATTTTTCCATTAAAGAAAACTTAGAAAGTGTTTAATCTGATTTAGGTTTTTTTGCAACCAACTGAATTTACAACCCCCTGCCTGCCACGTTTTTTTTAAATATATATATATATATATTTAATAATATCAGAATTGCTTTCAAATGAAACTTTGTTTTAACATTGACCATAATTTAGGTGATGTTCCTTGCCAGTGTTAAAAGAGTGATATTTGCTTTTTTAAATGGAATTATGCATTTTAAAACATTTCCCCGTGGTCTACATAAACTGTAAATGCTATGCTTGGGTCTGAATTCTTCATTAATTCAACCCCACAGGCCCATCTTCAACCATATTTGAGTAATGACACCAGAAAGGTTGTTTTGAGCACTGGCCCTTTAAATGCAAATGAGCCACTTCAGGCCCCACCCCCTCCAGGTTGTTGACTGTGCTGCTCTGTCCTGTTCAACCAACAACTGAACATTTTAGGTAACGGGCTTGAAGTTTGGACATATTTTCAGTATGGACTACAACTGATGCTGCTGACAATTATGGCGTAGTTGGAGAAATGTTCGTCGGAAGTCTTGACCATATATGTGCAAATGCCGTGACATAACTAGTTATAGACGTAACAAATTAAGTAGGAATTAAAACAGTTTACAACAGTTTAAAACAGTTTTCCAATTTTTGCCCAAATGAATATAAAGATAGCTTTGCAGCACTTGGAGGGTTGAAATTCAAACTTTATGAATCATTAGGGTCTAAATACACAAATAAATGCACCAAAGACTAATAAAAGTGAATTTAGCAAAATACTACCCCTTTAATATAACATATGGCAGCTGTTTAGATAGCAGTGTGATTGGAAACCATAGTGTGATGCCCATCTTTATATACCTGTTCGCTCCAGATCCTGACAGAACGTTAAGTCTTCTATTGTCATTGGGTGGCAGTTGTTAGTTTGCTGTGGTGTTGACACAACAGTATCAGCGTGGTTCAGTTGTATTTATGCTGCTGGTGGTCAAACAGCCCTGCATGTCTGTGTCACAGTTTGACGTTACACTTCACAGAGGAAGGAGAGATTGTGTCACGCCTCGTCCTAAAAACAGTCCATGTCATACACGTAGAGGCAGGCATATTCCTGCAGAGCAGCCGTGCAGAGCGCTGACCTGCACGGCAGTAGTACATCTGGATCTATGTGATAAACTGTTAGTTCAGACACAGAGAGCCATTGATAGTTAAAGGGGTCATTCATAAATTCAGAGGGTAGGGAACAGAAAATCAGTTCCAAGTTACAAATTATCTGCTGATCACTCCCTGAACATGAATAAATATCTGTAAGGACCATATATACGTAGTGAAGCTGAATGCATGGCTAATACTGCAACAGTGTAAAAGAATGACTGCAGTAAATGGTCTCACTTTAAGGGGAAAAAAAATGACACCATGGCGAAGTGCAATGCATGTGGGAAGCTAATTAGGTATTCATTGATTATTGGGACGGATAGAGTGAAGGGAGAGTAATCAATGGCATTACTCTTGTGTACAGTGAAAAAATACACGTTAAAAAAAAAACATACAAAAATGAATTTCCACAACACTTGCTGACATGGATGCATTATATTCACTTATTCAGTCACAGAATTAACTTCACCTTAGACTATACCAGTTGTTTAAAAATATGCTACACTATCTATCTAGTCTGTGTGTCTGTATTTCCCTGACTCTCTATGTCTTTCACAACTTGGCACAGTTTGGTACAACAACAAATACAGAGACAGTTTGTATATTGAATTTGTGTTTTATTGATTGCAGTCGTGGGTTGTGGTCCAGTCATGTTATCATGCATTATGAGTGTGTTACTCCGTTGTCCGAAATGCAGGGAAACCATTGACCCTTACAAAGCCAGGCCCGTATTCCACTGCTGATGTGTGAAATTAATCTCTTTCTCTTTATGAAGTTACAGAAACCTGTACGTGTCAGTGCATTGAATAAAGCTGTTTTTTTTTTTTTTTTTTGGTCGAATAGTATCTATTTCCCAAAGCACGCTCCCTTTACAAATTAAAGTCTGTCATGGTGCAGCAGCTCAATTTCAGGAAAAACAATGTGTTCTAATGATGCAAGATGTCACATACCACAGTTATCATCATTCTGTTCACTCTATAGACACAGTGATTATGTGTACATGCGTAAGACATTACTTTTTTGTCCTTAATCCATAAAAGAAAATATTCTGATTAAGTTGTTCATATTTTCATTGCTAGCTATTTCAAAAGATCACATACCATGCTGGCAGTTTTATCCAGTAACTTGCATCATAGCCTGTTGCCAAGCTCATGTGAGTACTAAGACTACATTCAGACTGCAGGCAAATATGGCCCAAATTCTTTTTTTTTTTTTTGGCCAAATGTGACCTGTATCCAATCTGTTAAAGACAGTTTGAACAGCACAAATCCAATTTTTTCAAATCCAACCCAGGCCACTTTCATATGTGGGCTTAAATCCGTTACGTATCTGATATTTGCAGTGAGACTTCAGTCTGAATGGCTACGTCGCATTTATCCAACCTTTACGTCATTGAAATGCGACAAACGTCACAATTCTGCATCCCAGGAGTGTTACTTCTGTAAACACAGTGCGTGCCTGCGTGGACCTTTTTCGCGCATGCGGGTCACTTCCAGAGTCGCATTCAGTTCATATTCAAAAGTGACAGAAGTCACATTTAATGTGTAATATGAACGAGCACACAAAAAACAAAAAATCAGATTTCACCAAAAAATCCGAATTGTACATTAAGACCTGCTGTCTGAATGTAGCCTACATGACCAGTACAGGTACACTTTAAGCAACATCAATATTTAACTATAATATTTCTGATGTTTACATGTGGCCATACATACCATTATAAATAAGATTTTTTTTTCCAGTTTTGGGCTGGTTACAGATGACCAGCAATGTGAACACAGCCCCCTTTCATTCCTTCAAACATCTTGTAGACAGGCAAGCGTCATAGTAAGGAATGCATGATCCTAAAAATCTAGGCCAGAACTGATAATGACATAACAGTTTGGTGGATAGCATTGTTGTGCTTGTGCTTTCAGGCTCAAATCACATTTTATGTCAATGAATTCGACGTCAACTATACTTCATTTAGTTTTCCACACATGCCATTAGAGTTGCACACAGTTCAGCAACACAACACTGACCTTTTAGCTAAATAAAACAGAACTGAACAGCAGACTAAAATCAAATGAATATCATCTTACTGGTACTGATATTCAGCCAATGGATCAGTTCATCCCTATTTATAACATCAGTACATTTCCAAAAACCTGTTGATCTCCTCTTTCATAATGCTTAAATGTAGGAGTGTTTCTGGTTCCAATCAGAATTTTGTCTGCTATTCTTTTGTGCATGTATCTCTAGGAGATCTTTGTCTCTAGCCCAGCTGACAGCTGGGAGCTATGTGTCATAAAAATCCAAATGTGCCTCATTTTCTGAATGTGATGTATACATGTCCAAAGAATGCTCCTAAAAACTCAATAATATCAGCATGTCACATGTTTGGGATATCCAGAGGGAATATGCTGTTTACACGACACCTGTCACATTCAGGATGTTTGAAATATTAGTGTGTATGTTAACATAGTGACTGCTGCCATTTCCAAACAGACCCACACTGTATAGAAACATGGAGAAATTAATGCTATTGTTGTATATTTTAACTGGTATGTTGAGAACATTTTATGTCATATTTTCATGTTGTCTTTGTGTTTTTCTGTTTTCAGGGTTCTCCCACTCAGCATTTACATTTGGTATAGAGAGTCATATCAGCCAGTCCAACATTAATGGTGCTCTGGTTCCCCCTGCTGCCCTCATCAGCATCATCCAGAAGGGCCTGCAGTATGTCGAGGCTGAAGTCAGCATCAATGAGGTTAGAACACACACAGACTCTCATCAGGCTGCCCTGCTCTTCTCCACACTCTCCAGTCTGACTGATGGTCTCTCCCGCTCTGTAGGACGGCACGTTATTTGATGGGCGGCCGATCGAGTCTCTGTCCTTGATTGATGCTGTGATGCCGGATGTGGTTCAGACCAGGCAACAGGCATACAGGGACAAGATGGCCCAGCAGCAGGCTGCTGCTTCTGCCCCAGCGTCGACCACTGGGGGCAGCATTGCCGGCAGTGCCAAGAATGGAGAGAATACTGCCAACGGGGAGGAGAACGGAGCCCATGCCTTAGCTAGTGAGTAGCAGCAAACTGACTTTCAACCCTTGTTTCAGGTAAAATGTGTGACCTTTGTCTGTGGGTAAAAATTAACCCCCGTCTAATGTCTGATAAAACACACATTGTTTACAGCTTTTTAGCCAACTTTATTGTGTCATTGGTGCAACTTTTACACTTTTTTTTAAATATATGGTTAATAGACCTCATAGAGAAACCTACTGCACTTTCTTTTTGAGGAAAATAAAAGCACAAATCATAAATTACAATGGCTATGGTTAAGATGATAATATTAATGTTACTAATAATGGATGCAAATGACAGCAGATTATTATCTCTGCTGCCATTCTTCCAGTCTTCCAAACTCTAAATAACATTTAATTGTCTCTAAAGCATAAAATGTACTGTACAACAAAAGAGTATGGAAAGATTAATGGTCAAAATTTTTATTCCATCTTCAGGTACAATGTTTTTAATCACAGTTTTTTAAAGAAAAATTGTTCAGTGTACACATTTTACTCAATTCTGTGTTAGACCGTTCTATCCAACTACATTTAATCTCATAACTGCAGCTTTTATACTTTTGTTATCAAACACACTCAACACACAGCGGACAAAAATCACTATGCTTTACTGAAAGTAATGTTGATTAATTATTTTTGTGCAGAGCATAACATTGGATATCCATGTTTAATTTGGAAAACTAGGTGAAATAAAATCTTACTTCACAGATCAAATTTAGAGATTGGTTTTACCCCAGGACATCAGTAGAAGAATTTCTTTGCTTGGTGTCTGTGTTTGACCCATCACACTGTGCTCTTAAGACAACCATGCAGACCTGATGGAGGTGGATGGAGACGTGGAGATCCCTCAGAACAAGGCCATGGTCCTCAGGGGCCACGAGTCCGAGGTCTTCATCTGTGCCTGGAATCCAGTCAGTGATCTGCTTGCGTCAGGGTTAGTCCAAACCATTTTTAATCTAATCTGATTATATGGGAAAGACGGACAGAAATATTACTGGGTTGCAAACAGTGAACTTTGGATGCTTTCATAGTAATTAATGAGACTATTTTATTATTATTATTTTTTTTTTTTAGTGTATGGTCTCTTCATTAATGTGGTAGAAATTTGTAAAAATCGATAGAGCAATAGCAGATGTTCAGAGGGTTTGTAGGGGTTGGTATCATTGGAATTATATTGACTATAAATTGATTTGGCTATTGATTCTTGTTTCAGTTCCAAAATAAACAGTATACTAGCATTTACTAAATGCATTCAGTACAAAGGTATGATATAAAAATGTGATTTAAAACAACTTCTCAAATCAATCCACATAATTACATATTGCACCACTGGTTCTAATGATGTGGATGGAGGAATTAGTTGAGGGTTTTTTTTTCCATCTAATTGAATCATCTTTGTGTGTCTTAGGTCTGGAGATTCGACGGCTCGGATTTGGAACCTGAGTGAGAACAGTACAAGCAGCTCGACACAGCTGGTCCTGAGACACTGCATACGAGAAGGAGGACAGGATGTCCCCAGCAACAAAGACGTCACCTCACTAGACTGGAATGTAAGGACACACGTGCACAATCAATCACCCAGTCAGGGGTGTATCAAATTCAAAGTAAACAAAGTGAAAAGTGTGGAAATAGTAGGAACCATCTTAAACAAACTGCTGTCCAAAAGTCATTTCAGGGTCTTAATATATATTTTACCTCACTAAAGCTTTGGGAAACGGTGAAAATGCAGCTCTAAAAAGTGAGATCGAATTTCAAACGCAGATTACTACAAACAGAAGAGCTCCCAGTGCAAACTGAACACAAGCGATAATGACATCTAACAGAGTGCAGTGTTCCCTCAGCTGTGAACTGGAGCCAAAGGCACATATTTCCAGGAAAGTTTCCACACTGATGGAAATAACAGGCCTCACCTAATTCACTTCAGTTTTTTTCATATAGCTCCAGATCACAACAAATGGCATATTGTGAGGTTTTACATTACTGATACGTGTGTGTGTGTTTGTCTTTGACAGAGTGAAGGAACGCTGTTAGCAACAGGCTCCTATGATGGCTTCGCTAGAATATGGACGAAAGATGGTAAAGCACTTTTGATTTCTTTAGATGTATGTGCTGTTTGTGGAAGTAAACCTATATTTCAGTTTATCAGGTGTATCTGAAAAAGACAGTATTATAGTTTTAAGCCTTTATATGGCCTGTTGTGTTGCCAGTTTTTTTGCTCATTTTAGTCGCGGAAAAAAATATTAGACTCAAAAGTCATCAAAAACAATGGTTATGCAATCAAGTACTAACTCCTGTGTGTATCATGTGACTAAAACGGACAGAAAAGAAAACATGGAATGCCTAAAAGCACTGTTTTTGGCCATAGCTATTGATGCAAAACCTTACGTAATTTTGGTTATTATCAAGAAAACATGGAAAATGGCTAGATATCAGCTCTGAAATGAAACTACTATGAGCTATTTTAGTTGTCATCATTATATTTGTCTAAACAAATTTACTTTTAGTTGTACCAGGCATTAAAATGAACAAGAAATTAAAGAAAACAAGGGTGGTCTAATAATGTTTTCACGACTGAAAACTGCAGTTCTTATGGGTCTTTTCTAACCTTAGACAATGCCGCCCCCTAGTGGCAGATACATATACTGCTGATGAATCCCTTTGAGTGATCGCTTTGTACTCATTGTTGCTGTTTAGTCATGGCTTCAACATCCAGTTTGATATGACTACATGTGCTAATCCACTGAGATCCAAACATTCAGACTACATTTAGAGGTGTTCTAGGACACAAACGGCCACATTTATGTAGCAGTGTAAACACAAACACATCCTGGGCCACACTCTGCTGATATCCTCTGAGAAAGCGTGCAAGGTAGAGGTGGACGGTAAAGTTTTTTTTAAAAGGCTGATATAATAATAATAGTTTGGAGCAGGAAGAAGCTGATAACTGATTAATTAGGTATTATCTTTAAAACCTTAGACATCTGACATCTGAAATTGACTAATTTTATTTTATTAAAAACAAGGTGAGTCTCGAACTGAACACTATGTGATGGTAATACATCCACTTATAAATCTGAATGAAGTAATTAGTGAAAAAATGTAAAGATGAACATTTAACTAATATGCAGTTGTTTATCTCTTGACCTATTCTTATTTACAATTATTTTCATTTAAGTATGATAGCTATTGGCCCTAATGTCTCCCTCACCCAAGGTACTGAGTGCTGTGTTAATGCTAATACTGGGTTCTGTGTGAAGTAGGATGGGTAAAATGCAGACACTACTTATCCCTACGAGGATAATAAAGTCAGTTAATCTTTAATCAGTCAAACTGATTACATGGTCTATTTTTAGTGTAAGTACATATGAGTAGTGCTTAGACACTGTTTTGGCGGCTGCTGTTCACATACTCAGAGGACATCAGCTGATCATGTCTCCGAGTCTGTCCTACGATACATTCATGTTCAGAAAATGTGGACATGTGCCTCCTTGACCATCTCTGATGTCTCCATGAGTGATCGGATCTCAATGTCAATGGATCAAACCTTACATTAGAGCTGTCCACTTCTGACAGATCACTAAAGAGACACGTTACTGCCAGATCTGAACAAGACCATGGTGTGTTATGTCCTTTATCATGGTTTTTGCATTGTATTCTTACACAGTGTGTTCCTTTTATCTCTTCAGGTAACCTGGCCAGTACACTCGGCCAGCACAAAGGTCCTATCTTTGCTCTTAAGTGGAATAAAAAAGGCAATTTCATCCTCAGCGCAGGAGTAGACAAGGTAAACCAGGATCGTCTTTCTCAATATCCAAACCAATTCAGTAGTGTGTCATCACTACCAGCCCTAACTTTACATGCACATTTATCTTAGACAACAATCATATGGGACGCCCACACAGGAGAAGCCAAACAACAGTTTCCCTTCCACTCAGGTAAAACAGCTTCCTCACAGCTCTATGCGTGTCTTGTCCCATGTCCTATTGATTTATTCACTCGTCCCTCTGTTCCACAGCTCCAGCACTAGATGTGGATTGGCAGAGCAACAACACATTTGCCTCTTGTAGTACAGACATGTGCATCCACGTCTGTAAATTGGGACAGGACAGACCCATAAAAACATTCCAGGGACACACAGTAAGTGGTTTGGAAGTGCGTGTGTGTGTGTTTGTGTATGTGTGTGTGTGCGCGCGCAGCTGTCCCCCCACAGTTGAAAAGACTGTCATGATTTTTTGTTTTCTTTTTGGGTGGTGATGTTACAATGTAATTGGCAAAGTCAGGCCAATTGGACAACTGAGCTCAGATCCTTTGGCTTACACTCATTTGCTAATTTTTTATCTGCCTTTAGAATGAAGTCAATGCAATCAAGTGGGATCCCACAGGGAACCTTCTGGCCTCCTGTTCAGACGACATGACGTTGAAGGTGAGCTACAATAAAAACTGTGCATATGTGAAACGTAATGCAATTAAAACAGGCAAAGGATTAAATTGTTGTTGCTCTTGTGTGTTTTCAGATCTGGAGTATGAAGCAGGACTCGTGTGTACATGACCTGCAGGCCCACAGTAAAGAAATCTACACCATCAAATGGAGTCCAACTGGACCTGGAACCAACAATCCCAGCGCTAACCTTATGCTAGCAAGGTGTGCTACCTATTATCCTACTTTGATTAACAAAGAAAGATGATCATGATCTATCTTCTCATTTATTCTTGCTCTGTTTCCAGACTTTACACATAAACCTCAGATCTGTCAGATATCACATAGATCAGGGGTGGCCAGTCCTGGTCCTCAAGAGCTACTATCCTGTATGTTTTAGATGTATCCCTCTTCCAACACACCTGATTTAAATGATAAGCCAATCATCAAGCTCTGCAGAAGC
>JAPQRP010000020.1:16762949-16773411 GCA_037367295.1 Apogon hyalosoma
AACACACCTGATTTAAATGATAAGCCAATCATCAAGCTCTGCAGAAGCCTGATAACGACCATCAAGTGTGTTGGAAGAGGGAACCATCTAAAACATGCAGGATAGTAGCTCTCGAGGACCAGGATTGGGCACCCCTGATGTAGATCATCATTTAATAACCTGAATCCATGCTACTGAACATCAACAGTCTCGTAGAGCTGTGCAACTGATGGGTGAAATCAGAAACATACAGCTGTGCAGACTGAAATAAATGACTCCACATGCCCCCTTCTTCACTAACACAATGTAAATGTGACCAAATGTAACTTCATTAGCACCAGCGTGGTGAAAGAAGACCGATTTATGAAACCAGACCTGGTGTCACAGAGAGAGGCATTTGGTTAGATACAAACATCACTTGATCTTGCTCACACTGATGACTCAAAGACATGGTGGTAGAGAATAAATGAATGAACGAATTAATATTTTTATTTTGGTTAAGTACAAAACACATACATACAAAAAACATACAGTTGACACAGTAACCGAAAAAAGGAAGAAGCTGAAGCCAGACGCTTATTTCTGCTTCTCCTGCTCCCATCCTTTGAATTACCTGAAATTGCAGCTAATAAAACATGAACACAAATTAATGTACATTCAATCTCTTAAGTCACTAACAGATCATTTGACCTTTATAGCCCTTGAGAATTTGACAAATTAAAGCTTTTATAAAATTCAACAAGGAGCGACACAATTTCAGTTCATCATTCAACTGATTTGACACCAATAACAGAAACACAGCGATATTTAACATTTGTTCTAACTTTGTGTTTCAAATACAAACAGCCCTCTTAAATTATAATTCCCTTCTCTTAAATTAAACATTTTTTTGAATACAAACAGAAAGACTTTTGTTTTTAACACGAAAAATAATTTCCAATGTTTTTAAATATACAATATCAGGAAATTAAACACCAGATCCTACAGAAAATGGATGACTTGATTGACGATAACCAGATTTATTTATTACTCTATTAGCTTTTTTTTTTTTTTGAGTTTAGATGTTCCGGTCCTGGTCTTCCCTGTCTTCGTACCATGTGATGATTGTGTCTGATTGTCACAATGTGAAAAGCACATGAACAGTCGCCATTTTCAGACCCCTGATTTAACCCTCAGTTGTTTAAATTAGGGTTCTTGTGGCATCTTAAAAAGTCGTAAATACCTTAAAAGTGTCTTTAAAGGGTTTTAAATTTGATACGGTAGGCCTTAAGTTATGTGCCATAAACTTGTTGGCTTTGTTGTGTTTAAATGCGTGTGGGAAATGTCCAAACTACAAAGTAACATTAGTCCTACTCAGTTCCAACCCGACGATTTATATTGAAATTAGGAACCAGTTATCACTAACTTTGCTGCTCTGGTTAGAAATGATCATAGAACATTCAGCCCAACATACGTAAAGCCAATCGTTGTCCGAGAAAGCTGACTTTGGGCACTTTAAGCGGCTTGCAAGCAAAAAGTAAGCGTGAGGAAGTACAAGTGTAATAATGTCTGGTTGGAGAAAAGATCATTCTTGACCTGGTTGACACGACTGTAGGGGAACTCGGAACGATGGGAACGAAGGCATTGGAGTAACAAATTTTTGCCAGTGTGGCTGTGAAATAGGCCATGAAATGGGCACTGAATTCTAAGTAGTTTTAAAAAGGTCTTAAATAGTCTTACATCTAACTTGTAGAAACCTGTAGGAACCCTGCTGAGTGGTCTTGTTAAATTAGTGATCTAGAAGAAGAAGGATCCCACCAAAATGTCAGCGCATGATCCTCGTGAACCCAGCCCCACCCTCTCCATCACACGTTTAATCTGTTGGCGTTTGCTCTTTGGTTGTTGACCTTTAACCCCTTGTGTCTCTGTGTGGTTCTGTCCACAGTGCATCGTTTGACTCCACAGTCCGTCTTTGGGACGTGGAGAGAGGCATCTGTATCCACACGCTGACTAAACACCAGGAGCCGGTCTACAGCGTGGCTTTCAGCCCAGACGGTCGGCATCTGGCCAGCGGCTCCTTCGACAAATGTGTGCACATCTGGAACACACAGGTAAGAAAAGAGTCCTGCATGGGAACATGAAGATTTGAAATACAAGATGATCCAGAAAAGTTATAATTTAGAATCGGAAAAGTGTGTGGTGGTCTTATTACTGATTAGTCTTACATAAGTGTCCAAATCTGATAAAAGAACACAACAGGGACACACAGAAATGTTCCTGTATAATGTTTCACATCCACTATAAGTAAAAAGTAGTCACCACCTTGGATGTTTTTATTGCTTTTATAAATGGAATCATGTTCAATATAATGTTGGTTTTTGAACATAATTACAAAAAAAAAAAAAACTCTTAATGGTGCTTCAGGGTTGGGACTGTTATAGTGGGGTTACATAACTGCATAGTTATATTTTATGTACATTCAAGATTGTTACAATATAAAAATTCAATTGAAAAACTTTGGAGAAAATGCTTTTGATTGTCAAAGTGAAAAAAAAAAATTCTACAAACTAATGTCCGTTACTTAAAAATATATAATATAAAACAAGTAACTGCATAAATACTCACCCCAAAAACCACAAAAACATAGTAAAATTTGTAGTTTTAAACTCTGCTTTATGGTCAGAACAGAAACTGTTTTAGCTGATAATGTATAAATAGAATAAGTGCTAAAGATATACCCAAACTACAGTTATATTGATAGATGTCCAGGGTTTCTACAGGTGCTTGAAATCTTTGAAAGTGCTTGAATTTTAATGTTGTGTTTTCAAGGTCTGAAAAGTGCTTAACTTTTAGTTATTCTACTCGGGGCTTTTTTTTTTTAATTCAGATTTTTATCTTTTGCTACACTGTTGGTTTTTAATCGATTCAGTTTTAATCAAGTGCTTAAGTGTTTGAAAGTGCTTGCAATTATAACTGTCATGTGATTTATTTATTTATTTTTAATATTAACTCAGGGTAAAGGTACTTAGAGAGAGGTGGTATATTTTGAAAAATTAAACTGTCAAAAACAAAAGTTAGAGGGTGGACTCAGGTCAACTCCAGGTACATTTTTATCTTAATCTTTGTCTCAGTACAAGTGCGTCTGAAGAACATCAAGTGGTTTCAGTTTTTTTGGATAAAACTTTTTCTCCTTTAACCCATAAAGACCCAAACATCCACTGTCAACCCAAACCATCTACTGATATAAACTGTTTAATACCTGTTGGTCCACTAATCCTGTCAATCCTTGTAAATAATTGGTGTAAAGTCATCTTTTCATGGTCATCAGATTTGGCCCATTTGGACGTTCAGATGCTCCGTTGTTACCGTGGTAACATCATCAACGTCTACAACATTGATTCACCAGTAAAACCCATGGAGTTGGATCAATGACAGCGGATGAAGACACTCAGTTTATGTTCAGTTAATAATAGATTTGACTAAAAAAAATGTGATTTTCTTCAGTTTTCTCTGTTTTTTAAAATAAAAACCCTCATCTCAATGAACATCTACATGATCAGTAAATTACATACAGGAAGATACCTGATTTTCACTTAAAATGCAAAACACAGAGCATAATGTTAGAGTAAATGGTGATAAATCCCTTTAAAAAATGTCAATACAGAGAAAAAACTATTTTGGAATTACCACAAAAGTAGCACTGGGTCTTTATGGGTTACTTTCTAAATACTTTTATATTACGAAACATTATTTTAGATGTTTATAGCATAATACAATGTACAACATTGTGATAAAAAGTTGAAAAAAAAATCATGAATATATGTATTCCTGTACATATGTATTTTACCACAGTGATAAGGTACTGTGCTGGAAAAACTTGAAAATGACCCTTAAAAGTGCTTAATTTGTCCTTGAAAAATGCGAATGAACTCAAACATGTAGGTTTGCCGCTCTGCTGACTTGACCTGTAGCCTTAAAGGGCTCATATTTTGCTAAACCCACTTTTGTTAGTCTTTGGTTCATTTATTTGTGTATTTGGGGACCATAATAGTTCATAAAGTTTGAATTTGAACCCTCCAGGTGCTGCAAAGCTACCTTTATATTCATTTTAGCAAAAATCAAGTGGATTTCTACAACCCGTTTTAATTCCTGCTTAATTTGTTACGTCCATAACTAGCTAACTAACTTCCGACGAACATTTCTCTGAATATGCAGTAATTGTTTATCAGCAGCAGCGGTTGTAGTCCATACTGAAAATATGTCCAAACTTCGAGCCCATTACCTAAAATGTTCATTTGTTGGTTGAACAGGACAGAGCAGCACAGCCAACAACCTGGAGGGGGCGGGGCGTGAAGTGGCTCATGTGCATTTAAAGGGCCAGCGCTCAAAACCACATTTCTGGTGTCATTACTCAGACATAGTGTTGAAGATGGACCTGTGGAGTTGAATGAATGAAGATTTCAGACCCAAGCAGAGCATTTACAGTTTATGCAGACCACAGAGAAATGTTTTAAAATGCATAATTCCATTTAAAAAAGCAAAATATCCTTTAAAGGGGAAAGAGTGATGTCCTTAGAATCAGGTTGTCATGGCGATGGCCCTGATGCTCACCTGTCGTCTTTGTCCACTCTGTGCAGACGGGCGCTTTAGTCCACAGTTACAGAGGGACGGGGGGAATCTTCGAGGTTTGCTGGAACGCAGCGGGAGACAAAGTGGGAGCGAGCGCGTCAGACGGATCTGTAAGTGGGCTCGGCCAACACACACGTTCGGCTCCATCCGTGAACGCACACACCGATAAACACGTGTCCGTCTCTTCCCCAGGTGTGTGTACTAGACCTTCGGAAATAGTGCTGCTGTTCGCTGGAAGCCATGGACCGACCATGAATGTGTACATAGCCAAATGACTGTCCCTGCCTGCCCTGCGTACTGCTCACGCTTACGACTATGGCCCCGCCCACTGACAAGACAGGAAGCAGGAAAACAGGAACAGGAAGCGAGCACCCGACACAGCAGGTCCAGACACGGGGATGATGAACACACAGACGGACGGACGGACGGATGGATGGACGGGCGGACGGACGTGGCCCTCTATCTGTGCAGACTCTATCAGAGATGCAGAAGGGACGCGCAGAAAAAAAACAAAAAACTCATAGACAAAAAAAAAAGTTCCAGATCCGTATATGTACCAAAATTTGGAAGCTATTTTGCTTTTTTTTTGATCTTTCATCCATGCTCATCGTCATCAAAAGGAAAAACAATGAAAAAAGTGTTGATCTTTGTTACTAGTTGGATCTCATTGTGCAGACATATCAACTTCTCCACCGTACTATAGGATGGCACTTAGTTTTTTTAAATTTCCGATCTCTCGTTTCAATGTTTTTATATTTTTTATCTTGTGGGGACATGGGGAGGGGCCGCTCAGCTCAGAGTTTTATCCAGTGGAGAAGTACATAAAACACATACTGGGACATGCACACCAAACAGTTCTCAAACAGTGTCCTCTTAATGATTTCAACCCTCAAGGCTTTTTCTTTTTTCTTTCGTGTTTTCATGGGTGTCATTAGCTCTTTCTCTGCGGCGAGTGGTTCCGACGTTTACCTTGAAATGCAGTAAAATCATTTGTTTCCATTCACTTGGACGCCGGTACACCTAGACGCTTCGACATCAGTTTAAAAAAAAAAAAAAGTCTAGATGTTTTCTCTCTGTAACTGTTAGCAGTCGCAGCTCGAACTAGCGAGAAGACGACTGTTGCTCGGAGCAGCTGGGCGGAGTCTGTCCACAGTAACGCAACAGGAAGTCAGATTCCCAACAGCTCTTTTGTAGTCCTACAAAACATAAATGAATAATAACTGTGTTACACTATGAATAGTCCTCGTATTATTACATAGATGATAAAGGCTCAGTCTTTTTACCTTCAAAGGCCTCAAATCAAAAACCAGATGCAAAGTTGGTCGTGACGCTCTGCAGGCAGAAAGAATCAAACCGGAGAGAGTGGAGCCGAAAAGGGTCCAGAACTGATCAGCTGCAGCGTCGGGGAAAAGTAAGAGGACGTGTTTAGTCAGAGAGGTAGAGGCTCGCTACGATGTCAGACCAAATATGGAAAATACAGTGTAGGTATCGTAATGTCGGGTATTATTCATGAAGAGTGGACGACACTGCAGGTGTGTGTCACAGACTCGTCAACGGCTGCAACAAAGTCAGAAAACCTTCGAGAATAAGGAAATAAGAGTTGGCCGACTTCAGTTGGCTCCATATTACCCCCCCACACACACCCCCCATCCCGAAGGAGAGGGAAGGAGTATTGTTTTTGGTTCGGTTTGTTTCTCAGCACTTTAGCAGCAAAACTGTTGGTTGAATTCATACCAAATTTGGTTTATGACCCAGAATAGATCTGATTACATTTTGGGAACAGTAGGTCAATGTCCAAATTTTTTATAGAATTTAATTTTTTTTTTTCATTTACTTATAATGGGCAAAATTTCAAATGTCTGTAGCAACAAAAGTATTGGTTAAATTCATACCAAATTTGGTTAAAGACCCAGAATAGATGTCATTACATTTTGAGAAAAGTACGTTAAAGTTCAAGTTTTTATGAATTTTTAAAATATTTTACCCCCATTATAATGGGATAGATTTCATATGTCTATAAAAACATCAATATTGTTTCAATTTACTTCAGACTTGCCACATATATAGAGGCAGTTGATATGATGACATCAGCTGGATCGATGCCAAAATAAGCTACAGTACGTGTGAGGGGCGGGGTTTGTTGTGCCTGGAACCTTTTTTTTGTTTTTTTTTTTTTAAATATTACATCTTGATATCAAGATTTCAAAACCCTGTAATTTGGAAGTGGTTAGAGTGTAAATGAGAAATGAGAAAAATGCTGGATAGGACTCAAAGTTTACGATGGGAGAAAATGTATGCATCTAATTTGCATATTGTGTCGGCAGCCATATTGGACTGCCTAACTTTTAGTAAAATTGAACTTTACATATTTACATGGAAGTTTTCTTTGTGTTTTTGTTTTCGTCTTCTCCTTAAAATAAATGAACTGAAACATGAGCTGAAAGTAAAATGCAGTTAGCTTTAGTAGCTTTTTAGCCAAATCTGTCCTTATCTCTCTAAACTAAAACTAAATAAACTTTACTTACGTACTTACTAAGCCAGTTTAGGGACCACACCTTTCAAACGCGATTTTCTTCTTCACTATGAACAGAAACGTGCCCTGAAATGGTGTTCGGACTGAAGGGGCACGTGTCTGCCATCTGTTGGTGGGAGGTGGTAACAAGATTTGGCAACTCTTACCTGGAGCTGTGGTCTGTTTCAGTCAGTTATGACGCTTGTCGGAATGTTGCAACTTTGGCGCTTAAAGGGTTAAATAACTAAAAGCAGGGTAGTAATAATACGAGTGGGGTTCTGTTTATTAAAGCTACGTTCTGGCTGTTCTTTCCATCCAAGTGTGAACAGCATAAATCACAAAAAATCAGTTTGTTTTTTTTTTTTTTTTACAGTTGTTACATTTAGTCCTAATTCAGATCCAGATTTCCCCGTATCTGTTAAGGCTAGTTATGCTACCATTCTGTACTGTTATCAGTCTGGTTCTTTTTATTTTTTCCTCCTTCATCCTCGTTCTCCTTTTATCACATTATATTGCAAATCAAACTAAAATCCCCGACTTCATTTGGCTCCATATTCACCTCAGTTAGACTGTTGTGCATGGAGTTCACACTACATTTTAACGTAGGCCACATGTTAAAAAGAAAAAAAAAAAAAAAGAGGTTGATAAACAAAAAATACGAGTCTTACAGCTCAAACGTGGTCATAATAAACCAGAGGAAGACAGAATAAGGTGAAGTTTCATCTGTTTTTTAACCAAATTCCGGCTGTTGCTCTTCAGTTCACTGCTTTGGCTCCGACTCTCTGAGGTTTGATTCTTCAGCGCTTTCAGACGAGGTAGTATTTTTTATTTTTATTTAACAAACGTTTAGCCACTAACGCTTGCCGTAGAGAGCGCGTCATCAGACAGGAGGAGACACACACACATCAGACAAACTCCAAAAAAACACTCAAAACATGTATCGATCCCAAGAGAAGATCTGAATTCAAGCAATATGTGGACATTTGAGGATTTAGTCTGTTTTTACTGCCCAGGTACTAGAGGCCGTTCTGCTGTTTAGGACCATTTAGAAGCATTAAAAACACACAGAGACTGAAAGCAGCTCAAACAGACACAGGTTTTTCCCTTCGTCACAGCAGGAAGATGAATAAAACAGTAATGTCGGCTTCGTCTTTATCCTCACCTGGGCTCTTCGTCTTCTTCTGGAGGGTCCCGAAGACATTTTATACTCTTTGAAAGAAAAATTGAAAAGTTACATTTTAGTAATTTCTTTGTAAATTTGACAAAATGTGAACTGATGATTTCTCGGCAGTGTTAATTTCCACGTTCTGTCAGTTTTGTTTTGTTACTTTGATTCTGTTTCAGTCAAAGGTCGACTGTGTAATGGAAGGCTGACTGAGCTGAGCCGTCATCCTGAAGGCACCTTGCCTGGGAAACGCTTCCCCAGGAGCAAACTACCACTAAATTTGTCTATGTTTGAATAAATGAAATGTTTAACTTTTCCTTTTGGCTTCAATCTTTTTGGGAAGCGTCTGTCCTGGAACGTTCAGGGTCCGTGATCGTCGTCTCGGCTCACGGATGAGACGGTTCACAAACTCTTTGCGCTTCATGGAATTGTAATTTTGTCAGTCAAGCCAAGGCTCTGGGGATATTTCGACTTTTTTTTTTTTTTTTTTCTTTTTCTTTTCTGCAGCTGGAATCATATGAGGGTTTTGTCGGGAAAGTTGCTCTGGAAGCAGAAATTATCACATTGATAAAAACTGAGTTATGTTTTTTTTTTTTGTCTAAATTTTGGGAAAACTGGGATGTAAGGACACAAACTGCAATATTTAATGAGAGTATTACGAAAAGAATTTGTGCAAATAATCTTTGGCACCAGTTCATTTATATTTTTGTCATAAAATAACCTCACCAACATGCAGTTTTCCAGTGTTACATTCATGATGACCAGATCCCAGAAATCCAAATATTCATGCAGACATATTCAGTAATTATGTCTAAAAAACAAAAATACAAGTAGGAATGAAAATCTGCCCAGGATGTGTTCATTTTTCATTCTGATCATGGATTAAAGTCACGGAAAATTAAACCAACAATGCATCAAATCAAAAACAAGAACATTTTGGTTCCTCTGATTCATTTCTCTGTATTTGGCATTTTGTCCTCTTGCTTTTGGAAAAAAATAAGGCTAAATAAGAATGTAAATTCAATTTATTGTGCCAAATTGAACAAAAATAAGCCTTAATCAGAAATATTTTCCCTTTGAAATGACAAGCGGCTGCTCACACTATTGTACAGTGTTGGATTAAATGGATTATTTTTTTAGGGTTTTTGGCTCCATTGTCCGATTTCTACATTTGTTAGAAAATAAACAGTTCCTGCAATAACTAAAACGGTCGCATTGCTCACCGTGTTTTTACTCATCTGTTACATTTCACAACATTCACGCCAATATTGGAAGCAGATTTGATCAAAAATTCAGTTGAAGTCGGTGTCGTATTTGAAACCGACTTTGATCTGGTTGAATTTAAGTTTATTGTCTCAGTGTGCGGGACGTCAGATAAAAGATCAAAATGGACGTTCTGCGGGATTTTTTTTTTTTTTTGGTCCGTTATTAGATCAGAATCTCGACACAAATCCTGCCTTTTATGTGGAAAAGTTCTGCCTCCAGAGTACATCTCCTCCCCACAGACTCTGCTCACTTCACTGTCCCCTGGAATAAGTCGGACATTTCTACCCGTTCAGATCTGACGTGTTCCCGTTCAGAGTCCTGTGAGCTATTATGTTTCCCTCTTTTGTATTTGAAGCACTTGAGCCGACAGCTTTCGAAGCGCAGCCTGTGACGAGTCCACGCTGTGCGGAAACACGGCCAAAGTCACGGAGTCGGCCTTTAACCTGTGCTGCCATAACCATGACCTCCTGTCAGCCGCGGCATTCAGTGGCTCTAAAAGCCTCTAGGTTATTATTATTATTATGATTTTTTTTTTTTTTTGGGTTCTTTTTGGCGACTTTGCATCCCATCGATCTGTTATCATTCAAGTCAGATCAGTCCAACTAAAGTCCAGAATAAAATCTATTTTGATAAGACTTTGGGCTTTTCGTTTATGTGTGTGTTTGTGATGGAATACGAGCGATGACAATCACGATCCACTGTTAACATATTTATTTATTTCTGATCAAAACAGTATTAAACATAACTGGCTTTAAAACCCCAGTCAGACGTCGCTCATGTGAACACGTTCATGCTGCCACAGCCTCATGCTTTGTTCTATTTGCACATTTTCACAGCATGAAGTCTTATTTTTGCACTTATCTGGAAACTTGAAGGTCAGAATGATTCTTCCAGGTTGAAAGAAATAAAACCTCACAAAGATAAAAAAAAAA
>JAPQRP010000020.1:16810814-16820864 GCA_037367295.1 Apogon hyalosoma
GTACTGTGATCCATGGCCGGAGGGGGGGGGGCTGCGCAGTGCTTGTGAACCCTTGGGAATAACTATTAACGGTACATGTTCCAGTACTGGCTTTGTGGCTTTGGGGGATGTCTGAAGAAAGGGGTTTGGACTTTTGAATTGTGTATTTTCAAAATGTAGCTTCCTTGAACTGTTTTTCCAGGATCTCCTACCCTTACCTTCCTACCTTTAAAGCACTTCCAACCATGATCTACTGCAGGTGAAAACTGACTTTTAAAAAGTGCACTAATAACCGAATTTAGTTCAAATAAATGAATTCTGAACCACAGCAAATGCTCATACTGGATCCACTGTTAAATTCTATTTATCACGGTGCCATAAAACTCATTTCTGGGTCCAGATTTAATGAGATTAGTGCGGTGTTGAAGCTTTAAAAGTTATTCAGACGGTGCTTTTGGTTATAATTTCTTGGCAAAAATGTGCTAAAAAAGCTCTCTACACATAAACCACACAAACTCAATACTTGGAGCTAAACAACTAACTTCTGTCTCAAAATGAAACCACGAGGCAAATTCTCCCAAAAAAAAAAAAACAAAAAAAAAAAAACTGCAACATCCAATATACCATTCTGAAGGATTTATGCTCCAACACAAAGCCTAATCAGAGAATAAAAGTCATAGGAAATACATAGGAACCTTTTACACTGTTGTTACTGAATTTGCTTCCCTGTGTCAAAGCACTACATGCAACAGTAAGACAACATTTGGAGATAAAACATCTTTATCAAAATGAGACACTTGAAAATGACCTTAAATGCAAGAAAAATAGGATTTTGGCAACAAAATGATCCACACATGCACCATGTCGATGACTCTTGGTACAAAATAGCAGTTTTGTGTATATAGTGCATCACTGTGCTGTTGATTAAAATGTGACTTGTTGAACTACACTCTCAGAAAGGCCTGTCTGAAAGCATCGACACAAAAACTTCAGAAAGATATACAGGCCTACATAGTTTTCCTTCTCTTTTACCGTTGGATTTTAACAGTGACGACAAAGAAAATGAATAAAAAGTAACACCACAGTGCAATAATAAAACACTGTAAACTCAAAGAATAAAATTATATTAGAGCAAAATTACACTGCAGTGGCAAAGAAAAACCGGGCTGTAAGGGATGAGAAGATGGTTTATAGATCCTGCCTTCTTTTAAGTTCACATCAGTTCATCCACATTACAAGCAATGTCACCCCTGGATAGAAAACAAGGAAATATGAGCTGATATTGTCTAGTACACCTGCATCTGCTGCCTGGTGTTGGTTATTGTACTCTGTGATGTCATGTTCTGATAAGTCTCGGGCACATTTGGTGTTCAACTAGTTAGTCACTTTAAATGGTCAATTCTTGCTCATTCTAGTTGAGTAACTCAAATTGTGTAACAGTGTGTATAGTGTTTTACAAGACTTGCCAAAATAGTGCAAAACAGAACTGTGTACTTTTAATGCATTTGTATTTTAGGCCTGATTACTGTAGTTAACATTGCAATGCTTCAGTTTGACATTCATTTTTCTTGTGCAAGTAGCAAAACCTGTGACTCTAAAAAATAATCACGAATCGATAAATGGAGCTCCCCTGTGGAGAAAAAACCTGGCATTATAGGGCACTGCTTTGACACGCAACACTGCTTTTATAATCTGGTGTGTGGGTTGGACACACAACAAAAAAACGCCGCCTGGAGCTCATAAATCTCAGCAAAGAATCCCGAAGGACAAAGACTTATTGTGTGGAGCTGTTCTAAGTTGTTTTGCCAGAAGCTGATCAGCAAAGTACACTAAAGGTCAGATGCAACCAATTGTTAGATGTAGCTTAGTGGAATTTGTCATGGGTGTGCAAAAAACTGTCTCATGCAGCTGTGCAACAGAGCTTCGGCTAGAGCTTAAAATGGACTGGACTGTTCACTTCATATGGTGTTGTGCTGACCCTGGAGGATGGAAAAGTCTACATGTTTAGTGGAGTATTTCAAGAAGCACCCATAAAAAAAATAAAGAACCCCCCCCCAATCAGTTCCATCCAGTATGTTTAAATACGATCCAATCCAACTTTATTTATAAAGCACTTTAAAAACAACCACAGTGGACCAAAGTGTTGTACAGAAGACTGAAAGCACAGTAAAAAAATAAAAATAAAAGCATTAAGAAACAATAAAACCATAAAATCCAATAAAATCAAATAGATAAAACAGTAAAATATAAAACAGAAACAAAATGTCAACATTTTAACAGTGATATCTCAGGTACACTTTTGGGAGCCAGATTTGGCACGAATGTTTGCTATGAAATATTCAAAGTTTTAACATTAGGGTCACTGAGATTATTTTTGTTTATATCACATATAGAATGTTTAATTTACCACCATTACCATCACTACTATTACTATTATTAACCCGCCCCCCGAAGGGGAGGCAAGGAGTGTTGTTTTTGGTTCAGTTTGTTTGTTTAACACTCCAGCAGCAAAACTATTGGTTGAATTCATACCAAATTTGGTTTATAGATTGTCAATGACCGAGAAAAGACGTCATTACATTTTAGGAAAAGTAGGTCAAAGTTCCAAGCTTTTATGCATTTTTTAAATCTTTTTTTTTTCTCCATTTACTTAAAATGGGTGAAATTTCAAATGTCTATATATGTGCCAAGTTTGAAGTAAATTGAAACTAATTGTTGTTTTTATAGAGGCAATTGATATGCTTACATCAGCTGGATCGATGCCAAAATAAGCTGCAATACATGCGAGGGGCGGGGCTTATTGTGCCTGGAACCACTTATTACTGTTACTATTATAGAACTCAATTAAATATTCATAAAGTTACGTGGATGTAATAAACTTTCTACTACTAGATGGTATTATACGGCCATTTTCATTACTTTTTGAAGACAAGTAATCACATTTACACTGATGGACAGACAAATAAGGGGTAAAAACTGACCAAGCAAGGGATGAATCACTAGTATACCACTTAATATTTTAAAACATTTACCTTTTTTTTTTAGCCAGGTTGTGCATTCAGTTTCACTTTGTCATTATGCCACTTGATGTGATGCCACCAACACCAACTTGATCTCTCCACATAATGTCATTTTATTTTATTAAACCGAACTGACAGCAAGCTTTGGATGTTAACCTACTACATCCAGAATGATGAAATAGATATAAATATTAGTATCGCTCTCATGATGTTATGCTGAATAGGATGCTACGCCTGGAGGACTGCAGCTTTTATACGAAACTTTATATTTATAATGTTACTGGGATGCTGAGTCTTCACCCAGAAATCAGAGCCTCAGCAGAAACTAAAAAAAAAAACAACAAAAAAACAAACACAGCTTGTAAAAACTCAAATACCAATAAATAAATACTACAGGTCACATCTCTTCACATTTTACAGGTGCAGGATTTGGAGGAAAAGTGATCTTGCTCTTACACCTTAAGCGGTCTGCTATCCCTGAAATGCACCTGTCCGAGACCCTTGAGCTGCAAAATAAGTTTCAATTTTCAGTGAATCTCCAGTCCTCAGCAGACCGTTGCTATTCCAGATGGCCTCTTACTTACACTGAACCAGATTAACTCCATCAGCATCTGCTGCTGCTCAAACTCCTGCTTCAGCTCTCAGAGGATCTTGTCCTTCAAGACACTTCTACACTGATCTACATCATCCAAAAGAGCTCCTTAAGAAAGCTCATTATCAAATGCCTGTGATTCATTACACGGATCAATGTACTACTACTGAATGTGGGCGACACTTTAATAGCGCTACAACAACACACTGTAAACCATCTATCAAGCTGTCATCGTGCCATATTCATATTGTTATTTGCCATATTTCTGTTGCTGTGTTTTGTTCCTGGTCTCGTCACATTCTATTGTGATTAAGTAGTTTTGATCAGAACAGGACTCAAGTCTGTGGCAAATATATATCCTCCTGATGCATTTTTGTCCACTGTAGGAAACAAGGGTTTCACAGCTTTACTAACAAAAATAAATAAAATGCTGTCCACTGCAAAGGATATTCCATTGAAAAATAAAAAATGTATCTGAAAAAATTGTTGGATTATGGCATTTCCAATCAAGACAGTTATTTACATGAAAAAAAAAACAAACTTTTATTTTGGTGGGTCTCAGGAGGATATGAAAAATATGAATAAGATAAGAAAAAATAAACAAACTGTAGTTTTTTTCTTTACCGTCGACTTTGTTCTGGTATGCAACTTCCCCCTGATGCTGAAAGCTCTGAATATAATCATTACATATAACTGCTTTAACACACTTATAACTGCCAAAACCACCAACAAATCAATGCTACGTACCCACAGATTGCGTCACTCACTGAATAAAGTATTAGCAGGTATTGTGTTGTACCATCACTTTTTTTTTTCCTTCATCAACAACTCTGTGTTATTTTGACCAAATCTCAAAATAAGCAGCTGTCTTATAATCTTCATGTGCTGCATTAGCTGATAGTTTACATTATAGCTCTGTTAACTTCGCGCTGTTTTTAGGATGAAAACAGCCACAGTCAAACCACAAATCACCTATTTTCTGTCCAGTTTGTGTTGTCAGTAGTTGTGTTAAAAAGCTGTTTGGAATCACCCAAACAAGGTCAGAACTGCTATGGCTTAGTTTAAACTGTGGATAAACAGACTAAATTTAAACCAAATATAATCATGTCAGATAACTTTATACCGTCGCTAGCGCAGTGACCCGTGGGAATCCGTGGGTTCTAGATGTGGTAGTTTATATGCTGCTGTGTATTTGTGCATGCTGTACCGCATCTGTCCAGCAGGCACCTCCAAAATTATATGGATAGAGCAACGTGATTGTAAGGCTATTGCATTCCAAAATTACTAACATCTCCCAAAATACTGGTCATATCAACTTGCCATTTTTACTAGTCTGTTCCTTGACCAAAAATGCATAAGTATGCTAAACTGCAGTGGTCAGCTCTTTCTGGATTTTGTGTGAATCCCAAGACACACATACACAGAGGTCACTTGGCTTTTATAATGTAGATAAGCCTCATAATCAAATTCAGCCATGCTCACAAATTTTTTTATTTATTCATTTATAAAGTTTATTTGATGGGGACAATGCAAATTACATAGTATAACTTCTACCCGTTAAAAACAAGCTGTAGTAATGAATTTGTATGTATGTACTTTTCGAATGTAGTAATGACTTGAGCATCAAACCCCATTGTTTTTGTGTTTTTGCTTTCATGAAAAAGCAACAGTACTTCAATGTGTCTCTGTCCACAAGTTGTTTCTTAGTGATTCTCATCCCACCTAATCACTTTCTGACATTTTAGCCAAAGAAAAGGTCAAAAGGCCCCATGGCATTAGTTTTCCTCACCGTGGGAAATCAGCAGATTGACTCAGTACACCCTCTAGTGGTCACATACATTCCCTGGACCTTCAGAATGACTGGAACACATACAATCTAATACACTGGCATCTTTAGCATGATATTGCCCTTAAATCCTCCTGAGACCAAGCAATGCGTTTTTGTCCTCTGTAGGGGACGCGAGTTTCACAGCTTTACTTAGGAAAAAAAAAAAAAAAAAAAGCTATTCACTGCAAAGGACATTCCATAAACAAATAAAACAAACAATGGATCTGAAAAACTGTAGCATTATGCCTTTTCCAATTAAAAAAAAAAGACAAAAAACACTTTCCTGGGACTCGAGTGTTTAGAATAGCTATAAGTTAATAGCCATTTGGTTGTAATAAAAAAGCAAAGAGCAAGAAAATGAGAGACCATTGAACTCACCACAGGATGTTGAGCAGAGTGCAGGTCGTCAGGCCTCCGAGTACAGCTCTACGAAACCACAGGATCTGAACATAAGACACATGACATGTTTAGGGATAATGGTATATTCATTAAATAAAGTTTAGATCCATTAGATCTGAATTATGTTTAGGTGTGGAAATGAAGTAGTAAGGGGAGGCAAGGGGTATTGTTTTTGGTTCATTTTTTTGTTTGTCCGTCCATCCGTCTGTCCATCTGGCCGTTCGTCAGCAATTTTATGCAAAAACTACTGGACCAATTTCCATAAAATTTTCAGGAAAGGTGCGAGGTGGTCCAGAATAGATCCCATTAAATTTTGGTGAATGTAGGTCAAAGGTCAAACTCAAGGTCACCAAAAATGTGTTTTCACAATGATGAGAGATAGGGCAAATCAGGAATTTCCTTTTCATTCCTGTATACTCAATTTTGCATATAGCTTCATTTTGCTCTCACTGTTGATGTGCATTGACATTTAGAACCTTGAAGATAAAATTTGAAGACTCTAGGTCAAAGGTCAAGGTCACAATAAAGGTCAAAATTGAATTTTGGATATAACTTTGGAGCTATTCATCTTACAGACTTCCAATGAGCATCAAAATGCTGGTCTTTCAATTCTGCATCTTGTGTGCATAGATTTTGACCTACTGTTGACTGAAGAGGTCAGGGGTCACTCAGTCAATACCTAAAAAACTAAAATTGACTATAACAGAAAAACAAGTGGAGATAGAGACTTAGTTACTATTATTGACAGATAGGAAACCTGGCATGGGCTCAAAATGGCGTCATGACCTTTGACCTTGAAAGGTCAAAATCAAGGTCACATGATTTTAAATGGTCGTAACTCCAAAAAGAGTGGTGATAAGTACTCAGTTACTATTGTTGACAGATAGGAAACTACATGTAGGCTCCAAAATGGCATCATGACCTTTGACCTTGCGTGATCTTGAAATGTCAAACCCATAGTCGTTTTGAGGGGGAGATGTCCATTAAGAGCTAAAACCTTTGCGAGGGGTGGGGATTGTTGTGCCTGGCACCACTTGTAGTTCATATTTTTATTTCGTCTTTAGTACTGGGGGTAGTCCGGAAATGTTTGTCACAAATTATCAAGACAAAAACAAAACTCATTCCACTTCCAGACTGATGTCATTCACTTCCATCCACTGGTTAACAGTAAACAGCAAACTTAGAACTCACCTCACTGATCAAATCCTCGTTGAGTACTCACTTAAGTACAATACATAACTGAATTGTATTACATTTCAGGTGCACGTGTGTTTCAAACTATTCAGGACTCTGTAGTGACTGCTTTAGCCTATTGAACAAAAACAAAAAAGTTCTATTGACTCAACTGTTTTAGACCACGATCCAACCACCTCCAATACCACATTCATTCCATTCCATCAATGCCATATGAAGGACTACTGCGGTGTTTTTATACTGCGGTTTTGCAGACAACAACAACAATTCAACAAGGTATCATGCTGCAGTCACAACAGAACATGCCCTCGGCTTTAGAACATGGATACTCTTTCAGGAATGATGTGAAATCTAAAGAGAAGATTGAATTTGGATTGAATTTGCACATCTCGATACACCAGCTCAGACAAACTCGGCCTTGAACAAAATATGAGCATTATTGTTCTTGGCCTGACATTAAAATTTGACGTTTTAAACTAATTTACCAAACGCTTCTTGCATTAAAACATGCTGACAGTAGTTTTCTGTTCAAGGCATTGAATTGATTCAAGACATCAGAAAGACAAAGGACCAGATTAACACAGCGATACATAATAGCAGTTTGTTTTTTTTTTTGCACCAGATGCAGGTTTGTGCCAAGTTAGTGTTGGAAAGGCATGAACACAGTTATTTTTGTGCCTGAATTAACTGTTTTGAAATGGGAACACCCACAAATACATCTGCAAACTCTACAGGGAAAGTATGTAAATGAGGCAGACTTTATAACAGTTCCCAGTGACCCCCCACCCCCACCATGTACATGTGCAGCCATGACAAAGTAAATATGTAAATATCAAATTCTTTATCTATACAAATACCAAATTTCTCATTTTTCTCTTGATATTTCTTTTTCACTCATGTAGTTTTACCAACTCGTCTTTCTCTCTGTGATTGCTTGTTGTATGTTGCTGCTGTTAACTGACATTTCCTCATGGTGGGATAAATAAAGGGCCTGTCCCAAAGTCCCCCCTGGGAAACTAGCACTTGTTTTGGAGTCCACTTCGGAACGGAGTCGCAAGTGGTAGGGATTTAAAAGTTTCAACCAACACAATGGGACACCGACGTCATCGATAAGTGACGAGGTCGCGTATATGATGAGGTGGAAGTTTTGGTTCTAATTCAACATGTTTTTGTTTGCAATAAACTAAGATGTACCATCAGATTTGCAAAGAAGATTGCAGCTATCTGAAATGAAAACGAAAACATTTGTGCAATTCCTTTCCGGCTCCGGTTGCCATTTTTAAAACGGGACAAACAGAAGTGTTCGCAAAGCATTATGGGTGGCAAATTCTTCCCCTCCGTCTCAAGTAACCATCACGAGTCCGCATCCAAGCTGACTCCATCCGAAGAGATAGATGACAGGCAGAATGTCCACTCCCCCTCGATGCTAAAGAGAACTGGGACACCCTACGCTCCAAAACAGGACTCCAAACGTAGGGATGGGGACGAATTGTAGGGCCAAGGGGGGACTTTGGGACAGGCCCCAAGTCTTACCTTATCATATGTGATGTACAAAGGTTTGTGATTAGAAAATAATCAGCAGTAAATTGACTGTCACAGTCCTGACAAGCACAAATGGGTTAAGATGTGTTTTTTGTCAGTTATGCAGGGCTGTTGTTGACAGAATTATTTGGAAAGGCGAAACAGTCCACATTTTCACCAACATTGTTCTACATATAATTTTGGATGTGCGCTGATATAATGTTATCCCATTACCAGGAGGCTCAACAAGTCAAGTAAAGTAAACTTCCCGTACAACCATGAGGAGTTTTACCAAGAAAAAACAAAAACAAGGATGAAGAAATATTGAAATGTACATATTCAACTCAATAAGATTCTTTAATTTTCTCTTGGTTCTGTGACCAGTACAGACAGTACGCCATGCACCCTCTGTATTACTGATATTAAAACAGCCATATAGAAGAACTGGATTTGCAATATTTTATGGTCAAATATTTGTGGTAAATTGTTAATATAGGTCAGAATTCAGTTCTATGACAGCCTGCAGATGTCACTTTTCTGTGCATCTCTAACTTCCTCTGGGGATTGCGCCCGTGTTTACCTGTCTTGTAAATGGTGATACACACCAGTGATACTCAAAGTGTGGTCCCCCAAAGTGGACCATAAGAGGATGTCATAAAAAAGTCAAATTTATATCAGTGTTTCTCAAATCACCCTCATCTGCCTTCCAAAGCAAAGTTATGAGTACAGATGATTTTGTAAATTAAAAGCGAATCAAATGTAGCCTAAATAAACCTAAAAGTAGAGTTTTATTTATTTGTCTATGCAAACCTACATTTTGCATCATTGTTTTTATACAGTTAGGTTATCCAGGTTGCCTATTGTCACATCAAAGACCTCTTGTGACTTGTGATTTGTGGTGTAAATGAAGTAGAATAGCCAACTAATCAGAAACAAAAAGTGAAACGAAACAAAACGAAGAGTGACTTGAACAGTTCTAAAATACGACAATGAATCGGTGACTGTAGAAGAGACGACCAACGTTAGCAACAAGGTGCAAAGACATTCTGTTAGCATCGAACTGTTAGCACAATTTGTAACATACTGCAGACTTACTTTGTAATATATGTTATGCCCCGATAACGGGGAAAAAAATGATAAAGGAAACGATGGAAAAACTACACACATGATTCGTTAGCCTTCATCCAGAGTATCTCGAGTTTTTTTTCATCCGCTTCCTTTACACACGGAAATAGGCATGAACAATCAATTACTGCACAGCACATCCACCACGAACTGACAAAAAAATTAAAACAATTGAGATTTTAAACATTACTTTTGTAAGTGCATTTTCATAACAGGAAAGTAAAAGGTTGTAAATAAAAAGTAATATGGAATGAAACTATTTTATCTGTAACTGTGGTTATTGTTTCTATTGTCATTTCCATAACTACAAGACAAAAGCAGTCAACACAGAGTGAATGACAAATCCTCATTTTAACAATCTTAACCTAGGACAAATGAACTATTATCCTTTT
>JAPQRP010000020.1:16839166-16857916 GCA_037367295.1 Apogon hyalosoma
ACCACCAGAATTGGCAACTACGCCACTGGCGCCCTGTGCTCTTCACCAATGAGAGCAGGTTCAACCTGAGCACATGCCACAGACGTGAAAGGGTCTGGAGATGCTGTGGAGAACGTTATGCTGCCTGCAACATCATTCAGCATGAGCGGTTTGGTGGCGGGTCAGTGATGGTCTGGGGAGGCATATCCCTGGAAGGACGCACAGACCTCTACAGGTTTAGATAATGGCACCCTGACTGCTATTAGGGATCGGAATGAAATCCTTGGACCCATTGTCAGAACCTACGCTGGTGCAGTGGGACCTGGGTTCCTCCTGGTCCAGCACAGAGATCCTCCTGCTGTCTGAAAATGGGCACCAGGCCAGAACCAACTGGAACAAGTGTGTGCCGAGACATAGCGACGTAGACAGTCTCTGTAGTCCCATGGGAATGAGGGAGACCATAACATGTCGGGAGAAAGCGCCAGCCAGGCTTTCAGCCTCACAAGCTGGCCGGATTGCACACCCTGGCATTTACACCTCCTGGGCAGTGGTACATTCACCAGGAGGAGATGCTCAGGCAGGTCAGCCAGGTAAAAAGGAGTCTGAGCTTTCTAAATTATAAATAAATAGCACCGTTTCTTTAATTCTCCACAACTCCTGACACACCAGTGAGTCGATGGTCCTTATGACATTTGTCAAAACTGAAGAGTCAAGTGGCAACACTGACACCATCTTGGACCCTTGATAAAGATTAACTTGTGTGCTAGTGTCCCATTACTTTTAATGTAACTTTTCTTTCGGCTACCAACACCAACTAATAAATAAGAGCCATTGTTTTGGTTGTGGCAGTTGCAATATTTTTAATATTAGTACACTGGATGAGTCCACACCAAGCCCAAGTCAGTGTGACAATTTGGATACCTTGGAACAGTTGCTTAGTGACGTAACCAAAGATCTCCTCCCAGGTTATACAGACAATATGAGACGGAAACATCAATACACTGGAAAACAAGGCATGACTATAAAAGACTTGGACAAAATTGCACGAAACATTACAAGGTTTGAGCCCCAGCCCAATAGCAGTCATGAGACTATTGCATATCTGAGACATCGACTTTCACTTGATATCGTTGACGAATATAACATTTGAAGAAAACCCCCTTGAAGAGACACTGACTTTAAAGTCCTGTGAAATGGGAAGAGAGCTTTGCATAGCTTTCCAGCTAAAATAGAAAGCAGTGAGCATAATCTTCAATGGTTGTTTGCAACTTGAGAGGATTATGTCACTATTGAGGCTCAAGATTTTATGACCAGCAGGACAACAGGCAATTTGGAGCAGATGAAAGAGCATCACAGCAAAGCACTGTGCACATGTAATGCTTTGCCAAAAATGTTGACGTAGACGGTCTGGTCAATGGAGCATGTGGAACAGTTACTCATATTGCGTTAGGACAGGAGAGACATTTCCCTCAGTTTGTAAAATTTGATTAAAAAAAAAAAAGGCTCACAGGAAGTAGTGTTCACATGCTGCAGTAGAATTGACTTGAGTCTGGTTTCGACCAGCTCTACATGTAAAGTGTCATGAGAACTTATGATCTGATGCTATATAAATAAGTTTGATTTAGAATACTATACCTCTATTGCTATTGATCCCATACTGGAGTCAGCCACTGCACGAGGTGATCTGCATCATCAGTTTTCTCTTAAGCTAGCGTGGGTGTGTGCTGTACATAAAGTGCAGGGATTAACTGTAGATGAAGCAGTTGTCTTAATAGGGTGTTCACAACTGGGCAGGTTTACGTAGCGCTCAGATTTTAAAGACAAGGCCATTTACTGCAAGGACACCATAAATGAGGCCTTGGATAGTATGACTTCATTTAATACAGTTTCTCTATTAAAAATTTAGGTTGCCACCTGTTTAATTTGGTGTCTTGCATGCAGCATTTACAGCCTAACTATTGCTGTGACAGAGACGTGACGTGCACAATCCTCAGACAGTGTTCACATTGAGGTTACTACTGCTGTAACGCATGTGGAAAATGTAACCAAACGCTCTGAGCTTAGGGACTTAGTCCAAATCACCTGCTGTGTACAAGCCTACTCCACCCAGTTCTGAGATTCTACAGGTGCCCGATTTGAATCAGAAGTGTTTGGTGTGCCTGTATGAAATTCAACATCTTGATGGCAGTAATTTATTGCCCACCATGTTATCCAAATTCATTCAAACAGAATCTGGGGAAGTTCCATGATTGTTAATCCCCCATTATAACAATGTTATTGATTGGATTCAACCAAAGACATCTTGTAAATTCATGGGCCAAAGAGGATATAGTCAGCATGTAACAGACTACAGAGAAGGGGACACTGACCAGTTAAAACACAGTATGCAGTAATGTGCGCTTTCTTCAGTGATCAAAGCCATCCAGTGTGGTTTTCATGGTCAAGATTTGTGTTCTTTTTTGACAGTGAGTCAGACACACACACATAATTGAAGTTCACTGTAAATTAGTTGCACTGATTAAGATTCATGTGCTGTGCATGAACTAAAAGCAAAATCTGTTCTGGCACCACAAGCTACACAGTGTGTGGTGCTTTGGCATCTAGTGAGGATGTCTCCTGGACAACTCCCTGGGGAAGGCATTTTGGGAGTATCAGGAGGAGACCTTGGGACAGACCCAGGACACGTTGGAAGGACTGCCTCTCTCAGGTAGCCTGGGAACACCTTGGGATTCCCCCGGAAGAGCTGGGGAGAGGGCTGTCTGGGCTCCTCCCCCCACAACCTGAATAAGTGGAAGATGACAAGCATGAGGCATTGGTGTGGTTAATTAAGCTGGTTACCATGGCCAGTGCAAACCCAGCATGAAATAACACATCTACCGATATTGTGGTAATTGGCTGTATATCAATTTAAATCTTGTATGGTAGGAGACATTTCTTCCCTTGCAGTTAGACAGTATGTCCAATAGTGACAAGAGACTGGGTGTTGTATGTTTGCTATGCATACTGCTAATGCAGGAAAAACACCTTCCTAACCAAAAAATTCCAAGTTGAAATATACTAAACACAAATGTAACTAATTATCCATTAGTGAAAGACCTAGTGCACAATTACTTCAAACAGAGCTAGTCATGATGTTGCAGGTTTTGCTTTTCCATCCATTTGGTGAAGCATAGTGTAATGTCAAAGCAAAAACCTCTTCATTTACTGGGATGGGCTTCAAGTCCTTGGTGCCCTGATACTTTTGGCATTTACATGAAATTCCTTATTTCACAAATTGCATACATTTGCCAGAGTTCTCTTTTCCATTGCCACGTCTGGTCATAACATTTATTGGACTTTTACAGTCTGTTTTTGTCCTCCCTACCTGAAGGAGGAGCTCTAACTTATCTCCAATTCTGAAGCAGCAGAACTGAGGAAGACATTAGGAGACTCATCCAACAGCTCAAGGACTCACCTGTCCTTTCAATTCCAAACAATGACAGTCAGCAGAGTGTGATTTCCATTTTGGACCCTTTGTAAACACTTAATTTGACAGATATAAGTGTCAAAAGCTACACACTCCTGTCAATGCATGGACTGAGTAGGTAATGAATAATCTTTTGATAAGCGACTGGGTTTAACTCTACAGTGTTTGTTTTGGTTTCCTGACCCCTGAAGTCATGAAGATTTTGCATTTAAAAATTATGCTGGACAGCACCTACTTATATACAAGTCTTTTTAGCAAGTGTTGAAACCAGCAGGTTTTGTGAGGTACAAATATTATGAAGGAGGCTCAGATGAAGTTGCCACTATTGTAAGACAGTGACAGTATGTGAGCAAATTCTTATGAAAACATGGCAAAATTTGCCACCATACTCTGAATTAGTATAGCAACTGCTCACCATGAGGTTTACATCATTGTGCGTATCGCTTCAAGAAAGTCATATGACGGATACAGGCACTGTTTCAAACTGACACGCCAAACTGTTTATAAACGAAGTGCATCTGCCAAAAGAATCTGATCTTTTGCGGTTCATCGTTGTATTCGTCAAGAATTATAGCCTCAAGCCAAAAGAAAGGTTTCCACCGTGTGGGACCATGTCTCATATCAGAAAATAAGGTACTGGTTTTAATTTCCTTGTTCTTTCATACAGAAAGAGAGACATCAAAATTTGCTACCCTGCCCTGAACATGACCAAGGTCACAGTAGATGAAGATAGCACAAATTCAAAATGGCTCACTTCCTGTTGGCCTGATGTCACTGCCAAATGGACTTTGTAGGTTTCATTGAAATACAAACTTTGTTGTGAACAAAAGATGTTGCTGCAAATAGTGGCCTTTAGGGGCACTACAGAGCCATTTTAAAAGGTTCATTTACAAAACCTACTACCCAGTTTGCCACCAGTTATGATTTTGAAAAAAAAAAACACACACACAATAGATACATTTCAGATCCCAGACAAGACCCCACTTAGTTTACCTCAATTGTCCCAAACTTCTTTGTGAGAAATGTAACTAACAAATACTATGCCGTAATGGGCCAAAGTTGATCTGTGAAGGGCAGTTTGAGTAGAAAACCTCACAAGACATTAATTTTATCCAAAAGGATGGACTACAATAAAGAGGCTGGACCAAGACAGCAAAAATAAACAGGGACTCAAATGAATGGGGGAAAGGGGACAAAATCAGCACATATCTTCTCTTTAGAAGACAGAGTACTCAAATAGAGATGTTTCCTCCTCAAAGTCACACCTGAATTGAACAGTGAGTTGCCTCCTTATATCGCCACCCCGTCTGGACAATTGTCTTCAGCTGTGGTGCATCACAGGTTCATCTAATCACACCTAATCAGCAGAAACTGGAGTCCTTAGAATGTAGGAAATGCATTCTCACCCAGCCACATACACATGTGACAAACCAAATGATCAACAGGAAAACTACTAAAGCATAATTAGACCCAGGTACAGTAGAACTACGAAAAAGTTATCAATGATCAAAACGCCTGAAATAAACACCTAAAAAGAAACAAAATAAAAGACTAATAAGTATGAAAACCTCCATCACCCCAGCATTTGTTTCATCGACATGGAGGCAAAATCACATTAAAGGAAAACAGAACAACTTATATAGGAGGTAAAGCAGAAATGTACCGTGACAATAAGAAGGATTCCTTTCAGCAGAGTGAGCAGGGAAGTGACTGGTTGGATGACTGGGTGGGCGAGTATGATGGCAAGCGTAAGGAACCAAGTGAAGACCGGGATCACGTAGATGTGGCTGTGACGTAAAAACACAAGGTTACACAAAAATATTCATCCACAAAGGGTTCAACAGATTTCCCCCTCTATTTATTAAATAACAGAACACAACAATGTTTTTTTTTTTTGTGAGGAACCACAACCTAAATGCTGCCTAGTTATATATTGGGTTTTTTTTTTTGTTAATGAACAGGCTTTTTTTTTCTAACCTGAAAGTTAAGAATCTGCAGAGCAATCTGGAAAAAAAAAAAAAGCTATGGGTAAAGGTGCAACCACTGTGCACAATGGACTGGACAGTTTTTTTGTTTTTTTTTATATTTTACTGCTGTCTGCATGTGCACTAAACAGAAGCGAGTTAGCATCGAGGAGATCTAAATTAAATATATATTGCTCCAATTTTATTAGCTCCTTTTCTCTCATATGTTCTCCAGTAGTATCTCAGTATGACGTTGTTAAAATTAAAAACTCTCAAACCAAAAATATTGCGACAGTGCTTTTTTTCGTATCACGTTTAACTGCTCTGAAGTATAATGACTGACAGTTACTTTAGGTTATTCCATGTTTGCGTCTCCAGTGCAGTTTCCCAGGTTAAACTTAACACTTAGACATGATAATCTAAGTCTAATTCACACTAATGCTGTGAAGTGTGAAAGCTCTGTGAGGTTTGCTTCCCCAACACCCAGTCCTCTGCAGAGCGGAGGCTTTTGCGCAGAGACCTGAGGTAACCTATTGATTGCTGTCCCTGGGGAAGGGAAGAAGTTGGTTTATCCAAAGGAGGCCGCCTAAGATTTTTTTCACTCCACTAACCCTGCTTTCCCACTCCCACAAAGCATCGCTGCATCTCCCCAGGTACTGAGCTGCCCGATAATGAAGCGGCCAGGCGTGCCGATGAAGCGGTCCAACCGACCCCCACAGTGTGAATAATATTATTTAAGTTAAGTATTTACTGGGGCATGACAAAATAAATTAGTCCCGTTAACTGATAAAGGTAATTATAGGCTTTGGAGTGAGAAAACAGAGCTGCTGGGCCAGGGAAGAGACAATGATCACTTACAGTTATGAGTTATATTGAATCTGCTTCGGTGACTTCAGAATGTGTCTGAGATAACATGTCTTTCTGAACACATTTGGCATCAATTTTAGATTAGACTCTCTTTTTTTTTTTTTTCCCCATGTGGATTTTCTCACCACCATATTTGCTGTAAAAATAAGAAGCAAAGAATATTTGACATTTTCCTTTAAAAACACTATATGGACTCTTATAATAGTAATCGCTCTCAGTGCACTCCGACTGAGGGTCAGGAGTGATGACTGTGTGGTGTGTTTATCTGCAGAGACCCTGACCCCTGCCTACATGTTTCCCTCGTTTTTCCAGTGTTCGAGATGTTTCTGAACATCGACCCTTGGGCAGTGAGTTCATATCTCAAGACAACCAATAACTACATCATGCAGCCTGAGCATGTGGAACAATATAAAAGCCAAAGGACAGCTCTCAAATTCTACTCTCCTTACTTTTCTATATAGTTCTGTTCTGACAGACAGAACTCTGGGCAAAACACACACTCCTAACCATCTGTTGAGTTTATCTATTTATTTAACCTTTATTTAACCAAGTAGGGTCAACTGAGAACCACTTCTCACTTCCAATGATGACCTCGTCAAGATGCAGCATAAAGGCAGACATCTCCCACGTAACTACATATCTGTGATCTGGGCTTGCATTGCTGCAGCCCTCTTACCATACCTCACTCTTTCCATATTTCCCAGAATTTTTACACTGTTACACTCATTGTCCAGTATTGGAGTTGCACTTCATTTTTTTTGCTTTGGTATTGCATTGCTGTGTCTGCCTGAAAGATGCTTGAACTTCATCCTCATTGTGTTTTTTTAATAAAGTGACGATAACGTATTGAATTGAATAAAACAGTAAAAACTAATGAGGCTGTGTGTGCTTCAGTTGTCTGTTTTTTTTCAGACTATAACCAGTAAGAAAGAATCAGGGAATGGACAGACAGATATATACGCTACAGTTTTTCTTGCACGGCCAAACAAAGGCATTATTATGGAAACTTACGAGAATTCTCAACTTTTATCTTTCACTAAATTCACTGTCCTTGGTTGTCAAGATACTTAAGATGTGCTAGTAGAACACTTACCTGACATTAAAAAGAGCTGCATAAGCTTCACTCCCAGCTAGGACATAACTAATTCCAATAGAAATGCTGGACAGGGACAAAAATAAAAGGAGAAAAAACAAAATCAGAGACAAGAGGTTATTAGCGTTAAGCATTTCTCGGTCTTCTGTAAGTGTCTTGGGTACTTATTTGTCACAAAAAGTCAAACAAGCACCTCTTAAGTGTAGGTCACTAGACATTAGGATTTTTAGTTAGAGGCTCTCACCGACTTTGTGATTCCATTTAAAATCATTCCTTGTTTGCAGCAGAGCATCTTGATCCTCTACAAGTATGCTATGTATATTTACTGCAAACAAAAGTTGCCTATGGGGACTCCATTGAAGCAAATGTTTTGGTTGTACATTTCACCTGTACTTTAAGCATCCCAAACAATCAATCAATCCAGAAATCTGTGCTGTGATGAAAGAGCTGAATGCTGGTTGCTAACGAATACGTGTTTTACTGTAGGCTTCAATTTGAAGTGAATGACAAGACAGGTTTTTTGTAGCTCAACATCTGTTCTGTTTCTTATAAGTGTGAGCCTTTAATCTCAAAACAGTTGTTGAAAATCCATTAGCTGTCTGGAAAAAGTGTTATTTTGAAAACTGAGTTACACCCACTCTTCTAAATCTGCCGTCTTTCAAATCTTTAACACAACAAATTTAGGGTTTTTATGCACAGCAGTTCTTTCCTCTACGGATAAATTATACCACATTTGGAAGGCAAAAAACGGATCGTAAAACAGCAGTATGATAAAGTAGGATAGATTTCTTACACTGTATAGTATAAGGCAAATTATTTCTGCACATTGGATTAGAGGTCACGCAATTCAACACTTCACTTCACACCACTGGGTTATGAGTGGTTTATTGGCCCAGTCCATAATAACATGGATATTTTGCAAATTTAATGGTTTTCCCCTATGTTTGACCCTGTTATCCACATTTCCACAATTTATGTTATGTATGATTATACTGTGATGTGGTTCTAGAGTGAAACTTTAACTACAAAAAAAATACACAATTGCAACATGTTTAGGCAGTCAAATAAATGGAAGTATGAGTTAATATTGTCCTTTCTGTATATCCTTAAGAGACTTACAATTTTGAAAAAAAAAATCACATATTTATTTATTTTATTTTTTCCCAAGAAATACCCCAAATTTTCCACTTAATTGTATAAGTGTTTTTGGTGTGAAAATCAGTGTGTCCCAAACATCCACTAGTTCACAGATCTGGAGGGAGTTCTCCTGGAAAAATGAGATGCGTTTTTTTATTACATCTAAGAAAAGTAAGCAGTTAAACAGAAGGCAGAAATGTTGGAGGGAATGTGGAGAATCAGATGTAGATCACACACACACACGTCTTTTGGAAATGTGATAAAATAACCATTTTGGGAGATGGTGCGTGGAGTGCTACAACAAATAATGGGATATGAGATTCCAATGTGATGTACTGTATTTGTGTAAGCTGTCTGATGGAAGTGTAGTGTGAAACGACACATACTTGGCTAAATACTTTTAGTGGCTTGTAATAAAAAAAAAAAATTAAAAAAAGCTGTTACAAGAAACTGGGGAAAGACAGAACCACCAACAAGCGACCAATGGATCACGATCATTGAAGGAATATATACACAATGGAAAAAAAAACTGCGACTACGAGAAGCATAAATGGACAAAAAATGGAAACAAATGGACTGATTACAGAAGCCAGAATGCAGTGGTGGGCTGTCAGGGCCTGCCAGGCCTTCTCTGCTGGCCTAAAAAAAAATATGATTCACAGACTGATGTTAAATATATTTTGTCTATGAATACTTATTAAATAATTCCAAATGGTCTGTCTGCTTCCTTTCATAGCTTGTCCCCTGGTTGTGCTGCCTCCAGACATGGATTTTCATGTTAAAGCATTTAACTAATCACATTTCAGCCATCATTTGTTGCCAGGCAGGGTCTAAGTCAAAGAAGTCTGCCTGGAGGCCTTCAATATCAGTTCCGTGGGCCCTCTCGCAAAAAATAAGTGTAGATGAAACTGTTGCTTCAACCACTCAAATTTTGAGTTGGCGACACCAAGGCCCTCTAGCAGGCATACGGTGACATCAGCATATTCACACCCTTTGATTGGATAGTCAGAGTGTACGAGCCAAAGCTAGCAAACTGCATCTGTAGCAAGCTGCACCAACAGAAATATAGTTGTGTTGATTTAACAGCTGTTTTGTCAACCCACAATGGCTGAAGGAGAAGCAGTGGATTTGGTGCAGATTTATTGTCAAAGCTTTTTTCTAGACGGTCTTTTCAAGAAAAGCTGGAAATCGTTAAGAAAGGTCGGGCAATTCCTAAGCTAGCAAGCCTGTGACAACCAGGAAAAGGATATCTGTCACTTTCAGTCCACTAACTATGAGCGGTGCAGAGATGTACGACAGAGGAATTAAACTCTTTTTGAGGAAAGAAAGGAGGATGGATTTAGTGTACAAAGAATCTGAATGTTTGAGTAAAATGTTGCTATTTTCCTAAATAATATTGCAAGTTTATGAGGTTATTATCGATGCTTTATGTGTGTGGCAGCTGTAGCTGCACTAGAAGGAGACTTGTGGTTTGTTTAAGGCATTTATTGTGGCTACAGGAGTTATCTACCTGCGATGCAATGGCTCTTTATACCACATTTCTGCATAAGATGGTTTTTATAGCCATACAATAGTTATTGAGGGGTGGACTGATTCAGATGGAGCACTACTGAAGGCCTAGGTATGAAATGCATGGCCCACCACTGCCAGAATGGTGGAAGGACTGAATAATGTGAATGTAGTGTTGCTACCTAAGGTGAGTATGTATGTATAAAATTTCAATAAAAATGTAAGTTAAAAAAAAAAGAGTCAGTGTGTCACTTGCAGTAGTTCAGTCAGCACAGACATATTTGGAAAATGGACACATGTACTGGTGTCGTGGTGAAATGTAAAGAAAAGACCTGAAACTTACTGTTACGTTTGTGACTTAACTGGGCTTTGATGCTCAGCTTCATGATCTGAAGGTTCACTGTGTCTAAAGTCCACCAGAAACAATGGTTTGTTTGAGTAGTCGCAGCAGGAAGTGGTCATTTTTGTGTTCCAATTTAGAAAAATATCTGTATTTGTGTGGGCAGAGAATAAGACAATTTACTTTGGTCAAATTGGGTGTAAACACTATGAAGGACTAGATAGGCTGCAGCTGTAGAAAAATAAGCCCATAAGAACAAATACCAGCTGCCTTTTCTACAGTTATCACACAGTAGTTCCAAACAAATTTTTTCTGCTTTTTCAAAGTTTTTACCATCTACAGTGTCTCGGTGGGAACGCTGGAATAAAATGCCCAGGATAGACGAAACTAACGCTGGCGCTAATGAGGGCATTTCTTGTTTTTTATTGGCCACCGTAGAGGAGGAAACGAGGGTCGTATTCATTTGACGACATTCTGAAACTTCAACTCTCGATCCGATTACAGACACTGAACCTCTGATATTGATGGGAAAAGAATGGGTGATACAGGCACCGCATTAAAGCGCAAATACTGCATGTGCACGATTCATAAGGAATATCCTGTATGTGCTGTATGATATTATGTAAGAAATTTATTGTGAATTCATGAACTGTGGTTGCTAATTCATCCTCCCACAGGCTGCATACAATATAAATATGTGGTAATGCACCGTACCACAGCTCTATACCATGTAGAACAGTATATATAAAGATCAAGGAGTGTGTGTGTGTGGCTCGGCATTGATCGACCACTAAACCCCCTTGAACACAATGTGGGAACTATTGATTTCTCCAGGTGCTACAGAGCTGCTGACACACTGATAACAAGACCTTTCACTGCAAACACAGAAAGCCTCGTCTTCTGCATCCACGACACACACATACACACTTACAGCCAGTTCTCCAACCATTACATACTGTACGTACACAATTTGTACCACAGGGTTAGATTTCATCTGTAGTAATCATGCATCATGGGTGATCGCTAGCATTAGAGATGCAAGGCAAGTTTACGGTGATACTTTAAGAGCAGGGGTGTTGTTATGGGCACAGATGACCCTACAATTGTTTGTCCTTCTGGTTTAGGATCTTGGCCACAGGTCGTTGGTGCTTATCGGGTGCACTTGTCCTGTTCCTCCTCACCTGGCTGCAATTAGTCAGGTAGTCTTTAAAAGGAGCTGGAGTTTCCTGGTGCAGTTGGTTGTGTACTGCCCAGACCTCAATGCGCCTGCTTGTTTTTTTTAGTAGTGCAGCCCTGTTTAGGGTTTAATCGGCCAATATCTATCCCTTTTGCCTTTTAAAAGGGCCTTTTTTTGTTTTACTCTTTCTTCTTGGTTTTTGTGCAGTTAGTTTCCCAATTTGTGACCCTGGTCCATGTTCTGGATTTAGTTTTTTTGGGGGGAAACTTAATGGTGTAAAAGCCTTTTCAGTTCAGAGGCCACATACAGCTCAATTTGATTTGGACCAGGAAAATAATAGCACAAAAACCTATGAATAATGACAAATCTAATGTTTGTTCTTGGCGCAAAAAGCTGAATTTCATTATGAAAACCTATTTGCAAACTAAGAACAAGATTATGTCTTGGTTTATCATTTACATGTGTATCACAACTCACAGATTTAGAAAGGCACATAATACTTTCTAAAAGGCACTACAATGTTCACTATTTCTTCTGCATGTGTCCTGGAATGACAAATGTATCTAAGTGGACCTTCTTAATCACAATCACAATTCAGTCGTCTGGGAAGAGTAGCTTTCAAATGGAGAAATAATTTTAAAGATGGACCTAAGTCTATGGGAGCCTGGATGTTTTTGTAGCAAACCCTAGTGGTTATCACTGGAATTACAACTTTAACTTCATTCTGGAGTTGACATACTTGACCCTTGGTATTGATTAAATCATTTAAACACTGGTATTTAAACTCATAACCTTGCCCTCATGGAAATTAATTACTCACTGAATTAACTTTAGTACCCTTTAATACACATCTGCTGCCCATATTGGTTAGACTGTGTGTGGCAAACACTGACACAGTACAAGTGCAGATGAAATAAAGCAACACGAGTACATCATAGTGAAATATAACCCAGCTGAAGCCATGTGGCGTTAACGTGTCTCTTCTGGAAAGTAATATGTATCTGCCTATACATGTATAGATGGAGAGATATCAAGCTAGGTGTGTGTATAATTTCAAGGCCATTGGTTTTACAGAGTGACACTGAATATTAATACATGAGTGCATACAAGAGAAAAACGGCCACAGCTGTTCGGGATTTGAGCGAACTTCAAAACTCTCTGGGTAGAAAACACAGTAAGCGGGTGGCTGAACTGCAGATGCTGCAGCAACAATCACATTTTACCAGTAAATGGCTCAGGCTTGTAATTCAATATCTCAAGACTGTGCAGCTGAAGCCAGTCGTATAAAGTCTGAACCTCAAGGACAATTTTTACACAAGTCCTTTGCCCTGGCTGAGTTCAGAGGAGTTTGTGCTGGTCCAGAACGCTGAGGAACACAGTGTATTTCTCAACACTTTCACATGTAACATTAAATTATTTTCCATTAACAATAGATAGGAATAAAATGCTTGATGGATTTTTTGATATTGCACATCAAGTAAGGGGCGACGTGTGACACTGATTTGACAATAACAAATCAAAATGAACAAAATAAGCATTTAAGTGAAGCAATCACAGGACCGCGCATTCCCCTAGGATTTGACTGATGTTGGCTTATTTTCTTTGACTTTTCCTATTGACTGCAGAGGACTCACACAGTTTCTTAAATAGTTCACTGGAAAAATATTGAAAGATGACAAATGGCATAACAAAATGGGAAAGTACACTACTTTAACACAAACTGAAATATGATAGCAAGTTTGGTGAAGAAATAAAACACTGGTTTTAAAATTATTCTCCGGTAACGTGTTCATATTCCTACCAGCCCACCCTTTATAGTTGGTGAGAAATAGTTCTTTACTGAAAAATATGGAATGTTTTCCAGTTATGCTTGGCTGACTAATGGACCCCCACTGATCACAAACTGACAGACATGCTGATCACCATTTCCCCCTACTCTACAATAAACATACAAAATAAATACTAAATCAAAAAATGAAAGTTGGATTCCAGTTAATGGCAAGAGATTTTTTTTTTTTTTTTTCCCTTCTGAATAGTGTCATGAGTTACAAAAATGATTTTCAGGAGTAAGCCTTAATTTTTGAAGTTAAGAAACTTGCACTTTGTGGTCAAACTGTTGAACTATTTGCTGAACGACTGTAAAAATGCAAAGACTAAACACCCTAAAGTCACAAAGGTAACAGTGTGATCGGCGTGTATCACAGATGCAGCTCACTGAGCTTAACTTTAATGTGACACTAGATGTTTCTTTTACTATCTTTGTGACGTTCTTGGTGTGTAAAATGACATTTGACTCATGTCACCCTTTCCACATGATGTTTCAAATGGGTCAAATTATTTGTCTTATGACTGACCATCATTCATTTTGGGTTCCATGGGGCACACCAGAGGGGACAGGACTTAGGATCTGTATGTAAAGACAGACACAGGCCCTTAGTATAGTAACTTACAACTGGAAGAGAAGTATACAGTTGAAGGCATGGCTCATGGGTCGGGAGAGGAAGAGGCGGCCGAGCAGATGAAGGTTTGGCTGCAGGTTCTCGGCTTGGATCTGCAGAGCTGCTCCATCCGGCTGCAGTAAACCTGTATCTGCAAGACATCCATGCAGACAGAGCAGTGATTGTTCTGTTGCAGAAAAGTGCTATGTTATATATGCTGCATGAACGGGCAGAAAACTAAACAAGTGACTCATTCTGACTTTGACTGCATGTCTCCAAGAACGAAGTTACCCTGGCAGCGCACACTATGTAACCTCACAGTAGAATATGATAAATCACATTAATTCCAATGAAAATATTAACCCTCAAAGATGTAAACAGTCCCTGGCAACCAAAAGCATTTACTGATCTAAAATGTTTAATAACTGGAACCACTAAACCTATGAATACATGCATTTTCTCAGCTTTCCATCATCAGATATCCAACATTTGGATGTTCAGAGGTTCTGCAGTGAATATTAATTCACCAGTAAAACCCATGTAGTTTGACAAATGACAGTGGTAGTAGACACGTACATGTGTGTGTGTTCAGTAAATGGTATGTTTTGTCATGATAGTGAATTTGCTGAGCTTTTATGAACATCGATATGATCGGTAAATCGAATATAGGAAATACCTGATGCTGACTAAAATGCAGAGGATATTATAATGAATCGCATGGAAAGTGTTTAAATGTAGATAAATTCTGAAGGTTTCCACAAAAATAGTTGTAGGACCCAGTGTCTCCAGGTCATTTAAGGTCTGGCCTCAGTCTAACACACACTGGTCACTTCACTCTGTTGCTGTGACACATCAACACATTTGCCAGGCATGTCTGGTCACAACTGCTGTGTGAAATCATGCAAGGAAGTGGAGGAGCTGTGACTTTTTTTTTTTTTTTTTGTGTTAATTTTTCCAATACACATTACAGTAGGTGTGATCAGCTTTGGTGAATCACACAGATCTGAGCTACATGTTGTAGTTTTGTTTTTTTTTTTTTTAACAGAAAAATCCAGCTCTCTGGTTTTCTTATAACCAGAACTGTATAGGGAACACATGGATTTATCATCCAGTGATAAATGCAGCATCAGAAAGTGATGAGATGTGACTAAAATTGCTAAGAAATTGATGTGATAGTTAGAAGCACTGTTTTCACTGAAGAGTTTAATGCAGCGTTTCTTCTATATGTTGGGGTTTGATTATAAGACTTATGGAGGTACCGTAAAATGTTGTTGTGTTTAAAGTGATTCATGTTTTCACTAAGTTCACTGTTGTTGATCCATGGTGCAGACTAAACTGACAGTTTTGACTTTGTTTCGATGATTCCAAACTGATCCTTAGAGATCAGCCACAAAAGAGCACAAACCACTTCCATTTTCTTTACGGTTAGCACTGTCTAAAAACAGAGCTATAATGTAAACTATCGGCTGACACAGCACGACTGTCAAAATAACAGGTCTGAGTTTTTTGTTAGACTTGAAAATTTGATACCATAATGCAGAAGTAGTTTTATACTTCAAATGGTGAACAATAAATGTCTGTGGATACATAGTGTTTATTCACTGGTGGTTTTGTTCGTCATAAGTGTGATCTGGTACATGATTTTATCCTGCTGTTCAGCATTTGAAATGTCAATACTACAGACAACCCTTTTTAAATCTATAATTGTGAAGGTGTAGTCGTAGGAATATTAAATGCATATCAATGGGTTCTTACCTGCTTCTGCATTCTCATTCTCCTCATCGTCATCTTCCTCTGTACCAGGTGCATCCTCCACACCCACTGAATCCATCACAATACACTCTGCAACCCCAGTCTACAAACACAACACAATAGTTACTAAAGTTACTGTTGAAATTCTATCTAAGATCCAACTGAAACTGTAAACTGGATGTACATAAAGTACACACTTCAATGCTTCATAAAAGTTCAGTGTCAACTTTAAAAACCTACAGAGTAATTTGAAAACTGCAAATTTTACTTCAGAAGGTAAATGACCCTGTTGATGCTATACAGTCACTTGAATGTTGCTTACAATGGGCTTCAGTTGTGTCATTCACTGAATGCTACATCCAGCCACTTACCTTTAGAGCCTCCATCTGCACCACCTGACATCTCTGGAGAAGCTCCACAAACAGGTAGATGAGCAAGGCCTGCAGAAGAAGTACAGGGAATGTGCTGCAAGAATGTAGATTTCAGTCACTCATACAAATTGACAGTACATACTACATACATAATGCATACTAATGACAAAATAAAGATTGTTAAAAAATCTGATGTAGCTGGATTTAATGAAAATTCATTTGATGTGTTTACCCTAAAATTCACAATCTGGATTAACTTTCTGTAGTGTGACACAAGGCCCTATTTAGTCAGCTGGAGTAAAAACAAAGATCCTCTAGTAGAAATGGGTGCTCCAAAGAAATGTTCACATCTTCAATCAGAAGGAGAAACGCACATACTGTTTAATATTATGACTGAGGATATCAAACTGTCAACATTTTTATGAAGGTGGTGTTCATAGCTGTGTTGGACAGTAGTGAGAAACTTTGAACACAGGCCCTTGGGTTATACGAGGGTGCATTACATGCCAAATGTATGCGCAGTGAAACTTAAAATGGCAGGGCAAGCATTTAGTAAAGGTATTATTCTGTGAAGAGTTGCAAATATGTTCTACATTGATACTTTTTTGCCTGAATTATTATTCTTCTAAATTTGGGACAACTTCCTCCATCCAAGAGCACCCGATACACTGATTACTGGTTGAAAAACCAGAGCTACCAGCCACCTGTTCTGGAAGCAGAGGTAGTTTTCTCTTTGTTGCTGCAGTGTATATCTACATCAAAAATGGATCTCTAAACCAAATTTCTACATACGTTTTTTCCTTATTTGAAATACATCGCCAACACCATTGCGTGAGAGGCGTCCAATCACACGCTAGGTCACACTCTCGGAATGTCTTGTGAGACAAGAGCATATATCTGTGGCAGGGTTTACAAACATTTTCATTCTCTGCTGTGGATTTTCTCCTAAGTATTATCTCTGAGCATAATGGCCAGATGTCATCTCCCATTCACCCCGGAGGGCACCCCTCTGGACTTTCTAGAGACAGTTGCTCCACAGCCAGTCCATCCACTCGTCAAAAACAATGACTTGGAGAGTAAAATGTTGACCGCCTTCAATGGGTTGTCTCGACTGATGAAGTAACTTTTAGTCAACTTAAAAGAAGAATTGGCTGAGGTAAAAGCCAGACTGCTTGCCCTGGAGGAGCAGGTCCGACCAACCTGCAGCTGTAACGAAGACCTGAAGAGGAAGAGATGGGTCCATAGCTTAAAAACGATACAGTTTAATATTAAATGCGAACGTCACTTACTGCACCTTTTAAGCTGTCGTCTTTGTTGCACTACTTTCCAAACATTTGGTAACCACTGACTTGCATATGCATCATTTTACTTTACATTTACTTTACGATGCATTTTTTGTATTTTAAAGGAAATGGTTCGCCGTCTATAAAACAGTGATGGAAATGACCAGCGATATGAACCTGAACCAGGGGCAAGTTTAAAGAATAGAATATGTTCTGCAGACTGTAAGTAAATGTTAACATTGTCTGACTTGTTTTTTTTTTGTTTTTTTTTTTTTGTAGACGGAACTCTCCCCACAATGAAGCAGTGACATCATATTTAGGCATGAGTTCAGAAAAAGATGGTGTGGACAGAGGAGTCTTTTTTTTTTTTTTTGTGTTTACTTTTCTGGAGCCAGTCTTAATTATTATATTATGTATTCTCTTCCAGCGGCCTGTAAAACCTATTATGAAACAGTCTGGAGGAGCTTTAGGTATGCCCAACCAGCTCTGTCAGTTCAGGCAGCAGCTCTGAAGGTTTCAACCCGCAGCAGACAGAAGGAAGTAAGATTTATATAAATGCCACTATTTTCCCAATGTAAAAATGACCTGAATTTTATTTAGTAGCTGATTGTTTTTGGGAAACATGGGCACATTATCATTTTTTTTTAGCAGCACTCATGTTAATACATGTGCTTACAGCTGCTGGAAGCCAAAGGAAGTGTCCCAGCCACCCAGGAGGAAATTGTTTTTTGGCAGGGTGTCATAATGTCTGATGAGGAGGATGGCACAGCAGAAGGGGAAGCTGGGTGGATAGTGAAGCCTCCATCTTTCCACAGTGAGGGGCTCTCCCAACTCTGCCAGACGCTTCCAAAAATATGTGGTGAGACACAGCAAAAAGCTCTGCATCGAGTCACCTTCAAAGAGGCAGGTGCCAGCTCAGTATGACCCAGAGGCGGCAAAAAAGCATTTCAAGAGGCCTCAGACTTTTTTCTTAATTTAATGGACTGGAGGTACAGCTCAACCCAAAAACTTCTCTGAACCATTTTCTTTCTACCTGGGAACTTTGAAAAAAGAAAAAGAGCGCTTCAAACACCATGTGTAGTGTGAGCTGAGTAGCCCAGTCCCTTGGAAGCACTGGCTAAAGTTGGTTGTTTATGTTGCGTTGCACTATTGGCCCCAATTCCGTTAAAGACTCTAATTTTGTCAACAGGCTTCTGTCAACTGTGTCCTTTGAAAATAACACTACAACATAGTAGAGCACAGTGGGTGCATCATCAAATGAATAAAAAGAGTAAGTATATAAATAAATAGTGTGTGTGTGTGTGTGTGTATAGATAGTGCCAAGGCATTTATTAAACTGGTGCACAGATGACCAATAGCAGCAGCATTAGCTAT
>JAPQRP010000020.1:16868612-16880743 GCA_037367295.1 Apogon hyalosoma
TCCTTAAAGTGCCCAAAATAGGACATCGTGGCTCCACACCGTCTAGGTTGACCTGCAAGGTGGGGGTGGCTCGATCAGCAGAGCAGGCCATGTCACCACATGCTACACTTCATAAATACAGACAGTCTCTCTGGGGTTTACAGTAGGTGACTGCTCTAGAAGTGCAGCGCAGTGTGTAAGACAACTCTGTGTTGGGGTTTTGAGTCCATAATAAAATCATCCATCCATTATCTTCCGCTTATCCGGGGCTGGGTCACGGGGGCAACAGTCTAAGCAGGGATGCCCAGACTTCCCTCTTCCCAGAAAACTCCTCCAGCTCTTCCGGGGGGATCCCAAGGCGTTCCGAGGCCAGCCCAGAGACAGTCTCTCCAGCGTGTCCTAGGTCTTCCGAGGCCTCCTCCTGGTGGGACATGCCCGGAACACCTCCCCAGGGAGGCGTCCCAAACAGATGCCCGAGCCACCTCAGCTGGTCCCTCTGGATGTGGAGGAGCAGCGGCTGTACTCCAGCTCCTCCTGGTGACTGAGCTCCTCACTCTATCCCTAAGGGTGACCCCAGCCACCCTACGAAGGAAACACATTTCGGCCGCTCGTATCTGGGATCTTGTCCTTTCGGTCACGACCCAAAGCTCATGACCATAGGTGAGGGTAGGAACGTAGATTGACCGGTAAATCGAGAGCGTCACCTTTCGGCTCAGCTCCTTCTTCACCACAACAGACACTGGACCGATCCGCCTGTCAATCTGACGCTCCATCCCTCCCCCACTCATGGAAAAAGACCCTGAGATACTTAAACTCCTCTACTTGGGGCAAGGACTCCCCACCGACCCGGAGAGGACAAACCACCCTTTTCTGGTCAAGAACCATGGCCTCGGATTTGGAGGAGCTGATCCTCATCCAACTCGTTTCACACTCAGCTGCAAACCGCCCCAGTGCTGGAGGTTCAGGTTCGATGAGGCCAGCAGGACCACATCATCCGCAAAAAGCACAGATGAAATCCTGTGGCCCCCAAACCGGACCCCCTCTGGCCCCTGGCTGCGCCTAGAAATTCTGTCCATAAAAATTATGAACAGAACCAGTGCCAAAGGGCAGCCCTGCCGGAGTCCAACATGCACCTGGAACAGGTCTGACTTACTGCCGGCAATGTGAACCAGACTCCTGCTTCGGTCATACAGGGACTGGACTGCCCTTAACAGAGAGTCCCGGACCCCATACTCCCGAAGCACCCCCCACAGGATACCACGGGGGACACAGACACCTTTTCCAAGTCCACAAAGCACATGTGGACTGGTCAGGTGAACTCCCATGAATCCTCGAGCACCCAATGGAGAGTGTAGAGCTGGTCCAGTGTTCTGCGACGAAATCTGCATCGTTCCTCCTGAAGCCGAGGTTCGACTATCGGTCGGATCCTCTTCTCCAGTTCCCTGGAATAGACTTTCCCCGGGAGGCTGAGGAGTGTGATCCCCCTGTAGTTGAAGAACACCCTCTGGTCCCCCTTTTCAAAAAGGGGGACCACCACCCCAGAGGCTCTGTCCCCGACCGCCACGCGATGTTACAGAGACGTGTCAATCAGGACAGTCCCTGCACATCCAGAGACTGAAGGTACTCAGGGTGAATCTCGTCCACCCCCGGTGCCCTGCCACCGAGGAGCTGCCAACCACCTCGGTGAGTTCAGCTTGGGTGATGGACGAGTCCACCTCCGAGACCTCAGCTTCCTCCATGGAAGACACTGCAGTGGGATTGAGGAGATCCTTGAAGTACTCCTTCCACCACCTGCCCAGAGTTTTAGAAATGAGAGCAGCACCAACCAGTGTGGAATGAACACCATCTCTCCTAATTAGACCTGGTTTTCCCCAAAATGTCAGCCAAGTGTCCACAAATTTTATGTCATTTGTGGGACACTAGATAGCTAGCAATGGGGACCAGAGGAAAAAACTACAGAGTCCAAATAGTTTTAGCATGTGTGCACACCGATTCAATGTTTATTTTAGGGACTTCCGACTGGTGTAACCAGGTGGCATTACCGCCTACGTGCGCTACAATCTTACGGTACTTTCAATTGTCTGTAGCCAGCAGTTTCAGGTAAGATTCAGTGTCACCCGCTCTTACCCCTGGAATACATTCAACTGCAGTCGGTGTCTTTAAATTCACATTTTGTAAAATAGAGCTGCCAATTTTAAGACACTGAACCCTAAATTGCTCCTAGTGGGTCTGGCAGCAACTTGCATGGCAGCTGCCGCCCACTGGTGTATGAGTGGGTGTGTGAATGTGAGGCTTTGTTAAGCGCTTTGAGCACCGTGAAGGTGGAAAAGCGCTATAGAAGTGCAGTCCATTTCCCAATGAGCAGAGTTTTCTGAGCACCAAGTGGGGAAACATTAGAAACATGTAGTGATTGGTGGTGAACTCAGGGCTTATCCCTGCCACTATGCATTCTTCAAAGGGTCACCCACTGTTCCAGTTCTCTGGGCTGCCTGGGGAGGCTAACCTGAGCTACTGCTGGTTAGGGATGTGTCGTTCAAAAAGAACAAATCTTTTGAGTGAACGAAGTGAATCGAATCACCTCATGAACTAATTTGTTCCTTTCTCAGTTCAGTTAGTTGAGCAAGCAGGAGTGTGCCAGCCGAAGTGGAACTGCCACGATGCTATGCCTTCTGTGTATGCGTGTTCTTAGAGTGATTCACGACATGCTGAGTGAATGAACTGCTCACTCGCAAACCTGCAGCCCCCCAAAGTTTTCAGAGAGTGAGTGAATAAAGAAGTGCTGTTTTGACAATTTACACACATCTGACACTGCTGCAGCATGCAACATTTGCAAAACAAAACTTTCAACCAAAGATGGGTCTACAGCAAATCTCCAACATTTAAGAACCAAACATCCAACTGTTCAGCTGCCGGAGGTGAGACTTGACCCTGCTTCAGCCAGTACTGTTAGTGATACCACCACTACACATTTGGAGTGTTTAGTTTAAGTTCTTGTATTCTTAAAGCTATTTATTGTCTGTGTATTTAAGTTTTTCTTTTTATACATCTAAAATGTAGGTTACAGATTTTTAAGTTTGCATTTCTGGCTCTTAATATTTGTTTTTGCACTAAACTTTAAACAAGGCATATTTATTTTGTTTGATTGTATTTATAGTTTGTCATTTTGCTTTTTATTTTTTCCCCACTTATTTCTTTTCATTGTAATAAAACATGTAACAACCATACATTGAACCACATACCCTTGACTAGTTTATTCTTGTGTTATTTTGAAATTTCCCAGCCTTTCTTGGTTTCCAATACTTGATAGATTCTGCTACATAAAAGAAAGGACTTGCATTCACATTTAATGAAGTGAATGTGTTGCTACTGCTGTAGTGTCACATCACTCACCAACGTACGCTACAGAGAGTGGAGCGAGTCTGTAAGGGCAGGGGAGCGATTCATGACACGTTGAGTGAACGACTGGTTAGCGAACTGACTCGTGTTAGTGCTGTGAATCATTAACTGGTTTGTGACGCGATCGCGCTGCCAGTGAACAGATAATTCACTCAGCCTAATTTGCAGAGTAAACCAGTTAAATAGCATGCCATAGGACAGGACACGTCAATCATGACTTAAACAAGTTTATTTTATTTTTCTATGAATACTCTGGTCTCCCAGTCAGCTGTGAACTGAACTGTTCACCGTGCATCAGTTCAGGGAGTTGCAGTCACAGGCTCCTCCCACCTCACACTGAATAATTCAGTGAACGAATCTTTAGTGAACTGATATAGTTCATCTGCCTTGCCCATCATTGCTGCTGCTGGTGGGCCTGCAGTGGCCAGAGAGAGGGGGGGAGGGGAGTAGTTAGCTGTTGCAGCTATCGCTTTGTTCATGGAGTAGATCTATGCCTCTAAATGCTTGAACTGCTGCAGCATGAGGAGATTTTTCTGTGTTCATCCAAACTTTTCACTTCATGTGACTTACACCAACATCCAAATAAACATCTATGAACATGGACCAGGGGAGAGAGTTGGGGAAACTGACAAAAACCAAGAAAAGGGGAGAAAACCAGAAAAGGCCCTTTAAGGGGTTCTAAAAGACAACTGAAAATGAAATGTTCAGACACTCAAATCTATCACATATACATAAATAAAATATATTAAATGGTGAACCTTAAACACTAGTGAGGAAGTGGGAGTCACTGGTTTTGGAGGTGGGGGGGCTGACAAGAGGGATGGAAAGTGGCCAACTGAAAACTAACCAGGACTGCACTGTCAGAAAACAAAAGGGGATGTTGAGGTCTAGACACACACAGGTAACTGAGCTGGGCAGCTCCAGCTCCTTTTAAAGACCACGACTAATTGCAGCCAGGTGAGGGAAACCTGGCAGGTGCCTCCGATGATCTCTAACGACCTGTGGCCAAGATCCTAAACCAAAAGGAAAAACAATTGTGGGGTAATCTATACCTGTAACACCTATTATTAGTGTTCAAAAAATACCACTTTAACTCTGCAGGTGAGGAGGCGAGTAATTAAAAACATACAAATGTATGCACATTGGATGTGATTTAAGTATTTAATTATTTTAAAAAAACTCAAAAATGTTCCCAGAGGTACTTGGGGCACAATGACAATGTGAAGCTGCTAATCATTATTAGTATGTACATACTTTGGAATGGCATATGTGTGGTTATTTTTTAAAAACACTTTAGTTACAAGAACAAGAAATGGAAGACCACTATGCCACTGTTTCAGTTCTATGTCAAGGACTGCTACTAATGCCATCCTGTTATGGTAAAAAAGTGTTTTGATTGTTGCATTAACTGAAATGTAAGGAAAATAAATCTGGAAGAACCTGCTTCTTGTTAAGGTCAGGTGTGCATGGAGCCAGTTCACTAGCCCACACATTAATCCAAAAGCAGTGTTGTGTGTAACGTATCATAACTACTTTTTTCAAGTAAAAGGTAGTGTAACGCGTTACTACTGAAAAGTTGGTAATGAAATGTAGTTCCTTTTGAAATTCGGCACAACGTTACTTTTCTTACAGATAGATTTGCTGTCATGTACAATTTTTAGCGCCGTAGTGAAAACAGCTCTAATTCCACACAGTACACCACAGAGGCTGGTGGTAGCACGGTGACGTTAGCGAGTGAGAAGCAGCCAACCATAACTTTGGAGGGATGGAGGTATTCCTATTACTTTCAACTCGTTGACACTACAGTGAGGAATGTGAGAGTACACTGTGCCCTGGTGAAAAACTGGTGTCCACTGCCATGAATTCAACTATTAACCTCACCAAGCATTTGAAAGGAAAACATGCGAACGTGAAGCTTGTAGCCCAAGATCTCCGGGGAAATGATGTTGTGTCAAAGGATCCAAGTCCAAATAAGCAGCTAAAACTTCAGTTTCACCAGGTACTAAACAAGATTTGGACAAACTTGTCGCTTCCTTCATTGTCAAAGAAATATTGTCCATCAAAACTGTTGAATCTCCCACTTTCAGAAAAATAATTAGCAAGATACTGTTAGTAGGAGACAGTAAGCCTTATGTATTTTGTGTTCACATATATATATATATTTTTTGATAGTGCTTAGTGGTCGTGTTGAAACCTAAGCCTCGTGCTAAGTCCAGTGTTTTCTTAAGTGCCCTGTTTTCTGGCATTTTTTATAATAGAGTACAAATGAAATACCTGTTCTGTCCTCCATAGTAGAACTTTATGTAGCCCTACACATTTAAGAATATGTGGTTTTGCCCAAAGTCGAACAACATAAAAGTAACGAGTAACGTAAAGAGTTACTTTCCATAGAGGGTAACTAAGTAAAGTAATGGGTTACTTTTTAAAGAAGTAACAAGTAATGGGCAAAAGTGACTTTTTAAAAGTAACTTATCCAACATTGTCCAAAAGTGAAGTTTAGTAACTATGACAAGACAAGGCTTTTGAGCACTTGATGACGCTACAGGCATCATAAATGCATCTAAGGGAAGAGTTACAGTAAATTAATGTTCTGTGTCTTCTTAGTGTATCTAACTACTTTTAGCTCCCCCCAGGCCCTCTGAGGGTTTATGACTGATATTCCAGACTTCATAAAACACTGGTGCTCGGAGGCGGGAACTGTACTTTCTGGTCCTTACATTTTCAAAAACAGACTCATTTGATTTTGATGCATCTGAAGCAGAAACAGGAAAGAGGAGGACATAAACACTCTAAACACTACTCACTAGCTGTGAACCTGAGCCTGTCACTGACAGTGACCACTGAGACCAGGCTGGACCACTTCAGCAGGACCACAGATGATCAGTTAGCACCAAAATATTTCAAATATCTCAAGCTATTTTATTGAGGAGAATGAGGGTTTAGTCTTAAAATTCATAAATCTAACCATGTAATAATTTTTACCCCTCGCCAAACTTCTGGCTGAAGGGGTACTGTAATAATCGTTTTGTCGTCTGTCTGTCCATTTAACGACATAATCGTATTACCTGAAGAATGCATTGAGATATCTGCACCAAATTTATACTGTGGATGGATCTTGGCATGGAGCAGAGAATAGGTCACCTTGACCTACTTTTTTAAGGTCAAATGGTGACATGTCCTTTCAACAATGTAATCGCATTATCTAAAGCAGTGTTTCCCAACCACTGTGTCACGGCAAATCATCAGGTGTGTCGTGGAAGATTATCCAGTTTCACCTGATTGCTACTGTAAGTGGGCAGCGTGATATAGATATGTTTGACTGCATGCACCAATGATCCACTCTGCAAACAGAAACGGGAGACTGTTGTTGTAAAGTGAAAGTGAACAGGCACGATGCGGTGCGTTCTGTTGAACCCCCCCACTAGAGATGTATGGATCAGCGGGTTATCCACAGGGCCCACGGATTGGGTTTGGGGGGAGGGGTACGCCTCTCTTATACTACGGACCTCAATCCGTAAACTGAGGGGTCGCTGACGCACTCCTCTCAGCTTTCTCATTCTGAGACTAGATTTGCATTATATTTCAACAAATATACTTTTTGTGACATTTGTGTTTAGTGGTGTGCCTTGTGATTTTTCTAATGTAAAATATGTGCCTTGGCTCAAAAGTCTGGGAAACACTGCTCTAAAGAATGCATCGACTCATCTGCACCAAATTTACACAAAGACAATCTAATCTAAATTACAGGGCAGTAACTTTCAACAGAATCTTACACTATATTTGGGGTGTTAAAAGTGTGTGTATTTATATAGTGCCACATTATAACAAAAGTTATCTCATGACACTACATTTAGGGCTGGTCTTAAACAGACTCTTATCATATCACAGAATATGAGTCTGAGTTCTACAGTGTAAAACTCCAGCTTTTTTTCATGTCTCAGTCATTGTGGACTGTCCTGTAGGTTGTTGTCTATGTCGCTGTTATGTTTCTACAATCGAGTTCACTTGACATTGTATCGCTGACCCCGTTTACATGCACACCAATACTCTGATCATGATCCCGTTTCTGGGGTTGTCAGATTATTCAAGTGATCATGTAAACTGAATAATCTGATATGTTTTATCAGATAACAGCAGTAACGTGATTATTAGAAATCAGATGAATACACCTGGATTTCTCCCCAATACCCTGATGTCTTCCTGCATGTATACAGGTTAATCTGATTTATTTTGTTCTTTTACGTCTGTGCATGTGTAAACACAATTAAAATCATAGAAAACAGAAGTTACATAGTAAAACGTGAGTGGAAGACAAGAACAGGAAGTTTGAGTTTACCATCACAATGTACATTTGTACTCCAAAAGAAATTTTGATTATTGCATTTCGTAAATTCATTTATCAATTCAATTATCCGATTACTCCCAGTTATCTGACTTTTATGGTCATGTAACCAGGCTCATTGTGTTGCTATATTAGGATGTGGAACTCTTGTATGATAAGATTTACAGATGAATGTAGGTTTACCCATGCAGGACAGAATGAATATATCATTGTATGTGTCTGGTACATGATAGAAAACATCTCCAGGTGTTGGTATCATCTTCTGGATTGTGATTGTAGGCTATAGTCTGTCAGTGTGAATCCTGTAAGAGTTAAAGGTGTTTTCACCTAGTGACCTACACTGAAAACCTCTCACTCTTAACCTGGATTGGGGGCGGTCTAACATTATGCCCAGGGACCTGTGTAATTATATGTCCAAAATCGAGTTTCTGAGATATAATGGTTTTACCCTGAACGCCGCCGCTGGATCCACCGTCTCTGGATCCACCGCCTCTGGATCCACCGCCTCTGGATCCACCGCCTCTGGATCCACCGCCTCTGGATCCACCGCTGCACATCCTTCGTGTGAACGTGATAACTAGGACAGATTTGGTTGGACTTCTTCTCCCTTAATAACCAACATAGGGGACCCCTAATGGAAGAACCCTGTTGATTTCAGCTTCCCTATGAGTATTATGTCATCCAAATGAGAGCGCTTTAGTTGAAAATCAGTTTTCTGGACATAAATCAAGCAACACTAGGCCGACTGAGATGAAATTTGGTTCATATTGATCGTCTTACAAATGTCCATGTTCTGTCTACCATCCAGAGTTCATATGGGGCTATTTTCATTCACTAGGTGGAGTTTTGTGGGAAAAATGGGTTCCCCGACCATTATTCTGCCACTATCAGGTCGATGTAGCTCAAACTGAGTTCATATCGATTGTCTAACAATATCGTGGATAGATTCATATATAGCAGAGGATTGGGGGGATTTCGGGGATACACCCTGGCTGTCAGCCCCGACAGCGTAAACTTATTCTGAATCCATCCTTGATACCGACATGGATGACATGAGGTTGAGCAGAGAATCAGCCGGCAACAATGTAGAAATATTTTTTAATTTTACTCTTTGAGCTCATTTGACAAGTGACACATTCTTTCACTGGGATTGTCCAAATCAGTACTTCTACTTTTACCTGTGTCCTTCTTTTTTTTTTTTCACACCTGTACCTGTACTTCTTTAAGAATGTGTACTTTTGACCCCTCTGCTGGTCCCACATTTGATAGGATGAACATCACTTCAACTGCTTTACACTTTACATATTTTATTCAACACTGAAATCCAAACAAATTCCTATTACAGCCATTGGAACTTTGAATTACATGCTCAGAATTTCCAAAAGTCCATTCAACATGTTTTAGCAGCAGTAACTGTTAAAATACAATATGAGTACACAAATAGCTTAGCACTTTATAGTCCACCGCAAAAAACAGTGACAGTATACAGACAAAAATAGAGATTATCATTATGCTTTCCAACAGATCACTGTATATTGTATATTTGTATAGAGACACTTAGGTGTTTAAAGTAGTAAATTGGTGTATATTTCCACTTTTGAGTTATTGACAAAGCCACACAGTTGACAGAACACTTACACATAGACACTCACACTAAGTGACCAGGTGGCATCCTCAGTGGGAGGGAGTCACTGTAAATGCCAGCTGCTCACACATCACACCCGCCCCAGGCTGCTCTCAGGGCTGATGTGCAAAAGGCACACACAGACGAACACATTCACACATTGTACCTTCCATTCTCAAACACATTTACACATACGGGCTATGTGTGTACAGAAGTATACGCAACAACACAAACAGAAACACGCACACGCGCACACAGATGGCGGGCACGTACATCATAAAGGACCAAAACGAGGCACGACGGGACCTGGCAGAGCGAAATGGAATGTTGCAGTTGATCTGTCATTGTGATCGTTTCAGTCGTCAGTGTCATCCTGAGAAGAGAGACAGAGGAAACAGGCTTTACTGTACAAACCTGTACTACTGGGATATATACAGCATCGTGATAAAATACTCAAAGGATTAAAAAAAGGCAAGTTTGTGCCATGAGGTGACATTCTGCTGGTTTCATGACAACTCTCAGTTCACATTTATGTTGCCATGGAACAAAAATGAGTTTAATTTCTTGTCAATATGACTGCGGTACTTTTTTCACTCAGTTTCACAACAGTTTTCAGTCCAAAATGGTCGAAGAGTAGCTCTGTAACTGCCTGATTCTGTTGCAGTGGAATGTATTTCCATTAGTTATATGTTCTTTGATTGAAAAATACATCTCTATAAGGCCCAATCCCAACTGACCCCTTGGCCCCTCACCCTCCATTTTGCGTGTTTACATGAAGGGGTAGGGGTGTCCTGATTCTCAACGAGGTGGAAGGGAAGGGCTAAGGGGGAGGGCTGTTTGGCCCCGAAACAGAGATTTTTCAGGACCACACTACAAACGGAGGGGTATGAGAAATCATCGGCAAGATGGAGGTAAACACAGTAAAAAAGTGCAGCAGTTTGATGTAAGAAACACACAGATGAATGTATTTTCTTTGTAAACAACTTAATTGATCGTCTGTTTAATGCCGTTTCAATGAATTATAGATTACATTTCTGCGGTTTGTGGCTGATAGCCGCAAAAAGATGACCAAAGCCCATGGACCAGAGACGGTTACAGCTGCTGATGGCATGGAGAATACTTTCGGAAACAAAGTTGTTGCATCTGTTAACAGCAGCATCGATGACGTAACAGATCTTTAAGGGTTGTCCCATGTCACAGGGGAATGTTTCAACCCCTACCCCTTGCAACTCTGTTTCAAGTAGTAGCAGTAGTAGTTTTATGGTCCATCCAACAGAACATGATATATACAAACATACAGTTCGGATCTCCACACCAAACACTGGAAAAAAGGCGTCGGCTGAAGCAGCAGCTTATTTATGCCTACCCTATGTACAAGAAGGAAAGATGCAAAAACAAAACAAGATAACAAGAAGGCACAATTTTAAACAGTAATATAATTAAACAATATAATCTAAGCAAAATCTTAGACTCATACTGATAATCGGCTTACTTTATCCTAATATTTTATATTTACTGAATACCTTAGTTTTAAACATCCTTTTAAATGTGGTGACTGATGTGCATGTTTTCAGTTCTTTTTCCAGGTTATTCCATAATGTTACTCCAGTTACAGATATGCATTTGCCTTTTGTGTTGGTCCTTGCCTTAGATTTCTTGAACATACAGGTCCCCCTAAGGTTGGACTGGGACTCTGACTGAGACCAGCTCCTGTATGCAGGTGGAAGCAGGTTGTGGTGTGCCTTGTAGATGAATACAGCAGTGTGGAGGTTAACCAGATCCTCTAATTTTAGAACATTTGTGCTGATGAAAAGTGCATTGGTTGGTGCAAAATAATCCTTCTGATGTATAATTCTAATGGCTTTCTTTTGCAGGGTGAATATTGGTTTGATGATTGTTTTGTACTTTGTGCTCCCCCATACCTCAACTCAAGGGGTAGGGGTAAGGGGGAGGGCCAAGGGGTGAATTGGGATTGGGCCTAACTGTTGGTTGTCCCTATGTATGTACATCAAGGTTCAAGGTTTGTTTATTGTCATTCATTCAGTGTAGCACATGAAGAACAAACTGCGTACTCAGGTCCATAGGAAACATGATTAAAAAAAAAAAACAGTAAAAATATCTAAAAAAACAGATGCATGAAAACACACACATAATGAACACACACACACCTAAAACACATTCACAATTTAAAAGACATTCTACAGCAGCTGCGCAAAATAAAGTGCATATGCATGTGTGACAAAGTGCGGCTCAGCGAAATAAGTTATTAGAGACACTGTCTTATTTTTGAGCTGCTATTTTCAAGTCAAGAGTCTGTGTTTTGTCTGCTTCCATCTCTGGAACCAGAAGTGACCATATTTGGACAAAAGGGTGGAGGTGAAAGATTGCGAGGAGTGATGAGAGAGCTAACACTAAATGCTAGTTTACCAACACAGTACAAACACTTAATGTCAGCAGTGGTTTGGATAACATTAAGATTAACAACATCAGTGTATTAAATATAACCACAGTCAAACTGTGTGTTAACACTAAAAAATGTTACTGAATAAACATTGGTGTAACACCAGTCAACTGAAGCCCAACACAGCCGACATCAATTATTATAGTCATTAAAAAAAAATGTAGTGATTGCATTTATTTAAAGATGGATTAGAATAAAAAATAAAATTAAATGAGACCAGAATGACTACTGGAAAAGTTAACACAATAAAAAATTTAAAGGGCTCATATTGATCTAACTCCACTGTTGTGAGTCTGTGGTTCCTGTCTTTGTGTATTTGGACCCTAATA
>JAPQRP010000020.1:16898848-16908851 GCA_037367295.1 Apogon hyalosoma
TGGATGGATGGATGGATGGATGGATGGATGGATGGATGGATGGATGGATGGATGGATGGATGGATGGATGGATGGGCCATTTGTACACATTTATGTACATAAGAATTATTATGCAGAGGTCTCTCATAGTGTAAGTATAAAGGTTAAAAGGCACAATCAGGTAAAAGTCAAACATAAAAAAATATATAAGCAGTGTAAAAACACATAAAAGACAATAGCACAGTGACGTGTAATAAATATTTGAAAATAAATACTATCCACAAATTGCACTTAAAGATAATGCACATGAGAACATTGCCTATTCCCATTTTGAGATTTGTTCAGTCTGGCATCTGGTTTCTAAAATTGGCGTATTCAAGCTCCTAAAATGCTGGTTCCATGTGGATGAAATGGCCAAATGATTAAAAAAAATAAATATTGCATATCCTCCTAAAGTCATCTCCATATGGACAGTCCCTAAACATGCAGCCATCACAGTGTTGTTTTCTCTCATATCCTTCTGTGTGTTAGAATTATAACTCATCAAAGGGAGAAACTTACATGTACTGACTGAATGAATACCTGTAACACTTTTAAACTGCAGTGCCTGATTTGAAAGGGGTTTTTTTTTTGGCATCACTGGACAATAATTGCAGACTTCTGGAGTTCATTGGAGAAAAAACAGGAACTGCAGGCCTTCTGTGAAGTGGGGTTTCATGCTGTCAAACACCTACTCCTCGACAAAGACTTAGGCCAATCACAGGAGTGGGTAGGGGGCCGTAATGGCCAATCATTAGAATTTCTTCACACATGACTCCAGTGCTCTGTCAATTACCGGCCTATTCACACAAGACAAGTATAACGTGATTTGGAAATTAAAACTCCCTGCCTGTGCTACTTGTGGAACATTTGCACATGATTTTTTTTTAGTAAAATTGTTTTCGAAGGACTTAGGTTTGCACTGTCATTAATTATCCGTGCCATATCGTGGCATGAGCCTCTTGAACTTCCACCCGAGACTTTTTAAAAACTTTTATTCTTCCTGTTTAGCGGTCGAGGATGACGCAAGCTGGTGATGGGTAAAAGTGCGGAGGAAACAAAACATGAAGCAAAACCCACAAAATCAAAGTGATATTAATGTGTATGGCTTATTTGCTTGAATTAAGCAAAAATAAATAAATAATAATAAAAATCCTGAATTAAACAAAAAATATTTGCCAATGGAACAAGTGAAAATTATCTTGGTAAGATTTCTTGAAATAAGATTTTCAAGCTCTATTGTCTAAAAATAAGTTCTTAAATCTCACTGAAAAGTTCCTCTTTAGGTGATTATGTCTTATTTTAAGTGTGATGAGATATTTGGACTAGAAATGAGAAAAATACACTTAGTCAGATTTAGATTTTTGCTGTGTGATGATGGGCTTATCATTTCAATCAAATGTGTTGGAAGAGGGATACATCTAAAACATGCAGGATACCAGCCCTCGAGGACCAGGATTGGTGACCCCTGATCTAAGTAAAGGGGAGACCTAAATAAAAAAAAAAAAACAAAAAAAAAAAACATAAAGTAAGAACAACAATGAAAAGTATGTGCATATCAAGCTGAAGGGGACTTTGTGGAACAGTCTGGAAGAAGATGTAAAGGAAAGTACAAACATAAATATATTTAAGAGGTATAAAAAATTATTTCTAAATGGAAGATGAGGGATAAAAACAGTATCGTCCCAAATACCATTCGTGATTTCTTTGAATTAAGAGAAAGTAATTATCATTTCAGAGACCTTTATATTTGTGAATGGACTAAAGTGAAGACAAATGTGAAGTCTAGATGGACTGGGGTTGTGGGTGTGAAAAAAAATGCCTTAAGTTTAAAATCATTTAGGAATATTGAATTGAGACGGTAGACACGTTTTTGTTGTTGTTTTTTTTTTTTTTTGAATGGTGTGAACACTTGATGCTGTACACATTTAATTTAATGTAAGCAGTGTATCAGGTGAAAAGGATAGGCAAAAAAAAAAAAAAATTAGCTTTTGCTTCTAGTCTATTCCTTTTTTGGTTTTTATGTATATTATAATTATTGTACTATGCGCAATGATTAATATACAAACCAAAAATAAATTCATTCATTCTTTCATTTGGAAGTTACCACAAAATTATTTCCAGCTCCAAAAAAGGGTTAAAATGTGCCTAACCCTAAAATGTGCCTATAGAGTTACAAAGAGTACGTTGGAACTTGTGGGGTTTGTTTGCTCTTTATGCTTAATTCTCTGCCTGGAAAACACACTATATGAGTTATCGTCCTGAAGAGACCCCCTATCTATTGCTCTTTGTCTTTCTGTCACAAACGAGCATGCACACACATATAGCAGAGCACATATATAAACACAGACGAGCCTTTGGGGTAGCAGAGCAGTCATTTGTAGGTCAGAATGGCACAGACTGCAGAGTGTTTCTCTCCTCGGGGCTCAAGTACATTGATTTCTCTTAAAGTGGCTGAACGGACAGTCTTACAGAGTAAATGGAGTGATTCTTCATCTGTTAAGACACAGGTCGTGAGCTGCAGGGTGTGAAGGAACACTGACCTTCAGCGCACAATTTAGCCTCAAAGTCAGAGAACTGTGAACATTTTGTATCTTCTCTATAAAATACAGCAGTGTAGCACCAGTGAGACACCTACGCTGCGTGGGAGTTTCAATAACATATGGCATACTGTACGTTACTTATTAAATATCCTTATTAATATAATGATTGTCTACCTCTGTGCCTGTCTATCATCCTTTTCTGTCTTTGCAACTTAAGTCATAAATGTAATATTATAGCTATTTAACGGCTGAACGCGCACATTTAAAGACCTAAACATCCACCATCGAACGAAATCATCTAAACTGTTTAATACCCGTTGATCCACTAATCCTATCAATCCATGTAAATAATTGGTGTAAAATACAGTTTGTCATCAGATATGACCCATTTGGACGTTCCGTAGTGAATATGGAAACACTATTAATTTTAACAACATTATGCCTGTTGCCATACGTTTTGTGCATTTGTAGAACCACTGTGATCTGTAAGCTATAATACACACGTGCAAATGACAAGTTGAGACGTAATATTGTTAAAATTGCACTCATTCTTCGTAAAGAATTTCAGGTTGTGCATTTTTTTTAAGGATAGTTTGTAGATGTAAACATTTTCATGCTGCGATGTTACTTGTTTGGCTTTAAAACGCAGAGAAAAGTTATGTTCTGTTACTATTTTACTGATCCGACCCGCTGGAGACCCTGTTGTTGAGTTTGACAGCCCTGGTATAAATACTTTGAATGTTTTTATATCAGTCAGGCATTGTATGATAATATGGAAACTACAGGAACAGGCAGAACAAAAACTGAGCCACCACACCACCAACCATATCCACTCATTCACACACTGTCATCCACCATCTGTTGAAAACTGCAATGAAAGAGGACTTTTTGAAGCGTTTCAGACTGAAAAAGATGACACTCACTTTTAATGGAGGCTCTGTCACATGGTCCACGACATGAGAAACAGGCTTTAAGTTTCACCTTCTGGCTCTAAAGTATCACTCCATCGCTCCATCCTACGCTGATACCTGCGTGACGTGTGCTTCTGCGCGTGCAGTGGTTCTGTTGTGGCGGCGGTATCGGAACATATTTTCTGAGGTGAATTCCTGATTGAATATGATTAAAGAATCCGTCTAACTTTAAATGCATTTACTGACATATGACATCACATATGGCATTATCAAACGCCTTATTAATGCAGCGTGATTTAGAGGTGGGTCTCATGAAAATTCAGCTGCGTGGCCTTTTAAAGTCCAAAGGCCACTAATCTACAGTGATGATTCCCAAAGTCAATGCCAGAGTTTCTAGTTCACTGCAGAGGCAACTTCTCAGTGTTATTGAAAATGGGTCCTCAGTGTGCCATAATTATATTATAGAAGATGCACTTTGTGCTCTGTTGAAACCCATTTAGTTGAAACGAAAAGGAGCTCCAGATAAGACGAATTTCTCCTGAAGTTTACTCCGCCTTCGGTTTTTCACCTTCAAGCAAACAGTGGATCTCAGCTATACGGTGAAAAGAGAGGCGACGTCATTCCCTTCTTGCTATGCCCTTGGGACTTGAAAAATACAGAGAAGTGTAGGAGTAGCTGCAAAATTATTTATTTATTTATTTTTAATTGTACGGGCATTTCATCCACACAGAGCCAGGATTTTGGGAGCCTGAATACACTAATTTTTAAAAATCAGGTTCCAGTGTGAATAGATCTGAAAGCCCCCCTCACACACACACACACACACACACACTTCCATGTTTACAAACCATACACATCTTTTCTGAAATGAAGATGCCTTAGCCCCACCTCTCTCTTAACCCATAAACACCCAAACTGCCACTGGCAACCAAAGCCATGAACTCATCTAACATTTTTACTACTTCTGATGCCCCTAAATTTATCAATCCATGTAAATAATTGGTGTAAAATGCAGTTTTTCGACTAAAATGAAGAATTTAATGTGAAATCAGTCAAGTAAAAATTGTGTCAGTGCAGGTATTAGAACTGAAAGAAAAACAAACCAAAAAACTCTAAACAAATGAGTCTTTAATATTGATTTAAAAGAACTGAGAGTTTCAGCAGTCCAGTCCAGTGTATCCTATGCCAAAGGAGACACTAAAGGACGCTGTTAAAGTATCCTGACGTCTGTCATCATGGCCGACACTGTCATTCTGGGACATTTTACTCAGTTAAGAGCCTTCATGAGCAAAAAGGAGTATTCAGATGCAATCACCGGCTCATCCTTGCGTCATTTATTTAAGGGCATGAAATGTGACCTAATGTGGTAACGTGGCTTCCTTTTCAATATAAGCGCATGAGTCGACAGATACAGATGGACAAACTGGTTACAGCAGAGTAATGTGACATAGGCTACGTTCAGACCGCAGGCAAATGTGGCCCAAATCTGATTTTTTTTTTTTAACCATATGTGACCCGTATCCAATCTATTAAAGACAGTTTGAACAGCACAAGTCACATTTTTTCAAATCCGACCCAGGCCACTTTCATATTTGGTCCTAAATTTGAAACGTAGCTGATATTTTGCAATGTGACTTCAGTCTGAACGGCCAGGTCGCATTTATCCGACCTTTAAATCATTGAAATGCGACAAACTTCACAATTCTGCGTCCCAGGAGGAGGAGCGGCAGGAAAAACACACTTACTTCTGTAAACACAGTGCATACCCGCGTGGTCACGTTACATCAGGAGATCTTTTGCGCGTGCGGGTCACTTCAGGGTCGCTTTCAGTTCATACTCAAAACTGATAGAAGTCGCATTTAATGTGTAACATGAACGAGCACACAAAAAAATCGGATTTCACCAAAAAAATGCGAATTGTGCATTAAGACCTGCTGTCTGAATGTAGCCTTAGCGTGTTTATGTTGTGTTTTCTATTCAATGGCAAGCGCTGTTTAGTTTTACAGTGTTTGTTATGTAATTTATTTGAACTCTTTTAACATTATCTGTCCATCTTAACTCCAAAACAGCACAGCATTGATTCTTAGAAAGAAATAACGCAGTTGTTCAGAAAATGCGAACAGACTTGATGCACACAGAGTTATCTCCTGTTAGAAACAACTGTACTGACTTACCATATACAGTCTTTAAATATCACAGCATTTAAATGTAATCCTATGGCATTTATATATCCAGAGAATAGGATTTAAATACATTGTGCATCTAAATGAGTCATTTTGAACAAAGAGACGATGATACACAAGCACAGAAATGTGAGTCACAGGCAACATTCTGTTTTCCCAGAGTACATCTAAATATGATTTTTAAAAAAAACAAAAAAACATGTAGCCGCTTAAAACACGACCAGTACAGAAACTGTTAAAGTAAACATTAAAAAAAAAAACAACTCTTCAGTGCTTTTAGTTTAATTGTCTTCATCCTGTGAGGGAATGGTAACTTCCTTTATAAATGAGTGCTATTAAGCCTTAATGCTTTCTGAGCATGATGGAGCAGCTAATTTTAGCTTGGATGCTAATGGCAGTCTAGGACAATTAACATGTCTATTACTGCCATAAACTGTGAATAACACTGAACAGCACAAGCCATTTATTCTGCAAGAATCAAGTGGTAAATTAGACAGCGAAAGAGCTCTTGGGGAAAACAGAGTGTGTGTCAGAGAATATGTGGACGCTAAACACAGGTGTAACTGTTATGAAATAGAAGTATAAGCAGAAAGGAAAAGTCTCCACTATCAGTTAAGCTCAGCTGTCCTTAACTTAAATAAGATCTGATGTGATTTATAGTGTATAGACAGTTTGACTAAAACACTTTACCAGTTAATCTGCAGTTCATATTTTGTTGCACTTTCGTAAGAGAGTAGTGGTTTTTCCATTGGACATCTGTGCCAAACTTCAAACTATTTACTAAATGTCCAAAGAACAGAAGTGTGCAATGTCGGTTTTCCATTTGTTTATTTATTATCACGAGATGATTTGAGAAGTCATTCCATAAACATGGCGACAAATATAAATATCTTGCTGATTTACAGATATATTCATTATTATTATATATTACCCCTCTATCCCGTACTAAATTAAAAAATGAGTCAGTTTCCTGGTGTGTCCACACATACCGCACCATGTGTCTTCTAAAAGTCTTCTTCTTCGCTTGTTGTAACGTCCGTCAACATCCGTTTTTTTTTTTTTTTTTTTTTTTTTTTATTCACGTGACTCTAGTTGCGGAAAAAGGTCTTTCATTTCAGTTTGATATACCATTTGCGCTACGCCCAAAAAACCACCTCTTGCCAGCGCAAAAATTTTTAATTGAAAAGCGAGAATTTGGGTGAAATTGTCATTTTTCCATTTTTCTGAATTACTGCTGCTGGAAAAGAAAAATGACTTTATGCGCATAAATTTCCCACTGAAAGGAGGGTTAAGCAGTTAAATTTGAAGAAAAAAAATTACAGTACTACAAGAACAAAGTTGGAATTTCATCTACTATTTTCTCTAAAATTTCTTTATATAAATTAAGAAATCATGTAACGTCAAAGCATGTGACATTTAAGCAGGCAACATTGTACCGAACACATACCATATAAACAGCAGCTGTTGGACTTGTTATTACTCATGAATATGGTTTATTTAATCAATAGTATGGAAGTAAATCTGTATCATCAGATATTGAATAGTTGTATTTTGAACATTTTATAGTTGAATTTTTTTAATAGTTGAATTTCAATTTTTTTACACAGTTTCATAATCTCAATTCAGTTGTTTTTTAAAAAAAGTTTTTTAATTCAATATTCTCAAATCCAACGCATTTCAAATCAATATAAAAAAAAAAAATCAATATAGCACAGAAATCTTGACCAGGAAAAACCAACGGAGTAACGACCCACTGGATCTAACTTTCACTCAATCATGTGTCGCGCCAAAGATCATGTGACGCTATGATTGCGTCAAGCATGCGAATCGCCACGCCTGCACCGCTACTTGAGCATCACATGATCTTTGGCGCGACACATGATTGAGTGAAAGTTAGATCAAGTGGGTCGTTACTCCGTTGGTTTTGCCTGGTCAAGACGTCCATTCTACATGGATTTTTTTTATATTCAATTTGAAATGCATTGAATTTGAGAATATTGAATTAAAAAACTTTTTTTGAATAATTGAATTCAGATTATGAAAGTATGTGTAAAAAAAATCTGAAATTCAACTATTCAAAAAAATTCTTGTGAAATACAACTATTCAATATGTGATGACACAGATTTACTTCCATACATATGTAATGCATATTAAGTGGCTGCACAATAAGCTGATATTTTCCATATGTTTGTATCGGGAATTGAAATCACCTGCTAACTAACAACAGCAAATACCACTTTGGAAAATCATATTTGGATTAATAATTGGGATTGGATTTCATGTATTTCTGAGACATTTGTCTTTCAGCCCTTCCATCACCTCATTGCCTTCTGTTAATGCAGACACATATAGGAAGTTCTCAAGTGACTGAATTATGTAATAGGTTCCAGCTGTTTCTCCTGATCTTGGAAAATCTACTTTTACCACCATGCACCTGCAACTTGGAACCACATGCAAAAAAAAAGAAAAAGCTTGTGTCATTTATATCTCTAGGACAATTAAAATTTTTAATTTCATCATTACTACTTGCTGTTCTGGTTTTCGCTGATTCAATTGCTCTATATTATAATTGCCTTATTTATTCTTAATGGTGCTAATGTATTACTGAATTGCTTTCTGTTCTTATCTAGTGTTGCGATTCCTTCAACAATGTTTATAGGTTTTATTATTTATTTACCACTGACTTTGTGTTTTTTTTCTCTCGATTATATTGCAAATGAGTCTTTTAACTAATTAAATATAGGCTTAATGAACATTTTCACTCATTAAATGAATTATAGTTGAATTGTTGAGAGCGTAGTAGTTTGTTTTTTCGTATATCTGCTCATCAGGTGTTGGCTTTCTTCATTTCTACACAAGTAAAAGCAACTGAAAAGGAATGAGAGCCTCTTCTATAATATATATATATATATATATATATATAAAATCAAGTAACTTTGAGATGACAGACACTGAAATGAACAACATACACAGGTGGAATGCTTTATCCACCCGTGACCTACTGCACTACACTGCTGTTCTTAAAGTGAGCCACTAGCTTTAGGTCTGACCTGTACACTCCAGGTGGGGGATGTGGGATGAGGAAGCTCTTCTCCAGGTCGCGGAGGACATCGTTCAGCATCCGCACATGGGAGGGGTCGCGCTCTTTCGGGTCGTTGGCAGGCCGCATGGTTTCTGACTGAAAGAAGGCGGCGTGGTCTCTGAGGGATGAGGCCGAGGACAGCAGGGAAGGAGACACCACGCTTTTATCTAAACGTATAGAAGTGGAGAAGACAAACAGAAACAGTGGGAGAAACATGACTTTAAGTACATGTTAGAAAAAACTGAGAGTGGAAGTGTTTTTTTTTTTTTTTTTTCCCACTCCTATATAGTAATAGGGGCATGACCACACACTATTAGTCTACGCCCTAATAGACCACTGATGTTTGAGTACACGAAAACAAGTTTGACCACAACTCAGTTACTTAGATGTACTTTTAGTGAATGGGTCACATGATACAGAGACTTTCACCTACTACTTCTTTTTAAAGGACTGCACCAACTTTGTCTCCATCCTTCACTGAAAAAAAATCTAAATCTTACCAAGTGTATTTTTCTCATTTCTAGTCCAAATAAAATAAGACATAATCACCCAAAGAGAAACTTTTCAGTGAGTTATAAGAACTTATTTTTAGACAATAGATCTTAAAAATCCTATTTCAAGAAATCTTACCAAGATAATTTTCACTTTTCAACTGGCACATTTTTTTTAATTTGCTTAATTCAAGCAATGGATCCATCTACGCCGATGACACCATTATCTACACATCCAGCTCCTCCCTCCACACTGCACTCTCTATAGCTCAGATTAGCTTCAGTAACATTCAACATGCTTTCTCTGATCTTCATTTATCTTTAAACATGAGCAAAACTAAATGTATGAACGCCCACAAATCGAATATCCCATAAAACTTCTCTCATTGAGCGGCTCTGAAATTCAATTTGTCCTGCTACAAATACCTGGGAATATGGCTTGATTATTCACTCTCATTTCAAACTCACATCAGTACTCTTCTCACCAAAGTTAAATCTAGAATTGGCTTTCTCTATCGAAATAAATCTTCATTTACACACTCCGCCAAACTCCCTCTTGTCAAAATGACTGACCTTCCACTATTTGACCGTGGTGATTTGGTATACCGATCCACCTCAAAAACCCTCCTACAGACTTTAGACCTCATCTACCACGCTGTTATCTGCTTTGCTACCGGAGCTCCCTACAACACATTGCAAAATCTAAATCTTACAAAGTGTATTTTTCTCATTTCTAGTCCAAATATCTCATCACACTTAAAATAAGACATAATC
>JAPQRP010000020.1:16908951-16926097 GCA_037367295.1 Apogon hyalosoma
ATTTTAAGTGTGATGAGATATTTGGACTAGAAATGAGAAAAATACACTTGGTAAGATTTAGATTTTTTCCAGTGTATCATCTTCATGTCCTGCATCAGCTGATAGTTTACATTATAACTCTGTTAGCTTAGTGCTGTTTGTAGACGGAAAAAAGCCGCAGTAAAACCACAACTCACCTCGGTTTTCTGTACGTTTGTGTTGTCAGTAGCTGCACTAAAGATCTGTTTGGAATCATCCAAATAAAGTCAGCACTGTCACAGTTTAGTCTGAACCGTAGATCAACAAACGGCAAGTTAGCAAAGATAATACCATCACATAATAACTTCATACCTTCATAAGCCTCGGATGCAAACTCACCCCTGTAGAGGAAACACTGTGATTTCAGTATCAAACCCCTTTTTTTTTTTTCATTTAGAGCTGTGTCCAATGGAGAAAACAACAACAACAACAACAACAATAACAACAGTGATTCTATCTTTTCTAACACTATTGGAATAAGTTGTTTCTTCGTGGTTCTCATCCTATCTTGTCACTTTCTGACATTTTGGTCAAAGGTCCTGTGGTGTTAGTTTTCATCACCATGGAAGACCGACACAGTGACTCACTTCTCCCTCTAGTGGTCACATAAATCCCCAGATCATCAGTGTGAATACATTCAGTTCATATATTTACAATCCAAAACATCGGCATCTTTGGAACAACAGGGATCTTTATTCTAAACATTCTAATGCTAATTTTAGGTCATCTTTTAATATTTGAAATTAGAAATACTACATATATTTTGAATCAGTATATACTGTACTTCATGTCCTTACTTTGACAGAATATACATTCAGACATATTTTAAAGAATAAATATTAAATATCAAAAAATAATAAATAAATAAATATCAAAATACCACATCTGAAATAATTTTATGCTCCACTTGTGTGTTACTCTTTCAACCATGCAGCACGTTACACAAAGCCAAAACACCTGTTTAATTTACCTCTAACCAGTGCACACTCAAATGTTACCCTCATTAACCTGTCTACACAAAGCTGGCATGTGTTACAGTACATCTGGCTCTACAAATCAACTGCCTGGCATTTACTGTTAATTGGCTTGTATTCTGGGAGCTATTAATACGAATCTGACTCCATTCAATAGGTAGGTTTGGATGTGTATGGTACTGCCTGCATGTGGGTAACCCCTTAAATAATCAGGATCTGAATATTACCCATGTTTCCGAAAGAGTAGTGCAACAGCAGTCTGCGTACACGTTAACATCCCAAGAAAAAATTGTAATTAAACGGTGATTGAGGTGATGAAGAGATCAGCAATTCAGACAATTTAGAAATAAATAATGACTGACTTGCTTCTCTTTATTAATATTCCTACACTTGATAGGATGGATGGATGGATGGATGGATGGATAGATGGATAGATAGATGGATAGATGAAATTGGAGTGCAGCAAAACAAAAAGTAAAAAAATAATATAAGAATAAAAATAGAATACCAGAACAAACACACTATACTTAATAAACTAGAAGAATAATATCTTTCTAATCTTTGTAAAATCTATATCTTTCTAACACAGTTTGCTTTAACGTTAAAGATGGGGTAGGAGATATTAGAAAAATGGTTTGAGCAAGCTACAATTTTGAAAATACACAATTCAAGAGTCCAAACCCCTTTCTTCAGACTTTTAAGTTCAGAAGTACACATAGCATGTTTGGAAGAAGAATTAAAACATGAAAAAGACTGTGGTAAAAGTTGGACTACTGATTTAACTTCTTTACTGCAGTAAAAGTAAAAAAAAAAAGTACACATTCAGAAATATAGTCAGAAGATACAATGTACTGCACAGAACTGTTTCCTGTCTTGTCGTGTCTTTTACATGGTTTTTGTCCTATATCTGTTGTACTATGTGCAGGAAAGAACAACCTACAGCTTGTAGGACTTTATTATTATTAATTATGAAATATTATAATATATTTGATTACAATCGTGATAAAAATGTTCATGTCAACTGGTGTCAGCAAATGACATGATACATGTCAAAACAATATTTTAAGGATGATTTGTCTGTTATTTTCATCTTGTTTTATCTTTCAGGTTGTTTCTTTCTGTTTTACATTGTTTTCAGGTTATTATGTCATCTATCTTGTATTTCTTTTATTAAATCTTTTACATAATTTTCTTATATATGTGTGTTTTTTCCATCTTGTTACATCTTTTAAGCTGTTTTTGTCTTGTTGCGTGTTCTACAGAGGTCTGCCTACGCCTTTTATATCATTTTGTCGTTACAGTTTGTCATGTAATGTCATTTTTGTGCTTCTGGTTTCATCGGCATCTGTTTAATTTCAGTACATATATTTTAGTATTATTATTATGACTGCTATACTGACATGAATCAACAAAGTGTTATTGAGAGAATTAGACCCTAAATGTTCATACCATACATATAATTTACACAATAAAGATCTGAACAGATGTTGGCATGTGTTCGTATTTCGATCGCTGTGCGTCACAGTAGGTCGAGCGCCGAATGTGACTCATCATAGAGAAGACGGAAAGACAGTGGGGATAAAAATAGACAAAGAGAAATGTTCCCTCCTACAAATTTAACTGGCTGTGGCTCCTCACGGCCAGCTGGGACTCATGAAATATTGTTTGATTGTTGTAATCCATCACATCTTTTGACACTGGGAGATGTGTGTGAGTGTATTTGGATTTGGGTATACATTTGGGACTTGGCCTCCTCTGATTACAGAAAGGACAGACCGGAAAACAAAAGAGCTGCAGCCGTCTGCTTTTACTCACTGATACAGTTCGAGTTTTGATTTTACATTGGAGTTTATTTGGAAGAATATGTTGAAATCAACCCACATGTTCTTAGTCTTAAATGTTAGTATCTGATGGTTTCTAGATTAAAGGGGCTACATGTAGTATTTCTACTTTCAAATATTAACATAGACCTGAAAACGGCACCAATGTATTATATATTTCAATGTGACATCATGAAATTGCGTAAATATACGCAGCACTTTTAATTAGCATGTAATCTGTACACATTACAAACTTTCCTTGCGTATGTTCATGTCGCATCAAATACCGTGCACTGAGGGTTAGGGTTATGTGAACTGGAGATCCTGGCGTAAATTGAAACGGGATCAAACGGTGTTGAATAACATGTGAAAGGATGAAAATGCGTACTTATAGCGCGCCAAATGCCGTAAGAACTGGTGTGACAATGCAATTTCATGAGATTGGTTTCATATCCTCCTGAGAGCCACTAATACATTTTTGTCCTCTGTAGAAGACAAAACGTTCACCATTTTACTTTAAAAATGCTGTCCATTGCAAAGGACATTCCATTAAAAAATAAATAAATACTATTTATGCATAATTTTCTTCACCTTATTTCCTAAAAGTGTGGTTGGCTATGTTTACAAGCTTGTTAACATCATTATTATTATTATCTGTTTACTTACTTATTTACTTTATTTATATTACTCCTTTTTCTCTTACTTTTTCTTCCTTTCAGTGAACATTATTGATTCCCTTTTTTAAAAAAAAAAGAAAAAAAAGAGAATAATGTACTTTGTATCATTGATATCCTGTATAATGAGACTGTTCTGAATAAAAATTTGAATAATAAGAAATTAATAAATAAAAATAATGTAAAAAAAATGTATCTGAAAAAACTGTTGATTCCAATCAAGACAATTGTTTAATGTAAAAAGCCAAAACTTTCACTTTCCTGGGTTTCATAGGATTTCTTTATACCTACAGGCAAGGGGATTTATGTGACCACTAGAGGGAGTAGTGAGTCACTAAGCTGGTCTCCTATGGTGAAGAAAGCTAACATCACAGGGCCTTTGATCAGAGCATCAGAAAGTGATGATATTTGACAAGAGCCAAACAAAAAACAACTTTATGACCTGATTTACTAAAGGTTTGCGTGTGTAAAAACGTGTGCAAACTTGTCTGCACACGCAAAAACACGTTGAAGCTTATCTACTGACAGGATGCACCAAGGGTTGTGCCTCTCAAATAGGAAAAATGGCTCGCCCAACCCATTTAGAGTGTTTGCTGGGATGAATATGCAATATGGGCATTTCTACCAGAATGGGCAAAAATATTGGGAGGAGTAAATGCAAACATGTATTTATCGTACAAACTGTCATTCACCAAACCTGAAACGGATTGCAGTGGCTGATTTTGTGTCTATATGTAGCGCGTCTGAAAGGCAGGTTTTAACTGGAACAGTTTTGCGCAAAACTGGCTGCAGTTGTGGCGAGGAGGAAGCATAGGCACAACCAAAGGCAACGCAGAGAACCATAGTATTCTGCTCGTCTCAACATTTTTGGAACAACAGAATACAAAATAATTGCGACGTATCACCACCTAGCAATGCCATCTTAGAACCTCTAGATGAACTAGGGGATGATTTGGGGTCAGTTACAAGGAGTTATGCAATACCTTCTACGACAAAACTCCTCAAGCGTAACATTTCCGTGTGTCTGGATCAATCCAGTCACTGTTGCCATTAGTGCTGGTGTATCCCAGAGCAGTTTTTCCAGTGGATTGTCTCCATGACAACAACCAGTTGCGCACGCAGAATCCTCATTTAAACAGGCGGTCTCCAAGACTTTGCACCTGTTGTCATTTGTGCAGGCAATCTTAGTTGATCAATTATGACACGCAAATCACTAGCATGCACACTTTTTAGTGCATGCAAACACTGGTTATTTGCGATCTTGGTAAATCAGGCCCTTAGAGTTAAATTAAGATAAAAAAAATGACAAAAGCCAGAGGCACTCTTGTTGTTTTCACCACTAGACACAGCTCTAAATGAGAAGAATTGTGTTTGATGCTGGTTGAGTTTGATTTTGAGGCTTCTGAAGATATAAAGTTTATTTGTGAAATTATCTTATCTTTACAAAGTTCATCAACAAAACAGAGCTAAGCTAACAGTGCAGTAATGTAAACTATCAGCAACATGTGAAGATTATAAGACAAAGTGTTATTCGGACAAACCGTCCAAATAATCAGTTGGGAGTTTTTGTTTTATTAGTGGTTTTAGTAGCTGTGTGTTCTGGTACGTGACTTCTCCCTGCTGTTAAGAATTTGGAATATCAATACTACATATAACCCTTTAACAACAAAAAAATAATTAAAATGTATTTGTCTGTCTTACCATTGAGAATACAGACTTTCTACTTTTTAACAATCATAAGATATAAAGCAGGATGAATGCAGACAAAGAGTGCATTCAAAGTCGGTGCAAAAAAACCCCTAAATTATCATCTGATCTATTCACTAAAAGTACTTGTAAGTAACTGTGGCCAGACGTCTTTTGTGTACTCATACATAAGCAACTTCAGTGGGTCAATAGAGCTGAGACAGTACATGGTCTGATGTGATATAACAAAGCATCGTCTTATTAAAGCTGTAACCTCACACTGATCTTCAATACTGGCAGAATTCATATATTTGTTTCTGTGTTTCTTATCTCTGGCATCCAATCAGTAGATGGTGACAAAACAGCAGTAACTTGAAAGCATTCTTTTATAACAGTACCGCCTTGATTACAACCAGGGTCTAGAGCGCTTCTGTGCTTTATGTGCTTATAAAAAATGGCTTGAAAGAAAAAAAAAGTTTTATTGGGGTCATTATTGATGTCAGGTTGTTGAAAAACTTTGAAAGAAGCTCACTACTGCAACTAGGATTACACAAACGCACAAAAAAAGTTAATTTTGTACAACTTTTGAGTTTGAAAAACTATCACATTTCCCGCAATGTGAGATTCAGTTGTTATAAACATGAGCATATGTTCGAACCTCTCAGAAGTTAGTTTATCTAATTGTAGATGCTTATGCAGTAGGACTTTGTTCATGTCTACTGGACTTTAACCCATAAAGACCTAAACAGCAACTGGCGACCAAAACCATCTACTGATCTAAAATGTTTAATACCCGTCGATCAACTAATCCTATCAAAATATGTAAATAATTGGTGTAAAATACAGTTTATCATCTTTTCGTGGTCATCAGATATGACCCATTTGGACGTTCACAAGCTCCGCAGTGAACGTGAAAACACCGTCATCTTCTACAACATTGATTCACCAGTAAAACCCATGGAGTTGGATCAATGACAGTGGTTACAGATGCTTATTTTTATGTTCAGTTATTGATATTTTTGCTTAAAAAGTCGCTTGTTTTCAGTTTTCGTAGTTTTTTTTAACATAACCCTCAACTTTAATGTAACTTTCTGATTATGCAGATGTTCACGGAAGCTCAAATACACAATTTTCACTAAAAGAATGAAAAATACAGAGGATAATATTAAAATAAATGGTGATAAATCATTTAAGAAAGGTTAAATCTAGAGGAAAATTCATTTGGGAACTGCCACAAAAGTAGCAGTGGGTCTAACGGGTTATTTAAATGGTCTGCACACGTTCAAATACTAGCGACGCTGAAGCTACAAATGCAAGATTCTACCTTCCACAGATTCTGGAACAGTTTTCATTCTCGTATATGTGGGAAGTTTTCATTACACTGTGCAGCTCAAAATACAGTTGCGGAAAAAATTATTAGACCATCAAAAGTCGTCAAAAACGATGAGTGGCCTTCATCTGGATCATCAGGAAAGTTTTTCTACATGCAGTTGTTCTTGACCTACGGATATTTTTGATCCTTTTCTATGCACCTTGGAAGTAGGTGAAGTTGTGCCAGAGCCTTTTATTTAAAAGTATTTCAAACATATAGACCAGGGGAGTTAAACATGCACCCACAGGCCAAAGGTTTGAATCTAACCCACAGGATGAATTTGCAAAGTACAAAAATTACACTGAGGATGTTAGCAGTCAAGGGTGTCAAACTTTAGTACCAAACTCCAAACTTTTAACAATATTATGCCCATTACTAAATGCTTTGTGCCTTTGTAGATATGATATATACAGAGGTATAATATTATCAATATTGTGTTTATTTTTCTAAAAAGTTTAAGTTTTTTTTTTCAACTTATTTGCTTTTTTTGTGAAATGTTAGTTTGTAAATGTCAACATTTTCAGAATTTAATTTTACTTTTTGCACTAAAAAGGAAAAAAAAAAGATCTGAGAAAAAAAAAATTGGAGTAGTCATTATTTATAGGATATTATGTTGTTATTTTGCTGGTTTTACTGGCCTCTTGAAATCAAACTGGGCTGCATGTAGCTCCTGAATTTCACACCCCTGATTTAGCCACTTTTTGCAGACTGTGTACACATGCATATCCATTACCTGGATACTATGGGGGTTTGGGTTTGCTCATGTAAATACCATATTCTGAGTTACATAGTCTGGATACTCTGGCTTTAGTGCTCCAAAAATAACCTTGATACTGTCACATGTGAATACTGGGCAAAGTCAAGGGCACGTTAACATCTGGTCAAAAAAATTAAAATACAATAATCTCCACCAAACTTAGATTAATGGGAAGGTAATTACTTATATTTTCAGGAAAATGCATTTTGAAATGAGAAAAAAATTGTGAAAAAAGAATTTGAGGAGTTTTATGAGTGTAAATGTTTGGAAAGTGACATATTTTCCTGCCGTCAATCTGGGTTCATTTGATAAACTCTCACAAATAAACTAAATTTATTCCAAATACACTGATATTTCACTATTATGTTATTTATGTCATATTCTAAACATGTAGTGTGTAAAATTAATAAATGCATATATCTATGTAAAATTGCCAGAAAAATATAATATTATATTAGACTATTCTCTGTAAACACCAGGTGTCCAGAGCACGAGTCATGGATGGGTCGTGAGGACATATCCTGTGAGTGTCTAGACATATTCATCCAGGATATGTCTACCATTTCTTCATCATTATATTTGGACACTTGGACCAATGATTGTATGATCTATATCTCTTTATAAGAACTTAGACTTCCTGGTGTCAGTCAGTCAACTGCTGCATCTTGCTGTATGTACTTGACTATTTGCAAGTAAACCTTCTGATTCCAGAATCCAGTGACTCCGTCTTTTGTCTCAGAGTGTATCGTAGAATTTTTCTATCAAAAATACATTTGAATATAATGTTAATATTATTTGTGTGTTGTAAATATTGTAATATATATATATATATATATATGATATTGATAATTTCAATAAAAAATGTTTACTTATATTTACTTTTGTTGTCCATCCATGACACTGCCATTTTTCAAAACTCTTGCTAGATAGGTATGAGCAAATATTTTTTTCCTCTAACCAGTTATTAGGTTCTATAATAGAGGGTTTAAGGTATACACTGAATACATTTTAGGATGAAAATGTCATGGGAACTTCACTTTTGAGAACTTTGTAATTCTTGTGAAAAATAGATGTCAGTTTTTTGTCCATCCATGACGCAGTACTTTTTGATATTTTTCATTAAAAAATATCTGAAACTAGATTTTGCCCTTTGAGTATGTTTAAGATGGCATTTAGACCTTTACAATTATGTGTAATATTTGTCTTAAACTTGTCTGGTTGAAAAGTTAGGAATCAAAAAGTAGCGTGCGGTCCATCTGTGACGTCCTTAACCTCGCCCTACTGACGGTTGTGGATCACTAAAAAAAATCCACATTTCTGTATTTGTCATGCTAACGCCACCACCCAGATATGACAAAAAAATAACCGGGAGATGAGTGTGCGTGTAAACACAGTCATAATGATACACAGTGGACCGACAGCAGCTACACTGCCTTCTCTCTAACACCTGTTCAGGAAGTTTGACTCATCCGTGTGTTACACAGCTCAGTCAGACGGTGCAGAGCGTAGAGACGACAGATATAAATATACTGTGTATGAGTATGGGCAGATGTGCTCTAAAGCAGCCTGTTCAGCTTAGATCATCCAACCGCCTGGGCTGAATTTATGTCAAAATAGTTCAATTACCTTCAAAAATATATCCTAATGTGTAATACAATTAATGTCCACTGGGTGCTAATAATACCCCACTAATACCCCGCCCCACCAGGACTCATTCTAGTCTTATTCTTTCTACCTGCAGCTTCTGATAAGCGTTCTGGATGTCCATCCTTATTTTTTTTCCTCTTCTTTTATAAGATTACAATATTTGTCTGTTTTGTTACACATCCTTTTTATGCACTGATTCGTACCACCACAAGAGGTCACCAAATGAAAACAGGAGGCGCACAAACATTAGTCAGTAAAGTCCCTTTAACCCAAAAAGACCCAAACATCTCCCAGCGACTAAAAGTATCTACTGATGTTAACTGTTTAATACCTGTTTATCCATTAATCCTATCAGTACATGAAGATAATTGTCGTAAAATACAGTTTGTCATCTTTTCACGCTCATCAGACGTGACCCATTTGGACGTTCAGAGGCTCCGTAGTTACCGTGGAAACCCGTCATCTTCTATAACACTGATTCACCGGTAAAACCCACGGAGCTGGATCAGTGACAGTGGATGGAGACAGAGGATTTATGTTCAGTTCATGATAAATTTTGTTGAAAGCGTCACTTTTTCTTCAGTTTTCTCTGTTTCTGATAAAATAACCCTCATCTTTAATCTGAGCTTTTATGAACATCTACTTGCTTAATGAATTAAATATAGAAATGTGCGTGATATTTACTGAAATAATGTAAAACACAGAGGGTAAAATTATAATAAATGGTTATAAATCACTTCAGAAAGGTTACATTTAGAGGAAAAAAAATCATATGGGAACTGACACAAAAGTAGCACTGGGTTAAAATGAACAAAAACTGTCTTTTTATTTATTTATTTTTTTTGTGGACACGTCTGGTTCTGGTAGATTCTCGAACACCCTTCCTTCAAATGTTCCCTCAGTTACAGATTTAATGATGGAGGTATGTGGTTATGTTGGAACAAGTACTGTGTGGGGAAAAAAATGCACATTTTCTGTACATTTTGTCTCCTATAACAGTCATGTCTGACATGTGGAATGGACTATCTATGATTTCAGATAGGTATGTATTTTGGTTCTTTGGCTTGAACATTTAAACATAATCAATTAAAACTGTGCGGTGAACTTCACACAATAGGCACTCATTTATAATTCATTTATAAGGGTGCACACATGTATTATGATTTCCTGAGTGTATAATCCCACAACTGCCACTGTCCTACCTTTCTTTGTTGGAGCAGTTAAGGGCCAAAGGCATCCCTTCTACTGAGCATTAACACTACAGTAAATTAATGGAGATTTATGTCAGATCCGACAAGACCAAAGGCAGTTTTATACGAAGAGAAAGGGGAATAGTGATTAAAAAAGTTGAACAAAAGGTTTCTGGGGGGTTTCAATTAGCTGTGGTTGTTTGATCTGAGCCCCCTCTATGACTGCCAGTCATGAACGCTGCAGCGCACCACGCTGGCTGTGAAGAATCCATTAAATATAACTGGTTTTCTGCTGCAGGGGGGCGACTGAAAAAGCCAGACACCAGACACGCACCAGCTTTTGGAACCACATGCAAACCTGTTCCATCCTCCAAAATACACACATGCATGTAATCTTTCAAGACAACAAAAATGCCAACATGTACCACTAATCCTAATGTTGACATGCAGTATTTGGTACTAGCATACCCTGGTCACATTCATTAATGTGATTGTATGTAGTACACTCAGCTCCACTTCTTTCCACTTGGGGAAAAAAAGGGATGATGATAAAAAAAACCACTTTACCTCTGAGAGCTATATACTTGCCCCAAACATTATTTTTTCTCCATCATCTAGCTTTACAATGAGAAAAACCGTGTCTGAAAAGGAAAGGCAAAAATAAAGGCTTCTAAGGTTTCACTGGACAAAACTCCTTGACTTCTTACAAAGGCTTTTAATGGGAAGCATATTTGTGTTATGAAAACCCAAATCCTGCTAGAGATCATACTGAACTGTAGCTCCTGAACTAAAATGAGTCTGACACCCCTGTTTTAGACATACATTACAGAGAAACTTGACATATTCACTGCACAAAAATAAGAAAATTTAACTAATTATTGGGTTAAAATGTCTTATTTAAAGTAAAATTATCTGCCAGTGCAAAAAGAAAATTGCACTTATCAAGTTTTCTTAGAATAAGAAAATATTAAAGAATGCTAATATTCTTATTTTAAGTAGAATGTACTTGTTTCAAGTCTTCATAGTAAGATTTTTTGTAATCTATGGTAAATATGGTAAATATATGGTAAATAAATAAATATATACACACACTGCAAAAATCTAAATATTACCAAGTGTATTTTTCTCATTTCTAGTCAAAATATCTCATCGCACTTAAAATAAGACATAATCACCTATAGAGTAACTTTCATATATTGTCTAAAAATAAGTTCTAATATCTCACTGAAAAGTTACTCTTTAGGTGATTATGTCTTATTTTAAGTGCGATGAGATATTTTGACTAGAAATGAGGAAAAACACACTTGGTAAGATTTAGATTTTTTCCAGTTTATGTATATTACGGCTGTCAAAACGAATGCGTTAACATGGATTAATCCATCACCACGATCAATCAGATTAAACATTTTAATGCAGTTATCCCATCAGCAGTGCAGAATGACTCTGAACTTCTCTGCTAACGTATTTCGGGCAATTTGTCCAAGTAGAGTTACCGTCACGAATGCGCAAATGGGCAGTTGATCCGGTAGCGACAGGCAGCAGAAACAAGCCATAAACAGGGAAGACACTAAACAGCATGTTGGCCCTCCGGATGGAAATATGAGTAATAAAAAAATCCAAGACGGAACAGTCGACCGATTAAATAGTAGTAAATTAACTTCCTCTAATTCTCTCCTTCTAGCTTCCCCCCCATTAAATCATAACGTGTTGAAAATGTACCATCTATATGCCAACTTGTCGCCTGAAACCACTGCCATTAACCAGCCCACACACAATCCAAACACTCACCAGGAATTATTTATCATGCATCGCTATCTGTTACCACACAAACACATCAAAAAGTATTTATTTCACTGTTCTATTCCTCCTCCTCCTCTTCCTCTCCATCTGGTGCCGCTCTGTATTTTTAACCAGCTGAGATAAAAGCTCTCTCCCACCTGTTTTCTAGTTGAGCAGGAGATGCTTTATACAAAGTGACTGGAATAGCTTCACTTTTCGCAAAATCTTATAAGTTTAAGCTCCTTATAATATCACCTGGAGTTAAATGTATTACAGACTTAATAATCACAGTGGAAAAAAAAAGCGTCACAAACAGCCTATTTCCGATCTCACGCAGCTGATGGAAATAAACTAATTGTAAACATAAGAAAAATGACACGTTGAAATCAGTGTTTTACAAAACAGAATTAAAATGGCCTGTGAGCTGCAGCGACAGGGCTGACGGCTCTCACACGTTTTGGTGCGACAACACTTGCCTTCAGGATCTGACTCCCGTTTTCACAACACCCTAATAAATCTCACACCGTCTAAGGAGAGAGACACATGTAATAAAGTGTGTTGCTTATGAATCCACGGCAAAGGGGTGTTTGTGAACGAGCTACCAAGTAAAATACAGAGCAGGTACTGAAGCTGCTTTGAATGTCACAGAAAATCTTCTGTTATTTAATTCACTGTCACATGGACTGAAGATAGCAGGAAAGTGCTTATTTATAACACAGGCTCGAATTATACGAACGTGGGGAACTTCTAACTGCTCTATATGCACAATATACAAAAAATTAAATATAATGCAAGAAACATGGTTGTCAAAATAGTTGCATTCCTACATGATCCATTCATGCCATTTTACATCCACGTGTCCAGACTCATACGATATAACATTTAAGATTTAGGTGGTATTTAATAAATCAACATTAATGCCAGTATGAACCCTTTAACAACAGCAGTCTCTCCAGTGCTGCATTTTGCACTTTACAGCATTCAAATTACTGTTACTCCTGAACCGTTTGTACTATCCATACAATTCAAATGGCGTCGAAAAGTTGAGATCCTGAGCTGAGCTGAGCTTTCCGACACTATGTAACACTTTACAGCAGCGATGTGGGGCTATTACAAGTACAATGACACTGTTTCAGAGACTTCCAAGCAAGCTAAAAAAAACACCTGGAAATAACAAAAAATTTGAAGCCATACTATGGATATTGAATGTTCAAGACCATAAAGCAGGTTTGAGCAGATGTAAAAAAGCAGAAAGTTTACTTTTGCGATCTCAAAAAGTTTCATGGACATTTACAATTGTTTCTGATAATAAATATGCTAAAAACTACAAATCTGGGTTTTTTTTTCTTTTTTTACTAAAACACACTGTTTTAAGCATTTATTCTTTATAATAACGATAATTAATGGCCAGATATTGAAAGTTAAGTTATTTCTGAAAACAAAAGTGCAAAAGAATTGGTGAAAAAACCTTTGCTGACACTTTTATTGCAAAGAAAACATGATGACACCTACGCGTCCTGTTATAATGGCAGTTTTAAAAGGGTGAAAGGAACCATGTGTAATTTTTCTCCTTTAAAATAATGTGAGTCAATTACAAGCCAAGTTTCTGATAATTACAAGTTCTCAGGTATAATCCGCTATAATCATAGTAAAAACATGGTAAAATTCTGGTGCCTAGTGTCGTGTATTGTGCAACCAGCTGAGTACGATATAAACCTACACAAGTCACTCATCTGAGGTGTTATTGTCCAGTCTCAGTCAATGCAAGTGTTTGTTTGTTTGTTTATTTATTTATTTTAACAACAAAACTATCATTTGTAGAACTTACAAGCATGTCAGGGAGTCAACATGTACACACTAAAAGCTCTTTTAAGCAACAAATACATTCTATCCTCTGAAATGTGCAAAAGAATGGTCATTTTATATGTCTGTAGCAACAAAACTATTGGTTAAATTCATACCAAATTAAGTTTATAGATTGACCTTCTTTTCGCAAAATATAATAACATTTATTCTGGGTCACTGGCAAAGTTCACATTTTTAATGAATTTTTAAAATCTTTCCCCCCCCATTTACTTATAATGGGCAACATTTCAAACATCTATACAAACATACATTTTGTTTCAGTTTACGTCAAACTTGGCACATATATAGAGGAAATTTATGTGCTGACATCAGCACATGCATAGACATGATGACATCAGCTGGATTGATGCCAAAATAAGCTACAATATGTGCGAGGGGCGGAGTTTGTTATGCCTGGCAACACTTGTTTCTTTTTTGTTGAATTGTATTTATTTATACTTAATAATAATAACATTTGTAACATTTGTAGTTTAATGTCATTAAACGCTGATTTTAAAAAAAAGTGTATATATATATATATATATATATATATATATATACACACACACACACACACACACACACACACACACACATACATATAAATAATAGTAAGTCAGGATGCTGCTACAGATGAAGTACTCATTTGAGGACATTGGGATTTTATTACCATAAATAAATGCAAAGAGTGTAAAAGTAAGATGTGGTAAGTTGGTGATGTTTTGCAAGTAAGTGAACAGTTTACAAGAGTATAAACAGTTTTACTAATGTCATTAATTTGAAGTTAATGTAAATAATCAGCTGACACAGAAGGATGAAGGATATAAGACAACAGTACTATGACTGTATACATTTATGTTAGAAGAAGAAAACGTGATGGCATAATACATAATGTGTGTAAACAAACTTCACACTCACCACACACACACACACACACACACGAATATATGTATGAATTACAGGTATGAATGAACATCAGCAGGTGTTTCACTCTGTATTCAGTTGTGTAATTCTGCAACTGTGATGAATTTGTCATCATTTCTACACTTATAACAGATGGTTTCTTTAGCTTAAGCTATAGACGACATTATTAAATCCGCCTTCCACAGTGAGGAACATATTAGTGTCACGCTGCCACGACCCCTGTCTGTGATAACTGAAATGTCCTAGAAAATCATCTGCAGAAACCAGTAAGAAACCTGCTTGAGACTGTGTGAGACTGAGCTCTGAGTTCAACTTCTAACTAAACATGTCCTCCATCAGCCGCAGAGCATGAGCAGGAGGCAGAGAGACGGGATTATCGCTGTCCATCAGAGTTCAAAACAGTCAAAAAGCTGCCAGAGCTGAAACTTCTCTCTCCAGCGTGTCATGGTCTGAATGATGGAAATCCACAATGACACGGAGTCGTGCTTTCCAAAAGTCCACAGTGTCTCCTGCATGAAGCCTGTGACCTCTCACGCTGAAGCTCTGCTCCTTTGCATTCTGCCGTTTGACATCTTTCTACTCACTGTGGTTCTCGGTCATCGTTTTAGTCTCACACTTCAGGCAAGAGATCGAAACAGGCTTTTATTATAAACAGCTGAAGCAAAAACTGGCTACATGCAGTCACAGAAGATGTATTTAAAGTAACTCCACACTTCAGCGGAGATTTCAGTCCTAAAGTCTTCAGGTCACTGCTCCCTAAAATGTTCCAAAAAAGGGGGAAAGCTTTTCTTAACTCATAAAGACCCTTCTTCTGCGTCAGGTCCCAAATTCATTTTCCTATCTATCTCATCATTCTTAAGTGATTTATCGCCATTTATTATAATATTATCCTCTGTATTTCATGTTTTTTCAGTGTAAATCATGTATTTTCCCATATTTACTTTACTGATCGTGTAGATGTTCATAAAAACTCAGATTAAAGTTATGTTTTATTACATCCGACAGAAAACTGAAGAAAAGGTGATTTTTTTTCATCAAAATATATCAATAATTGAACATAAAACAAGTGTGTCCGTCCACTGTCATTGATCCAACTCCATGGGTTTTACTGGTGAATCAATGTCGTAGAAGATGATGGTGTTTCCGTGGTAACTACGGAGCCTCTGAATGTCCAAATGGGTCATAATAATTGGTCTAAAACTGCATTTTAGACCAATTATTCACATATATTGATAGGATTAATGAATTAACAGGTATTAAACATTTTAGATTAGTAAATGCTTTTGGTCACCAGTGGCTGTTTGGATCTTTATGGGTGAAATTAAACTATATAATTTTGATATCACACTGTGCTGCACAGGGTCATAAGGTAAATGAAATTACCACAGTACACAAAAGGAGGTAAGTATTACCAACCAAATATACTTGAAAAATGAAAAGTGTTCATCGTGAAATAAAATCGTCAGCCAGTGTTTCATTATGTTACTGTTATATATGATGTGTTTGGATTCATAGGACGTCTCCATTCATCTTACATCATACTGCTGCAGATGTCAAAGATTTACCTACATTGAACTAATATTTATACTGTGGGTAGTTTAATCCATATCATATTCAATAAAGACAAGTAATATGTAAAACATTTGTCACTGAGATGCAGGATAAGAATAAACGAGCATAAATGAGAACCTAAAGCATCAGTCTCATGCCCTGTTGACACTAATTCAAATATTTTTCAACATGACTATTCTGTTATTGTTTTATTTTTCTTTTTAAATTCTGATCACGTATCCTCTGCTTTGCAAAATATATCCACATGAACACACCCACACACACACAGATTTCTACACCTCGATCTGATGTTTCAGGCGCAGGTTCATCACTCAAACCAATAACAGATACAGCACCTATCATAAGTATTCACCCCCTTGGATGTTTTACCCTTTTATTGCTTTCATAAATCAGTCGGTCAATAAAATTTGGCCTTTCACACAAAAATTTACATGCCTCTTAGTAAACTCTAGTAGAGTTCTAATATGAGTTTTCTTCAGCAGTGGCTTTCTCATTACCATTCTCCCATAAAGCTTTGAGCGGTGAAGAACCCGGGCAGCAGTTGCTACACTGCGAAAATCAAAATCTCATCAAGTTTATTTAAAATAAGACATAATCCCCTAAAGAGGAACTTTTCAGCGAGATATAGGAACTTGTTTTTAGACAACAGATCCGGAAAATCTTGTTTTAGGAAATCTTACCAAGATAATTTTCACTTGTTCCATTGGCAGATTTTTTTTTTTTTTTTTTGCTTGAATTAAGAAAAAAATCTTGAATTAAGTAAAAAAAAAAAAAATGCCACCAACAGAACAACAGAAAATGATCTTGTTCCGATTTGTTCAATCAGATTTTCCAGATCTATTGTCTATAAATCAGTTCTTATATCTGACTGAAAAGTTCCTCTGTAGG
>JAPQRP010000020.1:16959118-16971449 GCA_037367295.1 Apogon hyalosoma
TTCAGTTCTTACATCAATATCTATGGCATTGTACTGACAAAAACAGTGCTTTTAGGCATTTCATGTTTTCTTTTCTGTCTATTTTAGTCACATGATAGACACAGGGGTTAGTGCGTGATTGCATAACTATTGTTCCTGATGACTTTTGATGGTCTAATAATTTTTTGCGACTGTAAATCAATATTGAAATATGTAAATATTGATGTTTAAATGCCAAATCGGCATGAATAGGACATCTTACAGCTGTAGCCATGATATGTCTCAATATTTTTTGTCCATATAGTTTACAAACATCCATATTTCCTATGGGATGTAAGGAAAGTAGATGGTTAGTTGTGGTAGAAAATGATTATTTACAGTCAGAGCATGGAAAATATTTTACAAATTTAGAGGTAAAACATTTAAAATCATAGCCATGGATTAAAAAAAAAAAACAAAAAAAACAATTTTGAGACAAATTAAGCAAAAACCATCTCTGAGCATTTTGGAAGCAAAGATATCAATTTATACAAAACTAACCAATGTAATGAAATTTATCACAATATAAAACTATATTATGGTATTTGTCATTACTGTTTTGTATCCCAGACCCCTGTTAGAAAAGAAACAGTTGAATCCAATGTGTCCAAATATTTTTGTCCATATAGTTTATGTCCCACTTTCTGACATACACACTATCTGTTCTTTCTTCTTGTAGCAATTAATCTTTTTGCCCAAGCCTTAACACTCAACAGAAGTGATACATGATTCTATCTCTTGACACTGCTTTCATGTTCTAACAGATCCTAACCCACTCCTCATCATCTGGTGTTTGATTCAGATCACTTTGTCACGTCGTCTTCATCGTCGATACAGTCCCATTAGAAGGGTTCTGCATCAACATGGAATAATATAAAGATGCATCATGGCGATCTGTCCCGTACCACGTAGAACTTTTTCTCTTAACTCTGTGGCCTTAGCATCTGGTGAATTAGATCTAAAGACCCTCAGCAGCAGGTGGTGAGGTCGCAAATATTTAAACAAGAACAGTATGTTCAGCGCATCCACTCTGATTTTATCATCATCTATTCATGCTGTTCTCGGAAGTACTGACAGTTATGGCAAAGGCAGAAAAAATAAATAAATAAAACAAAATAAAATACATGCTTGTGAGGTGACAGTGACCATGATCAAAACATACTGAGTGAATCCTTGAATCACAGTGAAGATTTGTTTCAAATGTGAAGAAAATCTCTCAAGTTGCTCCTAAGAAATCAAGATCAAAGACATTTAAAGACATTTTGTCAACTGTTCCTGAGAAATTGTACTTCAAAAGTCAAAAAAAGGGAACAAGAAAGGACAAACTTTAATACAGAGCTGCATCTGTGTCTGCATCTACAAACTAGAAAAGCACTCAGATGTCCGCCAAGGCAGATCACCCCCCCCAATCACCACCAAAATTTAATCATTTCTTCCTAGTTCCAGTACCAGCGTTCCCTGAAAATTTCATCAAAATCCATCCATAACTTTTTGAGTTATCTTGCTAACAGACAAAGCCCGATGAAAACGTAATCCCCGCCGTTCCTTGGTGGAGGTAACTCTGATGTGAGGATTTGAACTCTTTTAACGTCAAAGCTGTAATATTACAACAAGCAACAGAACTGAGTAATATCGATAGAATTTTGAAATCTTGAAATCAAAGCTGAATGTTCAGTGTATATTGTCCATTACCATTGCTGATATAGTGTTCTTTGTACCTGATGTTTTTACCATTGCTGGTATTGTTTATGTTCCTTTACCATTGTCGGTAAACAATTGATGTTACTATGTAATTATTATCTGTTACCTTTAGTAATGCCACCATGATTTAATATATTAGCTACTCAGAACCAAAAGTATTATTCATATTTTCTTTAATTGCTTTTCGACCAGTATAACTTCGAGTTCTAAGCTGCTATAAAATTTAAAGTTGCAGGAAAATACATTATTATATGTGCATTATGAATGAGTATCGGGATGAGATTTAATAAGTTCTCTTCATCCCACTCCCTTTCAGGCTTTTTTTTTTCCTTTTTGTTACCGTTATATTGTAATCCTTATTTGAAAAATGATGAACTGTGCATTCGTTTATGTGTGTGCCAATTAATGTAACTGCCTGAAATGAATTTAAAAAAAAAAAAAAAAAAAGAAAGAAACAAAAGTTTGGGATAGTTGGATGTTAAAAGGGTGAAGAATAAATTACTTTTTAAAAGAAAAAAAAATCTCTATATTAGTCTTTAGTAAAGAATGATGCTCTGATGATGGGGGATGGTGTCCTCCCCTCCTCGGGCTCTGTGTGCTTTGGCTCCACCCCCCCATAGCCATATTAATTTCAATGAATTAATACAAACTCTAATAGATATGAACTGATATAAATTATTAGAAATATTGACTTATTTAACCCATTTTTACTGTTACTGTGGCTGCCTCTGCCATAACAATTAAGACTATTAGTATTATTACTACAGTATATATAGTTGTGTTGTCCTTATTATCATTATCAATATTATAATAATTATTTGCTCTCTCACTTTTTTCTTCCTCTCTCTCTCTCTTACTCTCTTATTTTCATTCACTCTCCCCTCTTCCCTATCACCCCTAAACAAACCATATTGTTTAGTTGCTCTTTACGTTCATTATCTTTTTCATTGTAATATGTTGTCATTGCTGTTGTTTGTCATTATTTTTTGTCTTTTGTTTATTTGTTGTTTTTTGGTTCTTTCCACTATGTCTCATTAACTGTGTCGCTAATTTAAAAAAAATAAACAACTCTGAATATGTTAAAAGACAATGGTTCTTTAAGCTTAATATTTATAAAATGTCTGTTTTTATTTCTAACGTTTGCAATTAAACATCAGAATGATTTCTTTGTCCCGTGCAATTTAGGTTTTTGCTCCGTCTCTGCCTTCTTTCGTTGACTATTGTTGTCTTGCAAGCCAATCATGGGCAGGGCATAGTGTGTGCATGACATATTAAAAAATCCAATCAATCAATTTATCAGTCAGTCAAAACAAGTAAAAAGTTGGGCTTTGAAGAATCTATCTATACTGACTTCACTACGATGTGCATTTCACTTTTCAGTGTCAGCGACATAATTCAAAACATGACGAAACCTTTTCTCCCATTCTGTTTCATCTTCTAAGATCTTTAGTCCTATTTTCCTTTTTTTTTTTCTCTAGAGTTTTTAGGTCACATCTTTTACATTTTTCCATACATTTAAACTGAAACTGCCTGAAAACAGAAGAAGAATGCTCAGATATGTGTGTAAATGTAGTATAAAACTAGTCAGAAATATAAATCCAAGAATAAAGTACAGACAAATGAAAACTTTAAGTTAAGATATTAAATATATGTACTTTTTATTGAACACCTTTGTGTTCAATGACATCAAAATATCTCCTTTTATTATAATTGTGTCACAAATCCCCCAGTATGACAATGCACTTTTCTATCTAATCCTTCCAGAGAACAGCAGATTTACTTTTCAGACTGGTCTCATGAAATCACTTTGTATGTCACGCCACTTCTTATGGCATATGGTGCGCTAGACGTACGCATTTTCATCCTTTTGCATGTTATTCAACGCCGTTTGATCGCGTATCAATGTACACCAACATCTCTGGTTTACGTATCTGTAACCGCTAACCCTAACCCCTACTCACTAATCATGTGGTATTTGACGCGGTGTGAACGTACACGTGGAACGCTTATTATGCGTACAGATAAGACGCCAATTAAAAGTGGTGTCTTATCTGTACGCAATTAATGATATCACGTTGTACCTGTACATAACCTCGGATCCAACCAGATACTTAAAAAATAAACAAACACATAAAATCCAAATCCATAAGCAACTTTGGACCGCATTAGATTCAGATGAGTAATAATCATATTTGCATGCACTCCTCTCATCATTGTGATAGACAGACTCCGGATGGGCGACGCCGGGCCAGTGCAGCCTGCCATGTTTCCTGGAGTAAAAAATAAGAACAATTTCCGAGCAGAGCCTCCTCCATTCACGCTCCATTCGGGCTAGTGTGCTCGAGGACAGTTTAAGGATGTGCAGGAGAGTGACTTTGCTTCTGCTTGTGCTTTTTATCTGCTCGAGGCCTTGTTAGATCACAGAGCGTGACATTTTGGGGAGAAGTGAATGAGAACCCTCAGACACGGCGCTAATTAATTCACACTTTGGCGACCATAAAGGCTCGCCCCCGCGCCTGCTGTCTCTGCGTGGCATTGCATGACATATGTACCCTGGAAGATTGATATTGCAAATGGCGGCGCTCAGCCATGCTCATTACTGCAGCAGATGGTTGTATCTGTATGTGTGTGTGTGCGCGTGTGTGTGTGTGTGTGTGTGTGTGTGCGTGTGCGTGTGTGTGTGTGTGTGTGTGTGTGGTTCATGGAGTCAAAAACCAATATAGACAAATATAGACAGCAGCAGATTGACAGATTGCTGTGTAGCTTGTGTTTATTACAGAGCACAGAAGCCTGCACTGTGCGTGCGTGTGTGTTTGTTTGTGTAGATGTGCTAATGCAGTGAGTGACAGCTTACACGGTGCAACATTTCCTGTTTACATTCCTGTGTTATTCATCAAACAAGCAGAAAGCAGCTTCCCCGTCATCTACAGCTCAGTCTGCCTGCGAGCATTAACGTGCATCTCTGCAACGTGCACGTGGAAGTTTTGCGTTGAAACCGTGCGTTTCAATATGCAATGAAACTTCAGTCGTACGTTATGAAAGAGGGTTGGTGTTGGGGGTGAGAAACAATCCTATTAAGCTGAAATTTACAGGAAACGCTACAGACATTGGCTTCATCTGTCAGTTTATCTCAGGTCAATGTCGCAACGCATTTTACTTCACTGGTGTTTTATATTTTTATCCTGTCGTAGATACAAGTGTAATATATAGTTCCCATTAAAGTCACTTATCATATAAACAAATCCTCTTTCTTTGAAATATTTTTGTTGTGGAGAAATTGAAAGATACACTATTGTCCATAAAGTTGGAATAAAATATTTTTACCTCTTCTCGTGAAATGACTGTAACAGTGTGATTTATTCTTAATAAAGTGTAACTGTAATAATTGCACCAGGTCAAAGGTGACTGCTGATGTAAGAATAAAAAGAGGAATATATTTGGGGAAAAAAATTCCAGTTTCATGGGCGACAGTGTATGTTGAAAAGCAATTTACAGCCACTGATTTGGCTTTGGTGTGCTCACATTAAACCAGGTTGTAGGTCCTGTCTTATTTGTCTGTATCTATATTATGAAAGGTAAGTGGCCTCTGTGTGCATGTATGTGTGTCTGGGGATTCACATCAAATCCAGAAAGAGATGAATGATGCAGTTTGGCATACTTATGTGTATTTTTAGTAAAGGAACAGACTAGCGAAAACAGCAAGTTGATAGGACCAATATTTTGAGAGATATTCGTAATTTTGGAAAACAATAGCCTTACAGTCACATTGCTATGCCCAGAACGCTTTGACGGTGACTGCTGGATAAATGTGGTACAGCACGCACGAATACACAACAGCATAAAAACTACCACGTCTACAACATGTGGATCCCCGCTGGTGAAAGCACTAGTATATTGTATGTTTGGACATGCAGAACACACTGAAACTGACCCTCTGCTTCGAAGTCATCATTAGCTGAACATACAGGAACACACCACACACTGCAGACTAGGAACTGTGGACACCCGGGGAGCAAATGGGGATTAAGTGTCTTGCTCAAAGGCACATTGTCAACAATTTCTCTACAGTTTTGGGAATTTAAACGGCAACAGTTTGTTTCGTCTCCAGCCTTCAGGGTCACAGCTGCCCCCAAAATGTAGTTATTGGAGGATGTGGGTGTCCATCCCACTACCTCTTGCTTGCGCTGCTAAGCAAGCGCGCTACCATCTGAGCTAATCCCCCTCACATAAATACTAAAATACTAAAAGATAATAATTACAAATATTTGTACTACGTGTACAAAGGCTACACTGTTTTCCATATAAAAATTGAACCTTCAACCTATCACAAGCCTCTTCTCCCCCCTCACATTCATGTATTTACCCCTCACATCACCTCCTCTTAATAAAACTGTACTTAAATAAATGTTTTCTTTCTTCAGTTATAGATTAGTTACAACAGTGTTCCCAAGATACATCACTGAGCAAGAATTTGGAATATTTTATCCCAAAATTACTTTAATAGCCACATTAACTTTTGATAACACAGTTTTATTTTTGTTCGATTCCAGAAAATATGTGAAAGGTCGACCATCTGAGTCCAACCAAACCTCCTCCAACAGTGCAGTTGTCTACTGAGTTTCCTTTTATGTTATTTTATGTGTTAGCAGGTTAAATTCTGCAGAATTCCCTCCATACTGCAGAATTTATAGATGTTGATCTCACACATTTGATACCATTCTTCATCTGTACCTTTGGATCTTCAGCTCTACTTCCCATTTTTATTTTATGAACAATGTTGATTCTCTTCTGCTTTCTCCAAGAGCCCATTAAAAAGCAAAGATGTCTCTAGAACTTTTCTGTTTTTGACGCATTCAGCATCTCACTATTCACAGTATTTAACCCTATAACGCCAAACGTATCATATTTGATACATGAATTTTGAAGCCCTCTACATGATCAGTGTAGTTTTTCTTGAAAAACCTGATGTACCAGTTCCTCCTTCCTATTCACACTGGCTCAGAGACATGATGTCCTGCATAAGTCCAGAAAAGATCAAATATACTGTTCGGGGATCAGAGAACAAATTTGACAAAATATGGTGCCCCTTCTTGGTATTTTATGAGAAACAAACAACAATAATCTCTGAGTAGCTCCTCCCTTTTTTTTGTTAATAAATACATTTTACTGTATTTAGAATCATTTTTATTATTATTTATTTTCTTTTCCCTTGCTCTTTTTTCTTTTTTTCTTTAATATAGTTTTTGTTTTTTTTATACTGCACTTATTTATGTGGTTTAAACATGGTTGTTAATATTTTTCATAATTTTCATTCTGTCTTTTCATACATTTTTTCGGCGGTTGTTTGTATCTGCTTATGTTTGGGTAGGGTTATGTGTTGTGTCGTGGGTGGATACTGTTTAGAAAATCAAAAATCTCCTTCCTGTATAGTGAATGTTTTATTCAGGTTCTGTTAATAAAAAGTCTTTGGAAGAAAGAGAAAAACCTGATGTGTACAAGTAGATGCATGCAATACTTAGATAATCCACAAGGGGGGAGGAATTTGTTCACCAGAGGCCTTTCCAGTTACACTACAAGACTGTCATTAATGAGGAAGGAGGCAGAACTTTACCAATTTTGAAAAGGAATTACCAATTTTTAGACATGTTTGTGTTATATTATGTTTTTTGTTTGGTCAAAACCAATAATATTTGAGCATTGAGACCTGATGTATCAAATATGATACAAAATTGGACTTTTTTTTTTTTTTATTGTTCTGAAGGACCAATAAAGGCTCCAGTTTCAAAGAACTGAAATTTTCTGTCAATGACTTAATGGTTCAGGCTTTACAGGGTTAAATATTCTCCTGGTTTCAGCCTCATTTCTTTGCCGGAATAGTCTTTTAATTTCATATATCAGAAAAAAAATCTTTAATTTCAAGGTCATACGTCCTTAACTAAGCTGTAAAACCTTTTGCACCTGCTCTTTAAACACTGCATCAAGTAGCCCTATTAGCACGAACCGTGGGTCACATGCAAATCATCAGTGTGTGAACCCTTCTGGCTATTTTTTAATTATTTAATTTCCCAAATGCCCGAGATCTACGAAGAAAACCACTTTCTTTTTTGTCAAATTAAAATGTGACCTTTTGTTGACCTTAAGGTAATAAGGAAATAAAAAATAAAAACATGAGCGGGGCTGACATTTACTATGTGCAAATTACATTTCTCTAGTCTTTTCTTTCAGTACTTTGTGAATGTTCAGGTGCTGAATTGCTGTCATGCCCTTCAGTAAGTCACTCAACCTTGATTCTCACTGCACAGCTTCCAGGCCAAGTGGTTCCATATTGCTGTGTTTGTATAAAAGCTTGTCTCGGTGGGGTTCGGATGTGTGTGTCAGCAAAATAATAGTCTTTCCGAATAAATCAACTTATACGCGTGGAATCCTTGCGTGTCCTCGTGCTACACCACTTAAACAAATACACCTGTTTTCCCTGCAGACATCACTGAAATTGACAGAAAATGGGGAGGAAAAAAAATCACAATAAAAGCGGCACAGTGTAACATCAAAGCAGTATATACAGTATTTTGGGCGAAGTGCCATAATGAATATTCACGATGGGTACATATGCTTCAAAGTGCAAAGGAGGGATTCAGTGGTACATAAAGGTCAGAAATCACCTGAGAGAGGAAGAAAAGGTGGCTGAGAGTAAAAATAAGGAAAAGGCATGAAATATTTATGAGTCAAGTGAGATGTAGGAAGGGAGTGAGAGCGTGATGGAAGAGGAGACAAAGATCAGAAACAACAGGAGATAAAACAGACAGAAGAAAGAAAGAAAGAAAGATGGGGGAGGTGGAAGAGTAGAGCGGAGAAAGGACAGGATTGGTGACAAAGAAGAAGAGGAGGAGGAGGAGGAGGATTGATAGAAGAGGTGAACGTGAAAAATGAGAAATATGGGGAGCCCAGGCAGGAAAAGAATGAATTAAAGGAAATGTTTTTTGTGCTCGCAGAAAGGCAGCATATGGTTCCCTCACTAACTCAAAGAGTGACGCACTGTCAACTGAAGTGTGTGAAGAGGAACTGAAATTTACAGCAGGTTTTTGGGAAACTGTCCCAGATTTGTAAGTGATGCGAACACAGGCAAAAACATAAAATCATCTACGAGTTCCTGCTGGATCATTTGCTCCATATAACACTGTAACGATAAATTACAGTGACTAAACACTACAAAATGAAATATTGTGCACCAAAAAAAAAAAAAAGATGAGAATAAAAGACCAGAAATAAGAGCGAACAATTTCCTCTTGATCTTATTATATCTGTTCTACTAGAGGATTCACAAGGGATGACAGTCTGATGATTGTGCCATGAATGAATGGGCTTTGAAAGAAATTATCAAGCGAAGAGATGGAGAAAGATGGATGCAAAAGCCAAAATGGGACTGATGGTGTAAAGCACAAGTAAAAGTATAATGACAGGGTTAGGGTGGGTTTATATGTAGTTTGGGGCTTAACACATTATACCCTGAATAGTTTAGTTTCTACTTGCTCATGTTTATTTCTGGCAGAACGGTTGCACAGTGACGATACAGCCAATATAAAGGAATTATGACTAGTTTCCTTGTTCTCTAGTTTAATGTGATAAACAGCCAATGAAGTAAATATATTTGATTATGAATCTGACACTTGAAGTAAGGAAGGGGCAGGACTAGATAAGCTTTTGCTTCTTTCTGTTCCTTCTCAAACTGTGTTTTTGAGTTTATCTATATGTACATTTATGTTAAATGTATTTGTTACCTTTTCTGTGATTAATGATCACTGATGGATGCATATGTAATTGACTTGTTGACTTTATTTTATTATTATTATTATTATTATTATTAATATATTTTTTTATTATTTTGGTTTGAGACAAACAAAACAAAACAATGCTCTGGCATCAAGAACATAGGCGTATGTTTGGCTTTGGCATTCACACACAATGGATTACATATATAAATAATAGAGGGGAAAAAATATGAATATAGTAGACTATGACCAAATGAATTATCAGAAGTATTACTGAATATTAAAGTCGAAATAACATATGAAAAACACAATATTCAGAAAAAAAAACTGACTGAATCAAGAGTAGGAAGGTGCATTTCTTCCCCAATTTGGCTATCCTGCATAATCAGGGGCACCAATATAAATTATGGGCCCCATGAAAGCATAATCATTGTGGTCCTAACAGAAATTGCCTGTCTTTTCAATCTGTTGGATGGGGTGGGGGTGGGGGGTGACGATAGCGTGAAAACGTAACTTAACATACTTTCAACGTTCGCCTCCCAACTTTTACACCTCTCTTATACAGCAGATCTTACATGAAATTCTCACACCTTTAAAGCTGTTTCCACTGGGCCCCCCACAAATACTGGGCCCCATGAATTTGTCATGTTTACCCCCACTTATCGGCGCCCCGGTGCATGATGGTTATGCTTATCATAGATATAAATATAGATAGACTATATTTCTATCATAAGTAGACAAAAGACATTCCAGATTTAAAAGAACACTCCAGTATATGGAAATAAATCAGACAAAAAAACAAAACAAATGTCACACAAATGTATAAGAATTCCACTGTGGCTGTTTAACAATACTTTATGTCTGAAAATAAGAATTGATATTCTTATTCTTATTTTTGTTTTAGGAATGAAATATGATGAAATAGCTTTTTTAGGAAACAATATGACATTTATGAAATTGAAATAAATACATATGTTTTAAACTATTGTAATTATGAGATAAAGGTTTGTTTTGTATTGCATGTAACATAAATGTTCTATATTGTGTGCGCACCTGCCTGGGGACAGCAGTAACGAACTCTGGTGCAAAGCATGTCTTCTCTTTGAGATTAATGTATTTGTACAGTATCCCCGACAAATACACTAAACTAAACTAATTAAAGTGATACTAGAGAATAAAAGGTGTTTTTTGAAGTGTAATCACAATCTGCTGATCGATGCTGTTATACGTAAAAAATTCTCTGAATTGTTTGCAAATCTGTGACTCACTGAATCATTTGCAAATCAATGACTCGCTGAATCGTTTGCAAATCGATGACTCGCTGAATTGTTTGCAAATCGATGACTCACTGAATTGTTCGCAAATTGGTGACTTGCTGAATCTCTTGCAAATCAATGACTCACTGAATCGTTCACCAATCCGTGACTTGCTGAATCTTTTGCAAATCAATGACTCGCTGAATTGTTGATGAATGGGTGACTCAGAGTTCGGTCCAAAATCCTCAAAAGTCACCACATTAATAGGTGTGGCGGATAATGCTATCATCTCCTTATCGTTTGCACCGTTTGTGTGTGCGTCGGGGAGTGTCTGTGTTTATTAAACAGCTCTGTCGTCTCATCTTTCAGTCTGTTTGATGGGCTGTGATCGGATGTGACAGTAATAGAAGCGGCAAGAGGACACGCACCCGCACACACACATAATACATGCGCACAGATCGGGTCTCGGGGGAAGAAGATCTCTCTCACATTCATCTTTAATCCCCAGCAAGTACGATGGGAACCTTACCTGCCAATCATCCCAGCCTGATAACTCTACTCTTTAACTCCCAGTAGAAATATTTTATTTTAAATGACAGTGAAGACACACACCGACTCTGCCCGTCCAGTTCACAGCCAGGCCTCTCGGAGTGTGTCGGCTTCTATTTTGGAGTCTCTGAGGTGCTCAGTCTTCTGCTCAAAAAACCTAAACCGTCTCTACGAGCATCACCCGGGGAAGAGCCGCATCACATTTTCATGTCAGTCTATTGATTAAATGGTAATGCTGGTCAATTTTTTATATTCCACATCTTCAGTGCTGCGGTGAAAGTGTGTGTTTGTAAAGACGGGGATAGAGTAGCCACTGTGATAACAAGGAAAAAAAAAAGGGAAAAGCTGTGAGGAGAGGGCAGCGTAAAAGACAGAAAGAAAAGCAGAAAACAATGCATGAGGAGTGAAAAAGCTGAAAAACAAGATGAAAATAAAACAAGTTGTACAAGCGTGGTATTGCACTAAAGGAGCCTCGGGCTGTTTTGTGCTCATCCACTGGTGTTTTTCGACACCGTTGGAGTAAAACTGCATTATGTTTGGGTTTAATAATTAACCACACATGGGGTTTTAATTGTTGGAGTGCTATACCTGTCAGCCCAGCCTACAGCATGTGAGAGTCTGTGCGGAGTCGTACCGTCAGTCATATGGCTTAGAACGACTCAGTGTGTGAACTCATTTTTGTGCGCCTGGGTGAGCTCATTCACTTCCATGTGTTTGTGTGTGTGTGTACGTACGCCGCAATGTAAGTGCATTTCCATTCGGGCATGAGTGGGCGTATGCTCTTCTCCGTCCCCCGAGGAGAAGAAAAAGAGCATGAACTCATAAGCAGGGTTTAGTTTCGCATATATCTTTTAACAATTTCAATTTAAGTGCCATTTTGCCAAATTATGAATTTGTTTCTGGCTCCGTTAATTGGCTTTAGTGGGACTTGTAACACCACCCCAGGGCAGATTGCGGGAGTGACTAATAGAGAGAGAGAGAGAGAGAGAGAGAGAGAGAGAGAGAGAGAGAGAGAGAGAGAGAGAGAGAGAGAGAGAGAGA
>JAPQRP010000020.1:16988571-16999245 GCA_037367295.1 Apogon hyalosoma
CATGGAATGAATAAAAGCACTGTTTTTGTCAGTACAATGGCATAGATATTGATGTAAGAACTGAAGTGATTTTGGTTTTTATCAAGAAAACATGGAAAACTACTATGAGCTATTTTTGTTGGTATCATTATATTTGTCCAAACAAACGTACCTTTAGTTGTAATAGGCATTAAAATGAACAAGAAATTGAAGAAAACAAGGGTGGTCTAATGATTTTTTCCGCAACTGTACTTCACAGGGCTTCAAATCTACTGGTATCAGTCATCACTCATCGTTGTGGGCCGTATGCTAAAGCTGAGTGGCCGTCTTTAAACTCACGAAGGTTGACCCACTTGTTAACTTTAATCTACAAAGCTCTTCTAGGTATGGTTCCGTCGTACCTATCCTTGTCTTCTCCAAAGATCAACCAGTCAATATTCTTTACAGTCTTGTGATCTGTATTATTTGAATGTACCCAAAGTTAGGACTGCCCCCTTCTGCCTGGAACACACTTCAAATGGAGCTGAAAATACCAGAACTCATGTCATTCCAAGCTTTTTGCTTCATCTTATGGACGAGACAGTGTGAGTCAACTGGACAGTGCTTGCGTTTTTAAATTGTTGTGACCCCAACAAAATTTTGCACTTCAAAAATTGCACTGTCTAACTTTTCTGTTATTACTATATTACTGTTTGATTTTAATTAATTGTCATTACTTGTCTGTACAACCTGCTTTCTTTCATGGCGTGTGTTGCTGACCTCTTGGGCAGGTCAAGAGATCTCAATCTCGAAGGGACTTTATCTGGTTAAATAAAGGTCTATATCGTCAGGCATTTTTAATGTTTGATTTGCCCTGTTTAAAAAGCCAAAAAGGCACTATGTTTCCAAATGAAATAAACAATTACATTTAAATCTATATGACAATTTAAAGCTCAGTGTGTAGTACTTTGTTGTGGAAGGAGCCAGTTTTTTGGTTTTTTTTTGTCTGTTTAGGGCTTTTTAGATACTCTGAGGGGGTATGGACTCTGTTGTACTTTAATACTGTACGCCACCTGCTATTAGACTATTTCATTACAATGGCATATTTCAGTGGGTGGGACACAAAAGGCAGCAAGTGAATATTCCGTCTTAATATTGATGTATTGGAAGCAGCAACATGCGAAATTAAGGATCTGGAGAATTTTGGCAAGACCTAAATTGTGATAAATAAATGACTGGGTCAGAGCGTCTCCAAAACTGTTCCTGGTCAGTTGTGGTTAGTACCAAACCAAAAGAATCATAGCATTATTATTAGCAGCCTAATAATTGTGTAGGTGGCCTTTTGACTCCAAAAACATCTCTGCTTCAAGGCATGAACCCCACAAGTCCTCTGGACATGTGCTGTGGTATCTGGCACCAAGATGTTGGCAGAAGATCCTTTAAGTCCTGTAAGCTATGACGTGAGGCCTCAGTGGATCTGAATTATTTTCCTAGTACATCCCACAGATGCTTAGTTGGACTGAAACCATGCCGTCTTTCTTTAGACCACTTTTGGTTGGGTACTGTCTGCTGCAGAAAGGGGACACCATACTTACATACAGTGTTGACCTTCATCAAAGTCACAGATTCGTATAATTCCTGATTTGTTTCTTCCAACAAATCAATTTACAGTTCTAAATTTTCACTTGCTGCCTAATATGCCCCACCAAATGAAAGGTGCCATTTTAATGAAATAATCAATATTACTGCCATTTCACTTGTCAGTATATAATCAAAGGTGAGTGCATTTCTGTGTATTTCCATTTCCCCCTTTGGTTTTACATGTTTACAGAGGAGGAGAGCAGATCTTCTCTCCTCCTAGATAAGCACATTATCTAGGAGGAGAGGTCATGTGATGTTAAAATGATTATCTTGAAGAAATGTAAATCTCTTAATATAAAAAGCTTCAGTACACCCTTGAAACAAAAAGCTACAGTTTGGTATTTTTTCAGATTTTAATTGACTTTTGTTTTAAATTCAGACAAATATGGTAACCCAAATACAGTCAGATTAAACTGGCTCTGCCTACACAGTGAGGAAACAGTGAGTTATTGTAGGTTTTGTAAGTCATAAAAATATGTTTGCCTTTCTCTGTTTTGCCTTCCTCCCAGTCTGAATATTTCACATGAGGAATAACTTCTCTGCAACCTCCCATTTCCTTCATCCTGACATCTTGTGTAAGTGTACATTTGGTGTTTTATGTAACTCTAATTCACACTCTTGGTGTCCTTTCTCAATGTGCATAAATAACATTTGGCATCTTGCCTCATCTCCAAGGAGTGTAATGATTAAGACCAAATGGCAGTCCCATTTCTCCTCTATATGCCATACACTTCTAAACATCAAATATATACTAGTGTCCTCAAAAAGTCCCACAGTGTAACCAAATGTCAGTGGCATGATTACTGTTTTCTTCTTACAATCCCAAAACTCATGGCATTCATGAGTCACAAGTGTCTGAAATGTAAGTTTATGGCACAATAAAACTATTCTGTGTATGCAGGGAGTAGAGGTGTAATCAATCAGAGTGACTTATGACAGTTCTAAAGAAATGCACCATCTTTAGAATAAAAACCACAGGAACAGCAACATAATCTTCATTCACACTGACAACGCTGATGATTCATTACATATTCTCCCATTTTTATTTTTCACTTCATTGACTAATTGGTTGATTGATTAATTAATTAATAATAATAATAATAATAATAATAATAATAATAATAACTTTATTTATATAGCACCTTTAAAAACTGGGTTTACAAAATGCTTTGACAAACAAGGCAGAAAGACACAACCGCAGACTAGAAACATAAAACAACACAACAATAAAGAAATCGGTACAGCAAACACAAAAAACATGACTGAGTTTGAATGCATCGTAGTAGAGAGGGCCAAGGGAAACAACATGATGGTGTCCGCTCAATGCATAAATGAAGGAGTGGAATAAAGCACCATCATGTACGTTATAAGCAAATAATCAAAACAGGGTCAGATTAAATATTCAAACATTAAAAACATTAAAAAGAGACAACATCACATAAAGGCTAGTCTATAAAAATGTGTTTTAAGAAGTGATTTAAAAGATGTCACTGATTCCGCAAGCCTCGTCTCCTCAGGCAGGCCGTTCCAAAGTCGGGGGGCCCTGATGGAGAAGGCGCGGTCACCTTTCGATTTAAACCTCGACCTTGGAACAGCCAGGAGCCCCCTGCCCGAGGATCTAAGGCTGCGTACTGGCTCATAATTCACTAGCAAGTCACTTATATAGCTAGGGGCCAGGCCCATTTGGGCTTTAAAAGTGATCAGTAAAATCTTAACTCATTTCTAAAATGCACAGGAAGCCAATGAAGTGAAGCCTGGACTGGGGTGATGTGATGTCATCTGTTAAAACCAGTGAGTAATTGATTGACTTCTGGTATACTATGCAGTTTACCACCACTCGAGTGAGAATGTGAGAGTGAATGAATAAGGGACCAATAATGTAAAGCGCTTCAGGTGCCTCGAAAAGCGCAATCCAAGAATTCAATACAATTATTATTATTAGTATTATTATTATTATTATCTACCGGTATAGTGATTGTGGAGTATGTGACCCACCAGTAAATTTTGACATAACATTGAAAAAATACTCCCTACCTGTTGCACTTAGGTCACATGTGTGAGTATCACTTGTTCTGAGTCCCTTAAATAAAAATGACCAGTACTGTTGTTTATCTGGTGGGGTCAGGCTGTAAAAACAAACTCTCAGCTTAAAGCCTCCCACTATCACTCTTCAACCTGTACTGTTAGGTTTGTCTTTGTTTTCTCCTCTTGTTGAGGAAGGTGAATGAAACAGGTGTCTAAGAATAAGATCAGAGAGAAAAATGAGCTGCCAGCGAGCAGTCTTATGGCCAAGCAGCGGTCACTCAGCAGGGATGGGATGGACATGAAGGTGACCCACACAGTGTTATTATCACTCTGCATATTACAGGTAACTGTGAGTATAGACACCACTGCCAACATGCTGTGTCCTTTCTTTATAGACCTACAGAATAATGATATTGAAATTTACATGAATGTAGCTCAAATCGTCCAACTGACTTGATGTAAAACATGGAGTTGAGTGTTTTAAATGCCTTTAAAATCTTGAATCTCATAATGTTGTTCTTGTACAACAGCTTTCACAGCTTCATAAGCATTATTTTTGAATGCTCATAATTCAAGTCATGTCCCTATACAATCAATCGAAAACCTTCTTTTTTAAAAATTATTATCCATAATAGGGTTTTCTTAACCCATAAACACCCAAAGATCCATCGTCAATCAAAAATAATCTACTGATTTAAACTGTTGATCCATTATTTGTATCAATGCATGTAAATAACTGCTGTAAAATGCAGTTTTTCATCTCTTCATGGTCATCAGATATGTCCCATTTGGACGTTCAGAGGCTCCGTAGTGAATGTGGAAACACTGTCATCTTCTACAACATTGATTCACCAGTAAAACCCATGGAGTTCAGAGGTGATTTCTCTAAGACTGCAAGGGAAGCTCAACTGTTCCTTAAATGGCAAAAATTTAATGGTCAAATATGTACGGTTGTGTTAACATTTCATTGACTACAAATGTATTAGAACACGTTCATTTCAAAGACGAGTTCATTCAGAATCAGCTACTTATCACAAATCGACAGAGTCGATGTTGTTAAGTTCTCGTACATTCCCATAGCACTGTTTTCTTCTACGGTTTATGGTCAGTGCATTTGCCCGTAGAAGCTGAGCGTCCATGCACTTCAATGGGACTGCATGGAACAGTTTTTTTCATTGCCTCAAAACTTGATGGGTCATTGGATAAATGCCACGATTTTGTCCCGCCCCCCGACACTCAGCATCTATGGGGGTGAATGGAGCTGTGGGCGGGCCTCGGCTGGCCTGGACGCTTCCGCATGATGATTGGAGGATCAGTCGAAAGGCTGAATCCCGTTTTGATTGACAGGTATTTTGAGATATACACCGTCACTCCACAGCTCAGCTCAGACCCATCGCGGATTTTGCAAGCAAAGTCGAAAGACAAACTGCATCCCATTTGTTGGTATTTGCTCGGCAAAATTACTTGTTCATTTCTTACACTGTAAATAAAACACACTTATAGTATTTCCTTGTCTCAGTTTAACATAATTTCAACATTTCCTTAATGAGCTTCCCCTCTTTTAAAGACCAGCAGTCGCCACTGATGGAGTTGGATAAATGACAATAGATGGACACAGTTTAAGTTCAGTTAATGACAGATTTAACTGAAAAAGTCACTTTTTCTTCAGTTTTTTTTCTGTTCTGATATAATAACCTTTGACTTTACTCTGAGCTTTTATGAACGACTACATGATCAGTCAATTAAACATGGGAAAACAGATGATTTTCAATAGAAGAAAATGCAAAATTCAAAGAATAATATTGTAATAAATGGTGATAAATCACATAGGAAAGGTTAAATAGAGAGAAAAATGCATTTGGGAACTGACACAAAAGTCACATGGGGTCCTTATGGATTAAATGTAATTTCTCCTGTATGACTTTAAGAAAATCCCTTCATTGTTCATTTTCAGTGGAAGTAATGGGGAACAGACAGACTATTATCTGCAGAAAAATATCTTCCAAAGTTCATCTGAAAAGTTCAGTTCATTTCAAGGTTTTGTGTTAACTCTTCCAGAGCTGGGGTAAAACTCTTTGTTTTGTTAACCACCACATGACATTGATGAATGTCAAAACTAAAGGCTGTGTAACTGGTGTCTTGACTCACTTGTTGCAAATGGTTAAATGTCAGCCTTTTTTTAATGTAAACTACTGAATATGAAAACAGCTTCAAAATATAAAACTTATTGTAAAAACTGGCAAATTAGATAATTACTAATGAGTAGTTTATAAAATTGTGTCAAGAATAGCACATTTGTTGGACTTAATAACTGGAAACATTTTGCACAGTGAGTCTAAATAACCAGCTGCCAACCAGTAGACAAGAAGCTTTTACACAGATTTGTTATTTTCCCTTTCACATAATTTACTCAAATCAAGTCATCTTTCTCCACCGTCTGCCTTTTCCTTGGTTTGTTTGTGTTGGAGACTTGTTTTGGTGGTGCAGTTATGCTGCCAGAGCTGTACTCAGAAATCGCTGATTTCACAGAGGTGTCAGATAAAAAACATAACAAAATCAAGTATATTCATTTAGCACTGAGCCTCCTTTAAAAGCAATGAAAATACTACGCTGCCTTTTCCAATTTGTAACAACTATTCCATTGTGTTGACAGCTGTGGCAAACTGAGGTCATTTAGAAACAATGACAGCATAACCTTCAGTCAGCAAAATGTGCATATATATATATCCAATTTCTTGAGTTTGTAAACTATTTTATAGCATTTTTACAGATTTTTACTGAGACAACAGTGGATGAAAGAGCAAAATACTGGTGCCACTTAACTTACAATTGGACATAACAGTATTAACTTTATATGTACATTACAGCACACTAAACAGAGACATAGAAAAGAAACAATTTAATCTAAATACATATTTCCTCATGTTTGTACATGTGATAGACTGCAGCAGTTGACTGAACAGCCACTCCTGATATTTTGTGTTATTACTAAATTATTGCCAGTTTATTTATTGTTATCACTGATCTTTTAGCCTGTTTTTAGTCCAGCGGCCCAAAGGTCAGATGGACCATTGGTATCAGTTGTCATCCGTCCATCATCCATCGTCCGTCCATAAACAATTTTTCAAGAATCTTCTTCTCTGAAACCATCAATCCAATGACTTGATATTTGTTGGAACATCTTTCGGGTAAGGTCTACCAAGTTTTTTGGGCTTTCATTTGGTCCCATGACCTTTGACCTCAGCTGACCTTTAAAAGGTCAAACCCCTGGTCATCTATGTCCAGATTTCTAGAAACTTCTTCTCCAAAACCGTCAGCCAGAATCAGTTGAAATTCAAAGCAGGAGTTCCTTAAGGCAAGGTCTACCACGTTTATTCAAAGAATAGAGAAATATTGATTTTTTTAAATTTGTATGAATTTTTGATTTTAAAAATCCCCTTTGGTTGATTGTGGGAAGAATTTCAAGTGCTGTAATTTCAAAACAGTTGAAGATATTGAGACATTTACTACTGGCAATAGACAGGAAGTGACATATGGGCTTTCATTTGGTGCCATGACCTTTGACTGTTAGTGACCATGAAAGGTCAAACAAATGTCAGTTAATGTCTTTAAATATACTGCTGGACTATAGGACCCTTGGTCCTATTTTTCATTATGGTATGGTATGTGCTGCTTGACCTCTTGGCCAGGTCGCCCTTGTAAAAGAGATCTTGATCTCAGTGGAATTTAATCTGATTAAATAAAGATTAAATAAAATTTAAAAAATTAAATAAAATGACTGGATGATGCAAACTTGAAACGCATGTTTGTCTTTTTACCTTCATTTGCAGTATCAGTTTTCTCAAAGCGTTTATATGGTTTATATCATTTATAATTCAGTAATAACTGTAATCATCTGTTTAATTGTTTGCTTGTTACACAACAGTGATGAGAATAACTCTTTCTCAATGGATTATCTTAATAAAAATAAACATATGATTAGTGTCTTGTCCTACCTTTGCAATGGTCTCATGGAACTTGAATAGTGGGTCCAGGGTCTCTGGCGATTTGTCAGAAAACTGAGCCTCTGACAAAAAACTGGTAGCCTGCATTGAAAAAGGAAAGAAAAGCAGCTGTAGCATCACAACAATATCATTATAACTTCACCTCTGGTTTCTCAGGTGAAACTGTCTCTTCCTGTAATTGACAAAAACAAAACAAAACTCTTCCTCTCTGTCTTCTTTTGACTGCTCTATTCCCTGGAAGTAGAATAGAGTGACCTGTCAAGCTTCTGACAAGAACAAACAGTAAATGCTCTCAGGGCCACCGAGCTCCCAGAACATTTTGTTCTCCAGTCAAATACACACATATATACATGTGCACAAACACACAGAGTCCTGGACGCTGACACAAAGTCATGTAACCAAGAATGTTACGGCCCAAAATTAAACTCTCTTTCACCTCAGCACATTTTGAAGTCACAATGAGGTACTTTGTTTTAGGGACATTACAAAGACAAGGTGCTGCCTTTGTATGTTTTAGTTTTCACTATAAAATTATGTGGCACACAGCTAAAAATATCACAGGTTCAGACACTCAATATCAACTCACTTTCAGATACCTGCAAACAGTCATACTGTGAGGTTTACATACATGAGGCCAAATGCTTGAGTCTCAGTTAAGTTTAGCAATGTACTGTTTATTAGAACACAGATAATGAAGGACTAAAGGAGGCTTAAGCTCTGGCCCTGACTAGAAATAGGAAAGCTTAGAAGTTTGTTGCTATGTAATGTAAATGTATTACACTTTAATTATGACATTATTTACACATGCACACACAAGCACTTTTAAGTCATATTATTCCACTCTAATAGTATTGTGGTCAAGACCGGCTAGACCGAGACCAAAACACTGCTGAGACCAAATGGTATTGAGACCAAGAAAGACCGAGACACACTAAGGCGAGACCAAGACTGAAAACAGACTAGAGTTAGAATCAACATGACATGATTACTCATATCAATTGTAGAGCAAAAGGCATTGCTGTAAAGTATCATGACTAGTTAAATCAAATTCATGTTCTTTTCTATTATATTGTCCTCATGTCTTTCATTTTAAATCACCCAGTTACACGTTAGGTCTATATTTTATGAATGTGACACTCCCTCTAGGCCTGATGGAAAATAATATTCTCAGCTGTCCTCTCCTATGACCAGTTTATCAGAGCTCGCCAAGGGAAAGAGATGGAATATACGAGGAATGTGTTCATATGAAGTCTTACACAATGTAACATGTTTTTAAAATAGATGAATCTGACTGGTTGCATTTGAAGAGGGCGCCTAATAAATAATTATACTATTCGGTGACGATGTGGTTTTTGTACAAACCCCATCGAGACCACTATGTCCGAGACCAAGACAAGACCGAGACTAAAGAAAATCGAAACCAAGACAAGAATGAGACCAAAGAGAGTCGAGACCAAGATAAGACCAAGACCAAAGAGAGTTGAGACCAAGACAAGACCGAAACCAAAGAGAGTCAAGACCAAGACAAGACTGAGACCAAAGAGAGTCAAGACCAAGATAAGACCAAGACCAAAGAGAGTCAAAACCAAGAAAAGACCAAGACCAAAGAGAGTTGAGACCAAGACAAGACCAAGACCAAAGAGAGTCAAAACCAAGAAAAGACCAAGACCAAAGAGAGTTGAGACCAAGACAAGACCGAAACCAAAGAGAGTCAAGACCGAGACAAGACTGAGACCAAAGAGTCAAGACCAAGACAAGACTGAGACCAAAGAGAGTCAAGACCAAGATAAGACCAAGACCAAAGAGAGTCGAGACCAAGACAAGACAAAGACCAAAGAGAGTCGAGACCAAGAAAAGACCGAGACCAAAGAGAGTCGAGACCAAGACAAGACTGAGACCAAAGAGTCAAGACCAAGACAAGACTGAAACCACAAAAAATTGGTATCAAGACCAAAACTGCATCACTACTCTGCAAACCCATATGCTCCCCTCTGCACATGCTCTGTTCCAATGATGTCAAAACTGGATGTTTCAGCAAGACAGGAATTGAAAAACAAAAAGCGTTTGTTTGTATATCTCTGATGCGGCTACAAATTTTAAGGGTGTCGAAACACTTTTTTCCACAAGTGTATGATGTGAACTGATAATTTGCACTTCGAGAAAGTTACAACTTGCCATAAAACTACTGACATAGCACACTGTGAAAATGTGTAAATACAAAGACAACACTTCCAAAAGTCACTGAGGTGTCGTCACTGTGACTGTACGATCTGTTCACAGTCTGAAGATGTTTCTGCAGCTTTAACATGACCAAACCTTTCTTTCATTTAATCTCTTTTAGTACTTTTTTATGCTGCTCTTGAAGATTACTGTGCTGCTGGTGACATGTATCTTATGTGATGAGAGATGCAGTCCACTGAGCTGTTCAAACACAAAATTAGATGTTTCTTTACTTTGTCACAAAACACTACTTTCTTGGCCTGTAAAATTAAAGTTTTTGGTGGTGCAATTCAGACTGAATAAATAATAATACCACTCAGTTTTTTTTTCTGAAGTTAAGTCTCACGGGACAGAAGAGGCAGGGCTTCGGCTCTCTATTGGGTGGGGAGACACAGCGCTGGAAAAAAATAAGAGACCACTGCAAAATTATCACTTCCTCTGATTTTACCATTTATAGGTATGTGTTTGCATAAAATGAACAATTTTGTCTGATTCTCTAAACTACCGACAACATTTCTCCCAAATTCCGAATACAAATATTGTTATTTAGAGCATGTATTTGCAGAACACGACGCATGGTCAACATAACAAAAAAAATGCAGACCTCAAATAATGAAAAGAAAACCAGTTCATATTCATTTCTAAACAACACAATACTAATGGTGTAACTTGGGAAAAGTTCGGGCATCAATATTTGGTGGAATAACCCTGATTTTCACTTCTCTTGGCTCTCCACCGTTGCGGTTGGGTGACTTTATGCAGCTCCTGGCAGAGAAATTCAAGAAGCTCAGCAGTGTTCCATGGCTTGTGTCCATCCATGTTCCTC
>JAPQRP010000020.1:17014632-17025721 GCA_037367295.1 Apogon hyalosoma
ACTACGGAGCCTCTGAATGTCCAAATGGGTCATATCTGATGACCATGAACAGATGACAAACTGTATTTTACACCAATCAGTGGATCATCTGGTATTAAACATTTTACATCAGTAGAAGCTTTTGGATGCTGGTAGCTATATGGGTCTTTATGGGTTAATTAGACCTACGCTCCTTCTAAATGTTCACAGGAGAAAAACAAGTGGTTCCAGGCACAACAAACCCCGCCCTTCGCACGTACTGTAGCTTATTTTGGCATCGATCCTGCTGATGTCAGCATATCAACTGTCTCTATATATGTACCAAGTTTGAAATAAATTGAAACAAAATTGATGTTTTTATAGACATTTGAGATGTCACCCATTATAAGTAAATGGGAGAAAAAAAAAAAAGATTTTAAAAATTCATAAAAAAAATGTACTCTGACCTACTGAGCCCAAAATGTAATGACATCTATTCTGAGTCACTGGCAATCTATAAACCCAATTTGGTATAAATTCAACCAATAGTTTTGCTGTTAGAGTGTTAACAAGCAAAAAAAAAAAAAAAAAAAAAAAAAAAAATTGCCTCCCCTTTGGGGGGTGGGGTAATGCAATTAAAATAAAATACTATCAAAATGCTGTGTTAAATAACAAACCTTACCATGACATTAGTTATGTGTTCTGATTTTACAGTACGTTCTTTGGCTCTTCGATTACATTTTTTGTTTTGGCAAAAGCTTATATTCGTATTCGGCATAACTTTACCTCCCGTGTAAACTGTGTGTTACTGATGTGTGCTGTCGAAAGTTTGACAACCAATGACAACACCCAAACCGCGACGATAAAAACTACGATAATAAAACATTTCACACTTTAACTCTGTGAAATATAATATCCGTAAGTTCCATCCATCACATTAGTGGTGGGAAAAAAGTGACACGTACAGAACAGCAGCCACAAACGCTTCAGAGAAACGAAAACACAGAGAGGAGGAGGATGTGGAGCAGACAGAAAGAGCTAATGAGAAGCCGAACACAGAAACAGGAGTAGGAGAAGAGGGATAATGCATAAAGGATGAATAAACAAATGGAAAATCTTTGAGTGTTAGAGGTTAATGTGGTGAATTCATGTGAAATAAACACCCAGCCAGTCGACTTTTATCACTCCAGGAAAAAAAAAACAAAATGAGTGTGAGGCAGAGAACGGAGCTGTATTGTCAAGCTTAGTTCCACCTCAGTTGGATTGTCATTGATTTTTTTTTTTTCTTCTTCAGCCTTCCCTTTCTCTATCTCTTTTACTATTTCTTCCTGTCTTTTCAGGTGCTGGATGTAATTGGATTCCTTCACTGTAAAACTGTGGGTTTAAAACTCAAGGTTTGGCAGCCAGTCACGCTTGTAAAATAAGCAGAAACGAACAGATGAAAGAATCAGCTCTGCCAGGGAACACTTACAATTATACACAGTAGCACAGAGGTAAGGTTATGTGCATTGTTTTCATACGTGTCAAAATATACCAGTACCTTAATCAACAGAATCGGCGCATCAAAATCCACCAAAATAGTCTCTCTTGAGTGAATTAAAACTTGGAAGTGAACACCAAACAGCTCTTAACTGGTGCTATAATTTAGCATCTATTGACCACAAATGCTGGAAGGAAAATGCTCAGGCAGCCAGTAAAGAGAAAGCATGGCCACAAATAATGCCTTTGAAACCAATGAACAAAGGATGAATTGTAATAGACCACCTGGTCCCTGCCGTAGTTGAAAAACCCAGGGGAACATGTGTGTTTTTTTTGTTTTTTTTTTGTGAGTTTGCAAGGTGAGCTTGTGTGCCTGACTAGCCTCATACCTTACTCTGCCTCCACGCTCCATCTGGCTTTGAGGCATGATTTGGAGGATAATTCCCATAACTGTCCGGGCAACGTAACCTCCATGTGGGGATTTTGGCCCTTGATCTGCTAAGAACCATGATAACAGATTATTTGCACTTGTACTTGGTGATTATACTTTTTATACTCCAGTATTAAAAATATTTGAGCTGCATTTGCAATTTTCAAACTAGTCACCTCTACAAAGTTTAACCGGAAATTTATGACAGTGTCTTCCAGACGTACAACGACAGACCTTTTTAACCTCCCACAGGTGCATACATACTGTGACTTTTCGGCAGTCTTACTCTGGCTCTGCAGTCGTGGTGTGTGTGACATGCCAAAAATAGTGTGATCATTTTTGTATTTTTTTTTTTTTTTAATTTAGGCAGCTGGAAAATAATTTCCTATGTTTTACAGGGTTTTATAGTGATCTGGAAAATTAACTGACGGCCATGTCATTTTGTTATTTCGTGTATATTGTGGAAAAAATAAACAAAAACATGATAAATGTAAGCAGCATCCGGGTGGAACCTTTGTTATGGGAGCAGTTGCACTCCAGGTTGTTTCAGGTGGGAACTTCCGCCCATGCACCAGATGCAATCTGGATGAAGAACTGAACGCTCCGTGTCTTCGTTGCTGCTGACTTTATCTGTATCTTACAGGTTAGTGGTTGGTAAAAATAACCAGTCGCGACCTCTTAAACCCTTACTGCATTGTGGACAAATGTTATGAAGATGTTTTTGTACGGATTTAAGTATTTCTGTGAACTTTACAAACTACATTTATACATTTTACAGGAGACAGATAATTGGTTAAGTGTGTTGTAGGGATGTAAAGAGGAATTAAGCTTGTTTTTTTTCAAGAACGTTAATGTGTCACAAAGTCAAGTAAGTAAATGTGTTTTTCTGTAAGATTCAAATGCAGCTGAATGGTTTTATATATAAAGTGTTTTGTATTTAGCAGTCAGAGGATTGATTTTAAGTGTGTATGTCCAGAATCATCGCGGATGAGATGTTGCTGCTTTAAATACAGTTGGATATTGCTGTAATTTGCACTATGTCGTTAGAGGAGCCCTGATTCATGTATATAAAATGCTATGCACACTGTATTAGAAAAGTGAAACAGTTATTCATGTGAAACAGTTATAAATGTGAATTCATTCTGTAAGACAAGATGGACTAATAGGATTCATGGACATTTACTGCACTTAACTTTACAGTTATTAAGGACTGAAACAGACTGACACTGAAAAGCAAGGTTTGTATTGTGTGTTTTATTGTAATTTTGAATAGAGATGAAATCTGGATGAACTGAATGCGCCGTGTCTTCATTGCTGCTGACTTTATCTGTATCTTACAGAGTTCTGTTACTGTGGTACCATACTGGGACCCGTAACACGTGCAATACTACATATTTTGGTGTTGACCCGATACCAAGTAAATACAGGGCCAGTATCAGCTATACTGATACTTTTCAATCATTAAGGTGAATGCATCATCACTCAATTGCTAAATCTCAATCAATTTTTATGACCTTTAAGTGTTTTTGTGATGTTTGCTTTTTTTTTTTTTTAATTAAATAGTTAAAACCCAGGACAGAATTAGGACAAAGCTTAAAAGTAAATGGGTGCTTCTATGAAACTGGTTCCTAAAAACAGGACACGGGGGCTAAAACTTCAAATCAGATAATAGACTAATGTAATGAAGCAAGTTTGGAAGCACTTTGGGTCTGTTTTAAAAATAAATACTTACTGAGATAAAAGAGAAACAATTTTTTTCAAATAAAACACATCTGTATATTATTTTACATATATTTAATACAGAAATCTGTATGTAACATGGTGAAAAAGACATGAAAATTACTCGCTACAATTTTTTTGAATATATTTTTATTTTTTATTTTCTCACAGGTACATTTTGGGAATTAAACTAACTTTACAAGGCAGAGTGTTTAGAAAAAATGATCACTGTTGCAAAATCACTTGCGATATATACGCGTTTAACTGGGCAGGTTCTCCATGCAAAGTAAGTGGACACAATGGGTTACATACAAAACCTGGAATGAGACTGAGATTCATGAAAAAGCCACGTCTGGATTAGAAAAATCACTAGGATCATCAAATTTAACACAGTGTCTTTATTTATAACAGTATATAAGACCATTTCAAGACATGTGTTCCAGATCAAATGCACTGACACCTAGGTAGCTTTTCATGTCCCAATTTTGGTCCTATTTTTGGCCCCGATATTTTATTAAAAATTAATTAATTTTGGAATGGCTCAAAGCAACAGGATAATTTTTTGCCGGTCATCATTAGGTACATCCTGGTGGGAAATATGTCTAAATGTATCTTTTATTATTGAGTTTAAAAAGCTGGAAAAGTGCCAGATACCAAGATAAACCCAGTTTGATAGAAGCACCCAAATAGAAAATACTTTATCAATTTTTTTTTTTTTTCCCCAGAAACAACATGTCTGGAATAAACATGTCTGGACTTTTTTTTTCTTAACTAAGCAAAGTGCACAAAATGATCACTGGAAAACAAATGAAAACAACTCTATTTTTCAGTTAGTGATCAGAGACTACAATTAAAAAAATAAATAAATAAATAAAAAAATTGAGCCAATGTAAGAGCGATTGGTTATTCGGCTCAGTATGTCAGTCCTGAACTGCGATAAAGAAAGTTCAGACGATGAATGAATGAAAGAATGAATGAATGAAACTGGGCCACTCTCCTGGTCAACATTTTCCATTTCAGAGTCACCATGTGAAGAAACCATAACTTCCAAGTTACAAGTACATGCTAAAAGTGGCAATTTCTGACAAAAAAACACAAAATTTTTAGGGGCTGTTTTCTTTATTTAGATTTTAATACCATGGTTCTATCATTACACTAACAGCTTTTATGTGGAGTAGAAAGTGAACCTGGTGGTGACTTGAGAAAACCAAACTCAGATGCCAATTTTGTGACAAAATCGAAAGTTTTAAGCGACACAAATACCAGTGTGGAACTGATCGATGTGTGATTTCACGCTGATCGCATTAGTTTTTTAGAAGACATTATTCGGTTGCAGTCCCACTGTGAGATGGACACGGTAACTTTTTGGTGTAAGATCATGAAAACAGAACAGCCTCAGATATAAGAAGATTGCATGAAAATATACCAAGAAATATTTTGTTATATTTAGTCATGTTTCATCTGGTAAAACCCAAACTCACACAGCGCATATCCCCACCTTAACACCCCAGCTTTTACTTGTATATTTCATTCATCTAGGGAATTAGTAGACCTGATAAGTATAAAAACTAAGCATTGTCTTTGAACATTAAGTAAACACTCAGTCAAACTCAAGGCTGCATTAATTCAATTTTTGCCACCAAAGGTCAGTGGTAATTAAATAAAGGTTGCAAAAGTAAAAAGTCACAAAATGGAGGTTGCAAGTGATTAATAGAAATGAAGAAATGCATGAACTATTTATGATGCAAAGACAGTGGCCATCCTCATATGGGGACAACAAGTTTTGTAGCTCTTTTATTTTGTATCTGATGTACATCAGAGGACATGTTTACAGTTTTTCCTTTCACATCATCACGCCATAGTGCAGTGAAAACTGTGCATAAAAAAAAAAAGCTGAAATGTGTTAAGAGAACCCTACAGTGTACATATCCAATAAACAAACAGAATACAAATGGCAGTAGCTTAGCATGCTAACATAACATATGCTATAGCCATGTATGGTAACGTCTAAATACTATTATTTAGGATTTGTTTTAAATTAATTATCATTCTCATTAATTTTCATAGATAGTTTGTTTTCTGTGAGTTTTCGATCCACATCAGATGGACTTGTGATCTCATCTCCATCTGAATTTTGATGTCATGCTCATCTTCATGACTGCATTGACTCATCTCGCTGACTAAAGGAAAATCTTCTTGCAAAGGGAAGTGAGAGCCAAAAGTTAAAAGTGGAGTAAGCTACTGTGCCTTTAGGGTACTGCATCACCCACTTTTATTAAACTTACTCTGCAAAGACTTTACTGCTCCATAAATCAGGAAATGGTTGCAAACAACTAAGAAACTAGTATCAGCTGTAGAACTGATGCACTGAGTAAAAACCATGAACCCATGTGTTGGTAGAGAAGTCCAAATGAGATATGGATCCCTAAAATGAGCCAATGATAGCTGGGAGTAACTGTATAGTTGTAATAATCAGACCTAACGCACTTACATGCACAAAAAACCCTGATTTAGATGCTCCAGTTCATGTACGTAGTGATGGTAGACTACGTTTTCACACAGCGTACTCAAGTCCATACCTGAGTACGCCAAGTACCCAAGTCTGTTTAATTTTGTCCATGTGAATGCAACCGTTCCGTGCTCGAATACTGTGCCCGAGTTCAGTTGAGAAGTTAGTCCTGGGTCCGGACTGCCCGTACTCCAGCACGGTACGACGCTGTGTGAATGCGATCCGTGCCCGAGTCCGGAAGTGACCTCATCACCATTCCGACAATGGAAGTGAGTTAGGCACCGTGAAACCATAGACAGCGCGCTTGTTGTCTCCTGAAAAAGCCTCCGATTCGCGCGGCACAGGCTCACCTTATCGACCGAACCGCTTAGTGATATATCAGGGACAACGAAGGTCGCTCTTCTTCTCTTTGCCTCAAACAGACTAACAGATAAGTACAGGTTTGTCTTCTTCTGACTTTCACGTTTATTGGATAGCGACAGAATTCCCTCCACATCGCCACCTGCTGTTCCGGCCCTGTGACACTCATTCGTACTCAGGCCCGGGTCGCGGTATGCCTGTGTGAATGCAACATCTGCAGGAAAGGTGTGAACGTATCCAAGTACGGTACAGACTCGAGTACGCTGTGTGAAAGCTCCCCTTGGCCCAATCCAAGTTCACCCCTTGGCCCCTCCCTCTCACCCCTCCTCCTCCATTTTGCGTGTTCATGTGAACGGGTAGGGGTGTTCCAATTCTCGATGAATCGGATGGGAAGGGTTAAGGAGGAAGGCTGTATAGCCTTCGAAGCAGAGATTTTTCAGGCCCACACAACAAATAAAGAGAAATCTCCCATAATTCTGTTCGAATCCTCGGTGAGATGGAGGTAAACACAGCTAAAAGTGCAGCAGTGTGATGAAAGAAACACAAATGTAAGTGTTTTCTTCATAAACTACTTAATCATTTGATCAACCGTTTAATACTATTTCAATGTGTTATCGACCGCATTTCTTCGGTTTGCGGTTGATAAAGACGACCAAAGCCCATGGAACAGAGACGGTTACAGCTGCTGACAGGATGGAGAACACTTTCACAAACAAAGTTGTCGCATCTGTTTTATAGCGGCATCGATGACTGCTGATGACGTAACAGGTCTCGAAGGGTTGACCCATTTCATAAGGGAATATTGCAACCCCTACCCTTTGCAACAGTAGTGCCAAGTGCAAGGGCCAAGGGGGAGGGCCCAGGGGTGAGTTGGAATTGGGCCTAAAACTTCCTGTTGTCTTCCGCTCACATTTGACTATGTAACTTCCGTTCCTTACACATGCACAGTCGTAAAAGAACAAAATAAATCAGATTAACCTGCATTCTGTACATGCTGGAAGACATCAGAGTATTGGGAAGAAATCCAGGTGTGTTAATCCCATTTCTCATAATCAGATTACTGCTGTTATCTGATAAAACATATCAAATGGACCTGTTAACATGGTCTCTTGAATAAACTCCTGAAATCAGATACTGATTATATGGAGTATTGGTGTGCACTTTCAAATTAGGGGCCACAGTTTCCTTGTCTTTAACCAAAAAAAAAAAAAAAAGTCAGTACTTCTACAAAATCTTATTTCAATCAGATCTAACCTCATGACCCACAGATTTAAGAAATCATATCTGTGATTTTTTTTTTTTTTTAATTTAGCTGAAATCTGATGTAGACGAAGTGGGAGGCTGAACCCTGAAATCTCTGAAGTATAAGGTTCCACTTTCTTGAATAAAATGAACAAAAAGACACTTCATATTAGTTTCGATCATGTGACTTGACCTGTCCTCTGCTCTACACTCTCTCCTCACCTCATGCTTGAGGATGCTGTCTTGTTTACCCCATGCATACAATCACTAATTTATCCCCTCTTTCTTCATTCATCCCTCTTTTTCTTTTTTATTCCCATTTTCTCTCCTTTAGTCGTTTCTTATGTGGTGCTGGTTTTACTGCAGCTGGATCTAAGGGAGTTAAAGGTGATTAGGCAGCAGAACTAAGTAAGCCTGGTTAATGGGCTCTATTTCTCACAGAACAAACTTCCCTCAGAAGACCTACATACACAAGCAGAGAACCACATTTCGTGCTTTATGACCTAGTATACAGACGATAACATTGCACAAACTGTGGTACCTCCGTAATTTGGTGCTGTACTGGAATACTATCACACACTGGAAAAAATCTAAATCTTACCAAATGTATTTTCCTCATTTCTAGTCAAAATATCTCATCACACTTAAAATAAGACATAATCACCTAGAGAGTAACTTTTCAGTGAGATATAAGAATGTATTTTTAGACCACAAAAATCTTGTTTCAAGAAATTTTACCATTGGCAGATTTTCTGCTTGAATTAAGCAAAAATAATCTCATAAATAATCTGCCAATGAAACAAGTGAGAATTATCTTGATAAGATTACTTGAAATAAGATTTTCAAGATCTGTTGTCTAAAAATAAGTTCTTATATCTCACTGAAAAGTTACTCTTTAACCGATTATGTCTTATTTTAAGTGTGATGAGATATTTGGACTAGAAATGAGAAGATTTTTTTCCAGTGCATTATTGTTGCCAGAGGTCAAAGGAAGATTGTTGCGATTTAAACTATATCTCTTGGAGAGGGGGGGGCTTTATATTCGACTGGTTTCAAGGATGAACTGTTTAGAATTTGGTGGCCAGAGGTCAAAGGTCAATGTCACTGTTACATTACAAACACAATAGAACTGCACCAACATATGATGCAAAGAATGGGGGGTGGATTCAACAAATCTGATTCTGGGTTAAAGGGAAGATATTACATTTAAAAGGTGGAAAGCTTGAAAACATCATTCCACTAGCCCTGGCTATCAGTGCAGAGGTGTAAAAACTCTTGGAAATGTTAGAAAAAAAAAGATTCTCATGACTATAGGAAAAGTGAAAATTCCACATTATTTTTCAGTATCATTTTCTGATAGTATACTTAAAAAAATGTGCTGACAACAGATGGCTTGTTTCCATTTGGTTGAAAATAATTAACTCTCAAGCCATCCCAAGTCACACAAAAAATACTGTAAATTAAACTATTTAGAAAAGTAGAAAAAATCTTGGAAGTGAAACTAAAGCATCTTAAGGCTTTTTCACCGTAGACTGTTTTCATTCTGAGTGTTACCTTTGCGGTGAGGTTTTCTGGATAATACACTAATGTCACTTTACCTTTTGCTGTAAGACATGACTCCCACCGCCACCAGAGGTCTGTGTCAATTAAACATTAGCTTTGCATGTATCAGGCATTTGAACAAATGACTGATGATGGAGTCTATTTTAGAACGTGGCTGCAGGGATTTGGTCCATTTTAGCCACAGGAGCATGAGTGAAGGTCTTTGCTGATGCAGGAACATAAAATCTGGGCTGTGCTTCTTTTAAATTCAGCCTAAAGTCTGTCTGATAGACAGACATAGAAAATACAAAGAGTTCAGGTGTTTTTCTCCCTACATGTTAACATAAGTATCTGTAGTTTCTAATCCAGACAATTTCATAACATTACCTTTGTTTTACTGCTTTTAGATTAGATTAGATTACATTAGATTAGATCAGATCAAATTAGATTAGATTAGGATTTGCACTATCCTTATACATGCACACTTGTTTCTTGTACTTTATTCTGTTACTGCCTTCTAATCTAATCTAATCTAATCTAATCTAATCTAATCTAATCTAATCTAATGTTAATACTGCAAGTAAAGTGGTCCAAATCTGAGTTTTTGCCCGTATTTAACCTATACCAGATTTTTTTAATAGTCTGTACAGCACTAATCTGATTCTTTTTTCATCAAACTATTTAACTCCACCTTATAACCACATAATTATAATTACACACAACAGTATATTTGCACTCTTATTATTTATATTTATTTGCTGCATTGATAATATATTGTCTAGGACATATTGTACATTGTTGCTGTTCTAACTTCATGTCTTACTAGAGTGTTTATAAATATATATATGTTCGTGGACCTTTATATGCATATATTTTATATATGTATTCTCTTTTTTGGTTGTATTGATCATTTCTTTCCTGCTACTTTTTATCATACTTGATCGGAGCGACGGTAACGCCCAATAATTTCCCTCTGGTACTAATAAAGTATTCTGATTTTTTCAAATCAGACTCAGTCCACTTTCATTTATGGTCATAAATCAGAAAAATATCTGATGTTTTGCAATGTGACTTCAGTCTGAATGGTCACGTAACACTTCATTTGACTGTTATGTCATTGAAATTCTGCACGAAAAGGAGGCGAATGCTGGCAAGATCCATATTTACTTCCATAAATATACACCCAAAAATCTCTAAATAGAGTATTAAGACCTGCTGTGTGAACACAGTGTATCAAGCAGTGGGGGTACACCCTGGACTTTTCACATTACATAATCATAATTTCATATGCATGGAATTTTTTTCTCTTTGATTTGGATGGATGGTTAATAAGAGGATAGGACAACAGGATTCTAAAACAATAAAAAAAAGAAAAGTCTGTAGATATCAGAGTCTTTCACTGCAAGAACTTAGACACATTCTGCTTTGATTTGCATGTACATCACACACAAGCTCTTTCTGGCTTCTAAAAAAGTGGAAACACAAAGCAAACTCAAGCACCTTTGCTCTTGAAACACTTGAACATTCTGGTTTTGGAAACCTCCAGGTTATGGGGTAAATACCTGTATAGGAAAAGGCCAAGAAGTGATGCACTTGTTGACAATGCTCAAAGAATGCACATCTGAGTGACAAGAACTACCTGAAACAAATGTACCACTAATAAAGACTGTCCAAGACCAAATATCGATGAGAACCCTAAACCCTAAAACCCAGTTCTGTCCAGTAACTAACCCCAGAGGGAGATTTCTATTTTTGTGAGGACATTAGGCAAAGGAGCAGACTCAACACACACACACACACACACACACACACACACACACACACACACACACACACACACACTCTGTACT
>JAPQRP010000020.1:17054604-17066295 GCA_037367295.1 Apogon hyalosoma
AGTTGAATTAATGAAGAATTCAGACCCAAGCATAGCATTTGCAGTTTATGTAGACCACAGGGAAATGTTTTAAAATGAATATTTCCACTTAAAAAAAAAAAAAGCTAAATATCTCTCCTTTAAGTTACATGCCTCTGTATTACTCAATTGTGTTGCTAAATTAAACTGGTGAGAATATTCTCATCTTCTTTGTCTTTTGTGTACATTGCTTTGCTTCCAGGCTGGTGCTTTGGTGTCTTAAGCCAAAATGGAACGCTACCTCATACAGCCCTACCACAAAAAAAAGAATCACTCTAACCATCTTCCTGCATATATGAATCAGATGCTTTACAGTGTTTCATTGGTGAAGTCATCCACCACTGCCAAAGCAACAATCATTACTCACCTCTGGGGGTGGTGAGTATTTATAGAGGTCATAGTGCGTCAGAATGCAATTACAGTTATACCTGTAACCTACGATCTGGAGGAAAACGCAATTGAATTTACTGTCATGAACCTACTGGGAAAGGAATAACTAGGTTGTCGCAAAAGCAAGGTGCAAGGACTTCATAAAGGTCTTTACCTCCACCGTCCTTCACCTCTTTACATCTGACAAGCCACGGTAAAGACTGAAGTGTAACAATTATGTGCAAGATGCTAAGAAATACAAGCTACCAGATACCAAACATGCATAATAAGTAAGCAAGGTCAACTTGTTCACAAGAGAAAAAAAAAAAAAAAGAAAAAAAAGATTACAGCAATGACAGATATATAGGAAGTTTTTCAAATGGGGTACCTGGATCAGCAATCATGAGCTCTGGGGAATAAGGCAAAAAAGTACATAAATAAATAAATAAATAAATAAATAAGCAGTGCAAGATGCCAAGAAATAAAACTGAAGTCCTTAAAACCACATAAAGTATGTTTGTGTGTGCGTGTGCGTGTGTGTGTGTGTGTGTGTGTGTGCGTGTGCGTGTGTGTGTGTGTGTGTAAACACCTATGGCATCCTACAGTTAAACCAGCAATGTTGCATCTGGTCTTGACCTCCAGCCTCCATTTTCAGACATTTAATAAATCAAGTTAAACCTGATGCCCTTAATTGCAGTGTTTAAAGCAGCTGGTTGGGACAATACCATCTGGACTTAAATGAACTTATGCAGCTAACTCCAACTGCGTAGATTAGCATAAAAACCTGATTTGATTCACTTTCAACATAAGTGTATGGCCTATGATGTACTTACCAAACATACTGTCACCAGAAAGTTTAGGTTTATTAAAATACTCTATCCAGTTCTACACCTAGTAACTTTAAAAATGCATAAAGACGTTCATGAATGTTTTACTTTTAATCCATGGACTATATTTCCAATTATAGTTACTGTTCTTGTTGCACACATTCTGGAAGACATACACACAAGATTTTGAATCAAGGAAACAGTTTATTCAATCAGGCTGTACAAATCTGACAGTACCATTCATGCTTACAAGGCTGCACTCAAGCGTGGCATTTTGGCTACTGACATTTTCCCCATTTTTACTTCAGGGTTTTTGTCGGGAGGGTCACATGTGTACAAAACCTACACGTACTTGGTTAACAATTTAGCCCATCCCAGTATGTCACTCCCCTACCCAGTTTGTACAATTGTGAGTACAACTTTCATAAATTGGTCTGTGGTTGAGAAAAAGCACAATCAGTCAAGCAGAACAACAGTATACTGTGTGTCTGAGAAGCTGTTTGGAGCGTCCGAGTACACCTCATGACAATTCTAGCACATTTTTAAATGTGTGTTTTTAAAGTTGCTTAGTGTATGCAACACTGCTTTATAAACAAAATATGAAAACGGAGAATCAGATAAATATTACTGTGAAAATCAACTATTAATGTCCTGCCACCTCATCTGAAATGGGGACAACTCTCCATGACAACAGTGATAATGTGTCAGAGTGGAAAAACAAAGAGCAGTGTGGGCGTATCAAGCAAAAAATATGGGATGGTTAATAGAAGACACGCAACATCTAAATGACACAATTTTATAAAGGACCAAAACACCCCCACACATACCTCAGGCCCAGATGAAACACTCCAAAACAGTTGAGAGCTTGAAAAATAACTGATTTGAATAATTGAATTTTTATCGCAAATACAGACGGCTGCGGGATGCTATCGGCAGATGCAGGTCCATGCAAGACATAGGTCAGTATAAAAGACTGGAATCTGCAATGTACAGTTTGAGTTAATCCACAAAGTTGGAGGTAAAACGGCACTGACCATTTAGATCAGGGGTATCCGATCCTGGTCCTCGCGGGCCGGTATCCTGCATGTTTTAGATGTTTCCCTCTTCCAGCACACTTGGAAGCCATTACATTGTTATCAGGCTTCTGCAGAGCCTGATGATAGGCTTATCGTGTGAATCAGGTGTGTTGGAAGAGGGATACATCTAAAACATGCAGGATACCAGCCCTTGAGGACCAGGCTTGGACACCCCCGATTTAGATGAAACAAGATCAACATTGTAATAACCCCTAAACCTCCCCTTTCGACACTGAGGTCTGCCCCTGTACCTATACCCCTGTTGCTCCCTGCTCCCCTTCTAGTATCTCTAGCCCCTCATCACATCACCTCATAATACAGCAATAGTAACATGTATTTGTATTTCACTGTAGACAGCATGAACACAACGTGTTTTGCCTGATCCAATTTATTCCATTGCTTCATTCAGTCTCCGAACTGCTTAATCCTCTGGAAGGCCAAAGGGATGCCGGAGATGATCCCAGCTACCATCGGAGACAGGTTCGATCCTGAATGTTCATCACCGGGCTGTCATACAGACAACCGTTCACTCTCACATTCACACCCACAGGACATTTAGATTGACCTGTTATGGTAGTAGGAAGCCTGAGAGAACCCAGATAGGAAATATTTCCTGATAGCTGGGTTGCAACACATTCAAGAAAAGTTGAATAATGAGACAACTTAAGACTGAAACTAAAATGACTTAAAGTTTCAGCTAAAATGGATAATTTAAAGAGGGGATTGTCCAAAAACAGCATCCAGTAAAGGTCTAGTCCTTTACAAGGAAAGAGGGACTGAGGATGGGTAGTTCGTCAAAATTCATTTTTCCTTTATGGAAGAATTGGACGACTCATAGAATTTGTTTCATTGAGCCTGTTTACACGCACACCAAAACTCTGATCATTATCCAGTTTCTGGAGTTATCAGATTATTCAAGTGATCATGTAAACAGGATAACCTGACAGGCTTTATCTGATAACCGCAGTTATCTGATTATGAGAAATCGAATGAACAAACCTAGACTTCTCCCCAATACTACAATGTCTTCAAATCATGTATTCAGGTTAATCTGATTTATTTTATCCTTTTACATCTGCGCATGTGTAAACACAATTAAAAATAATAGAGAATGGAAGTTACGTAGTCAAACATGAGCAGAAGACAACAGGAAGTTTATACCATCACTATGTACTCCGAAAGATAATGGACTGGAGCGTCTAAACCAGGGTTTTTCGATTATCACGTTTCTTAAGTGCATGTAAATACGTTAAATCTGATTAATAAAATTATCCAATTGCTCCCAGATATCAGACTTTTATGGTCATGTAAACAGGCTCAGTGTGTAAAAGGGAAGACTCATAACCCCATAATAAACAGCACTCGTTCATCTATAGTTGATAGAACTACATGTATAATTACTGACCCATACTTGTCAGTACTACAACAAACAGTTACATCCACTCACCATCATTAGTCTTATTGTCAGAATAATAAATAAAAAAAAAACTAGCAAAAAGATCAAATTCCAACCACTTTTTTTTTTTTTTTTTCACCTGGGCTCTTAAAAATAACTGTAGTCACATGATATACAAACTGACAGTGCTGTCGCTGTTTTCAGCTCTATTTATGGAACTGGTTGTCACCAAAACAATACAAACTGACAAAAGCAGTTTCTGTAATGATTATATTGTTGGGTGCTAGGACATGTGCTTTTCAAACTGAACCTCGGCCCACACAGTGCACTGAGTTTGTTCTAAAACTCTTGTCCACAGCAAATGATCACGGATGAAGGGTTTTTTCCTTACAGAGGCAACCACTGTGGCAAAATTCAACTCAAGAAGCCTGTCAGAGCCGGCAGCACTGCTGTTCCAGACAGTTTTGCTAGATAACAGCCGGTGTGTAATGAAAATAAAACTTTGTCGATAAAAGGTGACTGGAGCTCAGGATGAGAGGAGTTTATTCTATTACTGTAATAATACATGCAGGTCACTGACGGGGTCATATCTGTGTTTTTAATACCTGTTTAGTCTGTGCCTACAGGATATCAACCTTGTTTTCCTCAGTTGAGAAAGCAACTGAGCAACATGTTAAAACTTGATTTCCTTTAAATTCTATTTTTGGAGATAAAGTCAACATAGAACCGATATTTTCTCTGGAGATTTCTTACAGTTTAACTAACATAAAGAAATTAAACCAAAAACAGGGTCAGTTAAAACAATTTGTAACACTGCAGGTCAGTCACATTTGCATTTGCAGATTGTTGTAAATCACATATTTGGTAGGTTTACGAAAAGATGCCAAGATTATAAAGGTAATTTAACCGCAATTGTTTATTGGCCATAACTAAAGCACTATTTTAAAGCTACATATTCATAATGGTTGGGTTATGAACTCTGTAGTATGTTCTGGTGAAGAAAAGCCAAAGTGATGGACTGTTCTCTCAGACATGGTTTTTCTTTGCAACAAAATCAAAGTGCACCTAAAGTTTGTAGCTATATACAACATTATAGTGTAGACCAGGGGTCTCAAACTCATTTTCTTTCAGGGGCCACATTTGATCTCCACTGGGCTAGACCAGTAAAATAATAGCATAATAACCTGTAAATAATGACAGCTCCAAATTTTTGTCTTTGTTTTAGTGCAAAAAAACCCCCCATTAAATTATGAAAATACTTACTTTTATAAACTATCCAAACAAAAAAAGATGTGAATAACCTGAAAGAACTGAAATTTATTCAGAAAAATAAGTGCAATTTTAACAATATCATGCCTCAAACTATCATTTCTACATGTGCATTAATGATCGCATCTACAAAGACACTAAACACTTAGTAACAGGCAGAAAACTGTTAAACTTGTGCTTAATTTTCTTTTGACATTTCAAGTTGTTCATATTTGTTCAGGTTATTCGCATTTTATTGTTACAGGACAGTTTGTAAATGTAAATATTTTCATAATATAAAATTATTTTTTGCACTAAAACAAAGACAAAAATTTGAAGTTGTCATTATTTATAGGCATAATGTAATATTATTTTCTCATCAAACTGAGAAGAAATATGGGGTCATTATTTTTTGAAGATTATTATGTTATTTTACTGTAGTTCATATTGGTCTGTATGTGGAACCTGAACTAAAATGAGTTCAACAGCCTTGACTGTGGAATTTTGGCACTTTGCGAATTTATCCCAGGGGCTGGATTGGAACCTTTGGTGGGCTGCATTTGGCCCCCGGGCCGTATGTTTGAGACCCCTGGTGTAGGCTGTTGCAACACCGTTTTATTACTGCATATGAAAAAAAAATAGGCCAGTTTCTTTCTAATACCACTTTTGTGTATGTGCTTCGATTAACTGATACAAAATTGACAAAATATCTTAACGTGTTTTCTGCAATCTGGACACCTTCATGTAGAAGAATCTGATGTGAAACAGTACACCAACCCTTTAAATCATCCAAAACTGGATGCCTCACATACTTCAAACCTCATTTTGGTGGCAGTGGGTGAAGTAAGACTGTTTTAGAGGTCATGCGATGTCCTCCTCTATGCTTAGAAGGGAACAGCTGCATAAAGGATATTCAGTTGATTGCACCAGTGCCTCTAACTCTTACACAATGCACCTTTTTTTTAAGCAGTTATATATACTATCATTACCAATGATGTATATCATTTGTGGTTATGGGACATCTAGCAGGGACTCTAAAGTGTAGTCACATAAATATGTCTACACTAAAGTTTGTCTCCCCTCCAAACCTAAACCACTGCCATGATTCCCACCCTCCACTATTATTTTAAGGTTGCTGTGATGCCTCTAGGGCGGATAAACATCATGACGATCTCTCACACTAATTAATCTCCAAGTTGGCAATCTTAGCCACAAGTTCCAAACTTGAGAGGGCAGACTAAGCTGAGGCTAAATCTCTCCATTTCCACCCCAAGGAAGTACAACAAACATCAATACTGCATTTTTAATGGAAGTAAATGGGGGCATGCATAATTTGTAAACCACTGTGATGCGTATTTGTTGCTTGTATAGAGACATAATCCATATTACAGCCTGTCAAAGCTGAGTTTATAAATGGTGTTGGAATGTTTATTTCTGTCTAAATGATACTATTAGTCTTACAGACTGCAGATGTAGAACTGGACAAATTGCTGCAGTGACACACAGTAGGTGTCATTTTGTATCTTAGTCATGTTTCTCAACAAATTTGAGGGGAGAAAAGAGTATATACACATACGCCCCCTCTTCCTGCAGCTTCTTCCCCTGTGACAAAGGCCCCTCCCACCAAATGGGTACAACATTTAGACCAGACAATGGGAACAACCTTACAACTGGTCTCTCCATAGGTTGGTCTAAGAAAAGTGCCAAGAGGTGTTTAAAGGTTGGAACTAACACCATAAAATAACTGCGTACCCCATCTTTGATCAGATCACATTACATTCCTACTCCACAGGGCACAATATGTTTGGGTTATTGCTGAGCAGAAGGTTGCAAACAGGCAAAATTGGTACAATAAGTCAACAATCTGGTGTTTTGGTGCAGGCGTACCTCTTCTGCTTTGGTCTGCTCAAAGGCGAACTCCAGGGTGGGCACAGCCAGCTGGTTGGCAAAGAAATTCACATCTCCAGGCAATTGGAGAGAACTGACGTTGGGTCCAGGGCAGTTTCCACCACGAATGCAACTCAGTAATTGTCTCTAATGGAAAGAGTAGGTAAAGAGAAAGATTCAAATAAGTGGTGGAAAAGAGAGAAATAATAGACTAAAAAAAGTCAGAGCTTAGCCAGTTGTAGCGGTGTTAATGCATTCTAAGTATAGTGTCAACAGACACTAGAAGTCATTGCTAAGCTGTAATAACAGACTAGAAAAGCAAGGCGTCTGTTACTTTCTAAAGAGTGAGCACACATTTTCCTTCATTGTTAATCCTCCAATCTAAATGTCAGGAATTCAATATCACTTTGCCATTGAATATCTTTTGCACAAGGGTTAGAAGGATGCTAGTTTTTACCATCATTAGAGAGGTTATTAAAAGGATTGATTCGAGCTTCCAGTACGAGTGTTCGGTCAAGTCATTTAAAGCTTTTCAGATTGTCTTCATGTTAGCACTGTTTAATCCTTAGATTGAGTTGAGTTCAAATTTAAGCATTCATGTTCAACGCAATGTAGAACTATTGATATTGACATTTGGGAACCTCATGTCCGATACGAAATTTTACCCAAATGTCAGAATTTAAACTCACAGCAACAACTGCTAACAATGAAGGCCTCTGCAAGTGCCTTCATTCTGCCAGAGTGATAAATCCTCAGGTTGAGTTGGTGTAAGATTTGGCATTATGGAGATATTGACCATGACATTTAGGAAACCCGATACGATACAATGTTTGAGTTAAAATGTCAAGTTTAACACTTCGACCCTGTCAATGATAGGACTAAGTATTAAGTGAATCAAGTGTTCTCAAAACCACTGCAGCCAGCTGTCAATGTGCCAAACAGCCTTTCAGGTCACACTGCAGACGTACTGTCATCCTTAATAGTTTCTGAAGGTCAAGAGGACTGGTTTTGTTCTTGAAAATGTTTCATATCTCATCCAACTTCATCAGTTCAGTCTCTTGGATGAGAGACAAAAGGATTTCAAGAACAAAACCAGTCCAACTGACCTTCAGAAACAACTAAGGATGAACAATTACCTGGACAAATGAGAACTTACAAACATCTAAACATATTGTCTGTGATATTTAGGGACAACTACGTCAAATCTTAAATTCTCTGCACAGCAACAACTGGCCACAATTAAAGCTTCTCCGTTTGTCTGTACTGTTCAAGTCTTACGATGACTTGGTCAAAGTTCAAACTTCAGTGTTCGAGCCAATGGCATTGTGTAAGTATTGACCGTGACGTCTGAGAACCCTACATCGAATACAAAGCAGAACCCAAATGTCAACTTTAATACTTTGACAACTTATCTTGAGAGATGTCACATGTTGCATCACAGAGGGGCAGTTGGTTTTTTGGATTTCTTCTGTGGTCGCAGTATACCCCTGCACTTGCTGGATGGTTCTGCTCGTTCCAGTCACTCACAGCTGTCATTAAACACTCTAGTCAACCTTTCCATTTTATGTTTATTAAAAACTAGTTGCTCTGAACGTTTCCTGTCACTGACACAGTTCCGCCAACCGAACAAAAACCAATAAATACCTTTAACCTTGCTCCAGCCTAACAATACTTCCTAAACATGATTAAATGTCGATTTTAAAGTCTGCTTCTTTTGTATTTCGCCTCACAATAATTATGGAAGGACAAACATTTACATGCATATTAATATTCATGAAGGGCATTTCATTACCCACTTAGTGCTAATTGTGGGAGTTAACAGGGTGGGAATAAATGCTTGTTCATGTGTGCGCAATTTCAAAGTTGATTTAGTTTCATAATGATTGGCTTGCACACAGAAGACACTGTTATCGCAACATATTTTAGCATCCAACCCCTCAGGCAGTGATTCTGTTTTGTAGTCTGAAGGTGAGGCCCAAATGTCTAAATGCCAGACATGCTGCAACAACACAACACAAATGAGGAAGCTTGTGCTTTGATTTTACATCGCTTAAAGAACATTCCTACGGAGTTTTGTGAAAATGTGGGAGTGGACAAATGACCAGCAGCATTGGATCTCTTGGTTCTAATGCGCGGTCCAAAATCAGAAACTTAGGCACCATTTTCGACCAAGCTACGCACCTTGACGAGCACGTAAGAAAAAAAAAAAACAGACTCGACCATGCTACTTTCATTTAACCCTTTATTAGGAAAGTGACTATTTTTGGTCATTTCCACATACATTACAAGACAGTGGCAACAACAGTTCCAATGAGGACAGTAACTCCACAGTCTCAGTCCAATGTGGTCTACAGGGTCTGTAAGGGCCACCTCTGCATGAACAGTGGGTGGACCTGCTTTGTTAGGTACCATGAAGTAATGGTACTAATGGAAGGAATGATGTTCAAAGGGAGAACGTGGATGTGGACAGGGGTCTGGATCAGCACTTATGTTGGTCTAATGTTCTAAAATACATGCTTCTTTCACCTTACATGTATTTTTCTTGTATTTTTTTTTATCCATACTTCTTAGATTATTTATTTATCCATTGCCACTTTTGTGTAAGGAACCAAATATGGTAACTTCTACATTACAAGAATATAAAAAAAAAAAAGTAAAAAAAATATCTAAAGTAATAAAGTCTTATGTCATCCAACAACACATTTAGGTTAAAATTTTGAATTTCATAGTCTTTCTAAGAGTGCCCTATAAAGGGTTAAGGAACATTGCTAATGTCCGTTCCATAGTTTCACATTCTGAGCTGGAAATAATTAGTCATGCCTTTATATAATCACGCTTAGACTACTGCAATTCCCTCTTTACTTGGCTCAGCAAATCATCCGTGAACTCCCGTTAGTGCAGAACGCTGCAGCCAGGCTGATTACCAACTCCAGTAGATTCTGTCATATCGCCCCGGTCTTAGCATCTTTGCACTGGCAGCCTGTCAGTTTCAGGGTGCAGTTCAAGGTTCTGGTCATCACCTACAGAGCTCTTCATGGCCAAGCACCGCCTTATCTTATTGAACTGTTACATCAGTATGTTCCCACTGAGGTCAGCTGACCAGTCTGCTGCTCATCCCCCATACCAGGCTCGAAACCAAAGGGGACAGAGCCTTTTTAGCAGTGGCTCCCAGATGGTGGAATGCCCTTGCACCTGATCTACGAGCAGCAGCCTCAGTGGACATTTTTAAGAGGCATTTATGGTTATTCCTTGACTTTATCGGGTATTTTAGAATTTCATATTTTTCCACTTTGTGTTTTTGTTTGTTGCTGTCTTACGTCTTATCTGTAAAGCACTTTGTGAGGTTTTCTCCGTGATAAGTGCCATTTAAGTACATTTTACTTACTTAAAAATGTTGTCTCCTTTTTTTCTGGCATATTGTTTATTTTGGTATTTCATCTTTTTTCTTGCTATGTTAGTCACTCTCCCCATTTAGTCCACTGCAAAGGTTAACCTCATGTCAACATATCAATGCTGTCATTTTAAGTTAACCTAATAAGCAATGCTGAATCTTAAGTGATCGTTCACCATGCAGGTTTTGGATTATTTCCAAAGGTCATTAGTCACAATCTGAAATTCAAGCCTGACACAAACTTCAGACATGACTAGACCCCACATCTGTTCTAGTAGTAGCAGACTGGGAGAAGGATTAAGCCTTGCAGCCTATGTGCAAAGTATAAACAATTTAATGTAATTAAAGTCAAATATCTTAGCTCCATATACAGCGCTGCACTGTGCTTTGCAGTGTTTGATGAATACAATTAACTTTTTGTTCACCTTAGCTCATGTTCTGTACTGAATTTGATGTTTTAGTGGATTACATGGAACCACTCTTGTTTTTTTTTTCTTTTTTCTTTTCTTTTTTTCACACCCACTGTCCTCCACAATAGCTCTGTTGTTGCCCGAGTGAAGTCTGAATGATACCTGTACCTGCACATTCTCACATGTACATTCATTCTCACATTGTGTGTTATATTGAAACACTTTTATCGATTCTAAATACGATGAATTTAATCTGAACTTAGATTGCATAAATGTGCATATTGCATAAAAGTGATTAGAAATGGTTCTACTGCAACAGTAATCCAATTTGCAAGCAGACATGCCATTAGACAAACCGGCAGTGTTCACCTTGCACACATGACTGAACAACTCATACCAATTTACATGTTTTCCCACAATCTGATCTTAAGAAAACTGTGACACTTCTGCACTAGTTCCCCTTGATAGAAGAACCCCAAGAGTGTGGTTTGATGGTGTACAGGTTTCTGCACAACAGGAATGGGGACCACTGTGATGCTTGGCTGTAACACTGCTGGTGAATAATGAATTATTCCTTTCATTCATAAAACATGAGGAGTGCATTCTTAATTATACAAAAAAGTCCAATACTATTGTCTGTGTTTTGATTTCTTAAATGTGTGGAATAAAATAGACAATCTTGTCTACTGTTGATTTTGGTGTGTCACCCACAGGAATTCCTCTTAACCCTTTACAGGGCACTCATTGAAATATTCTGAAATTCAAAATTTCAGCCTTAGTATGTTATTGTGGGACATAACGAGACTATTACTTTTGTGAAATTTTTCAAGATTTTTTATTGTCGTGTAGAAAATCAAGGTCAATGAAGTTTCCATATTTGGTTCTTTGCCCACAAGTTATTAAAAAAAAAAAAAATCCAAGTAGTATATATAAAAAAAATACAAGAAAAACACATGTAATGTGAAACAAACACATATTTTAGAACATTACACCATCACTTTTAGAACATTAGACCAACATCAGTGCTGATCCAGACCCCTGTCCACATCCACATGATCCCTTTGAACAT
>JAPQRP010000020.1:17066395-17076930 GCA_037367295.1 Apogon hyalosoma
TTGACTCACTGTCCTCACTGGAACTGTTGCTGTCACTGTCTTGTAATGTGTGTGGAAATGACCAAAAATAGTCACTTTCCTAATAAAGGGTTAATGCAGGAGAGCTGTCGTCTGTCGAAGAGGTGTATCTTTACAATATATAAAAACAGACCCTATCTTGATGGTGATGGGCCTAAAGCACTGTTCGGACTGGAATAGTTTTACATGGGCATGTGAGGTAATGCCGCTTTACCACAGGACATCGGTAATGTTAATGACCAATTTGTATGGGATACGAAATATCAGTAAAACTACCACTAGTGGGAGGGGTGTGACGTTGCTCCTGATTAGAATATTAATATTGTCCATCAACCGGATGATTAAGCTACTAATTATTTTGTATTAGCCACACAGCCCTGCTATGTTGCTTAGCTTACCTAAAGCAAGTCCCGTGCCTCTAACAAGTGCTTTCGCCCTTCTTTTGCTTCTGAATCATATTTGTCGTATGCCAGTTCCTACAGTACACGAGGTTTCACACACACTTGTCCGACTGCCTACTGGAAAACTGAGTGCTTCTTCAAAATTCCTGAAAAACCACTTATAAACAGGATATGACGGAATATCTACACACATATTAACTGCTGGTCTATTTGCATGGGATTAGTATTACCTGGGGTCATTTTCCTGGACCCTTTTACAAAAGGTAAAAGTTACGGTAATGATTACTGACATAGCACATTCGGACGGGACTACAATCTCTGGCAATCATTACTTTACCCCATGTACCTATGTAAACCTAATCCTATCCGACTTGGCCTTAAGTGGAACGTTCATGTGTGCAACATCTTGAAACAGAACAAAAATATGGCAATTTTGCAAAACAAACATTGTCATTGGGTCATCTTGTTGACATGTACACATCAGTTTAGGTCACAACAGATTTTTGGGAACTCCAGTTTGTGTGAAATTGTGTGGAGGAGTAATGTGGGATTGGAAAATGATGGCAACACATGTCATTTTATGCATCCTTGTTCTTTGTGTATTGAACATGCCCTTGAAACTTTAAGCGTAGATATATCGGTGTACAGTTCATGGCCAAAATTTCTGGTAATGACACAAATGTATTAATTGATTTATTTCTCTTTGAAACCTAGATAATGCTTCTGTTATTTGTTGGAGATCATGGTCAGCAGGGACCCAATAGAAAAATGGACTGAAATCTACATCATGTTATATATGAGGTATGATAATACACAGTGGTGTAGTCCAGGGTATAAGGCGGTATACGGGGTATACCTACTTATTTTTCAGACAACATTGGGTATACCCACTTCTAAATCCCCCTGATATGTATGGAGGACCATCCCTGCTATACTGAAAAATAAATACGGAAATAAATACAGGAATATAAACATGGATTGATAAATTTATTGCCATTTATTTATTCATTTATTTATTTGCTTCTTTAATTTTTATCCCTGCATTTATTTCTGCATTGTTTCTTGTTTACATTTCCTTTATCTCTTTTCTTATTTATTTCTATGTTTTACTTTCATCTGACATCCTAATTTTATAATAGTGAGCAAATACTACTGATGGATTTTTGGGTAAACTAAATAAAGTAGTCTTATATGTCACTGTTTCTAAAACGGTGTTTTTCTGGACTAAAAAAAAAATAAAAAAGGCAAAAATTGAGAGTATACCCACTTCTCCAGGGACCACTACACCACTGATAATACACTCTGACAACCAAAAGTAATACTTGAGGTTACTCAAGTTCATAACTTGCAGTTCTTCCTAAAACTTCTGACAGACTAAAGCCTCTGTGTGCTACATCCAATATTGCCTGAAGTCTGCAATGTCTTTAGTTCTTGAAGCAGGTTATAGTTTATGCATTCTAGATATTTTGCAAAATGGAGTTGGATGTAGTTTCAACACATACTCATTTTCATTTTGGCCATAAGTCCTCTCATCTCAACCACCCCAACTTCTGGGATGTATCAGAGGGTAACATAACATACGTATGTGGTTGTTTATTTTTAGAGGTGTCAAAAGTATTCCCATTCATTACTCAGGTAGAAGTATAGATACTAGCATTTTAAAAGACTTCTGTAGAAGCTGAAGTATCAACTCAAGCTTTTTACTCAAGTAAAAGTGTAAAAGTACTGGTTTTGAAACTACTTAAAATATAAAAGTAAACATAAGGGGAAAAAAATGCCATTAGGACAAAAGTTTATGCAGTGCCACAGGGGCCTATAGTGCACTACCCCACCTCCCAAAACAACACTTTTCTAAAGGCCATAATGACTATAATGTTATACTAAAATGTTAATGTTGAAACATTTGGGATGCACTAGTCTACCTGTTTCAGACGCATATATGCCCATTGAAAACTAATGCATTTGAGTCCAATGCAAATGTATTAAAGAACCATTTATATGCACTACTGAGCATTAACATGTTTTTAATGGAGCGGAACATATGATGACTAGTTGTCTGTAAGTATTGGAATGGAGCAAAAAGTCAGGTGTGTACAAACCAATAGGGTTAAATAAGGTAAATTCACTCTATCCAGATGGTGCGATTTATCTGGATAGTTTTTTTTTTTTTTTTGCTTGAACGATGACAAGCCAGAATGAAAACAAGCCTAAAATGAAATAGGAATAATGAGGCTATTTTTTAAAATGTAAAGGGTAGAAAGTACAGATAATGGCGCAGAAATGCAAGGAGTAGAAGTGAAAAGACATCTGAAAAATAATTACTCCAGTAAAGTATAGATAACTAACATTTCTACGTAAGTAAGGTAACGTAGTGATTGTACTTCGTTACTTGACACCTCAGTTCATTTTTGAAGCCCCTCACTGGTGCTGCAGGAATATCATCCGTCCATTACTAGTCTGTCTGCATCTCAAACATCACGTTAGGAGTAAAGAAGCCCAGTTTCCCCCTGCCGAGTTAATTTCGTCTCATTTTCCCATGACTCAACAATCTGACAATCAGAGACATTACCACTATAGACAGTTCAGTAATCTATGCAAATACTTCCTCATTCAAAAAGTAAACACTTTCACGGAGACATGGATTAAAACTACGACACAGAGGGAGTTGCTGGCATGGTGTAACTCTGATTTATGTTTGCTCAGTATGCAGTGATTCAAGTCTGAATTAAGAATTCTTCTTGACTTTGTCTCTTGCACTAGATTAAAGAAAACTAAAAGAGAGAAGATTACTGCATTGGATAAAAATCTAGGACAACCGCACATCCTTGTTTTCAAAGATTTTAACAAATGCGTAATCTCAGATAACTTTACTCAACACTTTAAAAGTCTGTGCAACGTCTGAATTCCAGCAATCAACCAAATGTGAAACACAAAAAAAAAAAAAAGCTTAACTTAAATCAAAAAGAATAAAATAAAGAATCAGACTATCATTTCATCAGCTTTGTTTCTTTTCCCTCAGATGCTCACATTTTTAATACACTGTGTCTGGCTGGACGATGATTTTGAAGTCAAGCTGTGAAGTTCTTCCCTCTACACTTCTTACACTTAAAATGAGCAGTCTCTCACAGAGGGAAGAATACCAAAAGGTGTATGAAAGGGATACAGCGAGAGGACGGAGGCAATAAGGGGGTAGGAATGAGAGAGCACAGTGAATGGGGAATTTCAACCTGTGGTGCCACAATGGGATCAATATTTAATTTCTTTGTCTGCTATGATAAGGGGAGAGCGAAATCATTTTGAGATCTCAGCTTATTACTCAGTATCACTCGATCTACAAAATCATATGTGCTACATAAAATGGCTAACTGGACTTAAAGTTTAAAACTGAATAATCTTTGTAGGTAAGAAGCAAAGGTCCGTTCTCGCTTGAAAGCAGTTGTAAGACTTTTTTGGAATTTAGATTTACAATAAAAGGCCATAACTGCAACCCACAAATTGCTCAGCCCATATAAGGTTGCATTTAACCACGGTTCTACTTTTGTTATCATCTCCCTTTCCATTTTTCCAATTAGAGTTGCGGCTGTAATGCTTTGTACTCTCAATGTACATCAGCATTATGACGCATCAAGTGCATGTGCAGCAGACAGTGGAGGTGTATGCTAATCAGAATGCTAAGCACAAAAACAACAAAGTGCCAAATGACAAAAACAACTTTGCATTATGAATGTGATGATAATAATAATTCTGTTCCGGTCTGTAGTCTCTGGAAAACCCATTTGCAGCTGTTGAACTGAAAAGCATGTCCCATCCATCCAGAAATGAGTGACTGGGATATTAAATAGACAAAGAGATACAGGGAGGGATAGAAACACAACCAATAGGACCGAGGTGGAGCATTTTCTTTTTCTTTAACTGTTTCACTCGAGGCAGGATATCAGAATGAAGGACTACAATAACATGTAACAGTATCCCAAAGCTAGCGTAGATGACTCGTTCATGTACTTCGCCCCAGTGTTACTTATTGTTGTTATCGTCTTCATTCCTCGGGTGTGATTACATTTATTTTAATTGGACCTTGTTTTTGCAGCAGACATTTTGGCTTGTAAAACCAGGCAAAGCACAGGTGTCCCTGATAACATTAACAATGGCTCTCTTCCATTCAGTCACCCCAGGAGGCCACTGCAATGAAAGAGCATGTTCAATTCCGACACCTGAGCACCTGCCATTTGTCTCAGTTCTGACGCTGTAGCGCTGGGTCTTTGCCTCAACTCGACTCCTCTCTTTATGTCCTAGTCCTTCCCACTGGAGATGCAAGCAGAGGAGTTGATGAGGAGACTCCAGGAGAAGGAAGTCAAGCCAACAAATGCTTAATGAAATGAGTATCACACATCTCATGTGACCACATTGGTTCATTTTTTACAGTTAAAACAGAATGTAGTGTAGGATATCTGTCAAATGAGTACTTAGATAAACTTCACAACATGGCATAATGTATTAGTAGGGGCTGTAGGATTCATTCGTTTTTTTATAAATACGTATTTTTTTGCAACCAAAAGAACATGCAACTTGGTGAAGAATAATTAGAACGTTATGTTAAATACCATGCATTAATAATAAATGATTGTATGACTAGTATTGTATTCACCTCAGTAATCTCATGTATGTCTCTACTGATAAATCCATGGTCAGTTCTGCTTGCAGGAAAGAATATTCATAATAGAAGGAGCTACAGGGAGCTGAGACCTTGCATTCCAATAGATACACGACTAATGCCGCGTCTCCACTAGGTGGTACCGGCTCGACTCGACTCGACTCGGCCTTTTCGCGTTTCCAATACAAAAAAGGACCCAGAATCTGGTACCCGGTGCTAGTTTTTTTGTATCACCTCCACTGAGGTTCCAAACAATACTAAAACGTGATGTGTAAACACTGCAGACCACTGACTGGTCAGACAGTTGTCTCTGTGACCTGCTGTTTTACAAAAAACAGATGTGGAAGTTGACAGTAAATATAACAGTAGGTTAATCCACTTGACAGCCCACAAAACTACTCCATGGTCAATCGAGGAGATTCAGTCTTTGGTGGCTGACGTAAAATTCAGCATGAGCTAGATGAGACAACACGCAACGAGCAAGTTTATCAGCAACTCTGAGCAGACGGCAAGGAAGTAACGCGCTGCATCGCTATGACGACCAGGTACTCTAAAGTCGGTAGTATCCTGTAGTGGAAACAGTCTCCAGGAAAAGTGCCGAGTCGAGTCGAGCCGGTTCCACGTAGTGGAAACGTGGCCTAAGACAACAGTCATGACACTTTGCGTAGCACATCCCAGTAGCAAGGCGTGAACTGACGGTTGGCAAGTCACATCAATAGGTGAGGTCCAATCAGGAGACGGAGTTGGATGATATTGCGGAAGTCCAACCTATTGTTCGAGGCGGAACCACGCAAGAAGATGAATGTGAACCGGACCTGGAATTCGAGGTTCTTGTGAGTTGAGTTCCTGCGTGAGCTCTTGTCTAGACAGACCAGCAGACCATGGTCTTACCAGGCATCCTGAAAGTTCCTTTCTTTAAGGTGACGGCACTAACCATGGAACTGCTACACTACACCAATAATTAAAACACCACCTTCTGCACTTCCATCTTACTCACAAGAAATCCCTGCTTTTCTGAACTTAAAATTACCTCACGTGTGCAGGTAGTGATTTGATCATGTGTTGTATCCTTGTATGAGACCCTCAGACTTTCTTTGCACTATGGCCAGGCCCCTTCATTCTGTCTTCACTCCATCTGCATTTCTACTGTACATAGGCCACGAAGGTTAATTGCTTCATGGCCCTCTGTGAGGTGTTCAGTTGATTGCATTCTGTAAATTCACCGGTAGATGTAATCATATTATACGCCAAACCTTTGAGACTGCATCGACATTATGCCTTTTAAACTTGTGCATGCATGTTTTTCTTGGCTCACTATCTACATTAAAATTGTATTACAGAGGAGGCAACTTTCTGTCTTCCATGATGTTTTTTTTTTTTTTAATATAATTTTTGTACAGCCTGTATTGGACTTTTAAGACAATACACAACCTAAGATAATTATATTAAGCTAGTCTGCCTTTCAGCCATGTTATGGTCAATATACATGAAATTATACGTGAAATCCAAAGCAATGACAATATCTTGTCATCACTTCAACTTTCACTGCATTTTCATGTGGACAGTCGTCACTTAAAATTTACTGAGGGGGTACTATGGCTGCTGCAGTATGTCCTTTGGGCTTTCTTGCACCACAGAATCAAAGGTGCATAATATATTAGAACCTTAGATGTGTGTATGCTGTAGAAAGCCTTTTCCCAATAGTAGTTTAAAGAAATCCTCTATTGTTACGCAAATAAACTATGAAGCTAAATCATATTTTTGGCCAAATTACGGTAACTTTACTCTCCTCACGGCTGCCTCATTTTATATCACTGACTATGATCTGAAAAATATAACTTGGGCAATTGTGCTATGAGGCTAACGAGATGTTTCTCTCCTAGTAATTGATCAAATGTTTGCTGTGTGAGTTAAAAGTCAATCTTGCAGAAAAAGGTTGCCTAGAGAGGAACAGTGCAACAGTGGGAATACACATTGCTTTAATGCTAGCTAAAGGCAATTATGTATATTTCAACACCACAAGTTACAGACAAATTAGGCTGTAATCTGGTTTTAATTCATTGAGGGGCGATCTATTAAGTTGAAATGAATCTCGGTTTAGCCCTGGCTACATGACTGCTCTCCCTTCGGCCTTTTACAAACACTACGTCTTCTATGGCATTTGCAGACAAGGCAAGCTGCAAACTGCTGTTGGGCAAATGCATCACTTGACGCCACCTGACGAATGCCACAGCCACAAGTAATGACAGCATTCATTCTTCACTTCAACACATTTTCATATGTGTTCCCCTACTTATGTTCTGTCGCTGGGATATGAAACCGTGATGGAAGGGCCACGGCAGCAGTCACATAAATACCTTCTGAGGCTGAGCAGCTTCTCCTTGTGATTATGTAGATTCATGGAACCCGCCGCAGCCACACAAAGCCTATCCAGACGGTTCAAGAGCTGTGGTAATTCAAACATATTGCCGACAGCGTATTATTTCAAACATTATACCAAGTGTGCTGTTTAGCTAGCCTGGATGGCTGCACCGCAGTAAAGTCAGACTTATACTGGGGATTTATCGTGAGCATCTTTTTTACTGGTTTTATGAGGAAAAACATATAAATTAGACATAAATTCCACACCCTTGCATACCCTCTAATGCAGGGTGATGTTAATATTTACCACTGCCTGTGTAATTTAGGAGCCAGGCTTATTATCATCCCTTCTTTCAAGTCTGAAAGCCTCCCAAGTTGTTATAATTCAATTGAATCATCCATTATTTTTCACAAGCGACGCTGACTTTAGAGAAGATCACCAGAAGACAATTTCTTTCACAAACTGTGATTAAACGCCAACATATTGGAAACAGAAATTGTGTATATAGCATTTGACACGGTATGAATTATTTATTATGTGCAGTGTTTTTCATGTAAGTGTCCTTTATGTGATATTTCGCTGTGTTTCAAGTAGGAGTTTTCTGATGTTTCCTGGTTTTTCTTTTAGTTGTAGAGATGTAGAATGATTCCTCTAGTAATTCAGCCCACCTTACTGGTCTCACACTTGTTATAGATTCATTTCTGACAGTTACAGGTGTGATGCTCCTATCAATATGTGTAAAAATTGACTGAAAGCAAAGAGAGTCTTTGGCCTTTACTGTGACGCTCTAGAACATAGGCAAATATGTTCGTAATAAGTGAACTTAAAGTCGTCTGTGCTGACTGTCCCCACTTCTACCAGTTATTAAGGGAGGTTTTTACTGCTCATAGTTGTTCGTGGAGTTACATTATTGACTGCTGTAATTACAGTTGTGCTCAAAGGTTTACATATCCCAGCAGAATGTGTAATTTTTTTAGCCATTTTTCAGAAAATATGAATGATAGTGCAAAAACTTTTCTTTCACTCATGGTTAGTGGTTTGGTGAATCCATTTATTATCAAACAAACGTGTTTGCTCTTTTTAAATCATTCTACAACAGAAACTATCCAAATGACCCTGATCATAAGTTTACATACCCTAGTTCTTCATCCTGTGTACTGGCCCCGCCCCTTTAACATCAATGACAGATGTTAGTCTTTTGTGGTAGTTGTGGATCAGACACTTTATTTTCTCAGATGGTAAAGCTGCCCATTCTTCTTGGCAAAACACCTTCAGTTCTTTCAGATTTTGGTTTTTTTTTTCATGAACTGCATGTTTGACTCCTCCCCAAAGTGACTCAATGATCCTGAGGGCAGCAGACTGAGATGGACACTCCTTCACCTTCACTTTTTTTCTGCTGTAGCCGATGACAGGTCGACTTTGGCTTATGTTTTGGGTCACTGTCATGAATGTTGGAACATTCAAGACCGTCCCAGGCACATTCAGTCAGTGTATGTAAACTTATGAGCACAACTAGACCTGTTCTTTAGATTCCGTCTTCTATTCTACCCTGAGGCTCGACACAGACACTAGGACATTGCCCTGATTATCTGCATTTGTAGGTTTCAATTATATTGTAATTACCCCGCCCCCCGACGGGGAGGGAAGGGGTATTGTTTTTGGTTTGGTTTTATTTGTTCAACACTTTAACAGCAAAACTATTGGTTCAATTCATACCAAATTGGGTTTATAGATTGCCAGTGACCCAGAATAGATGTCATTACATTGTGGTAAAGGTAGGTCAAAGTATTTATTATTATTATTTAAAAAAAAAAATCTTTCCACCCACTTATAATGGGCGAAATACACGCGAGGGGCAGGGTTTGTTGTGCCTTGCACCTTTTGTTCAACAGTGTTTTTGAGTCGACTGAAAAAGGTCTTTCAGATTTAAATGTTTTTATTGATCCATCTAGCATCAAGAAGCGCATGTGGTAAAGAATCTGGTCTAATTTGTTAAGACTGAAAAGTTAAGCAATGTAAATGAAAGTGTAGATGTGCTCTGATGTGAAAGGACGTCCATTCCTGCTCAAAAAGGAGATGATTCAGCAAATACAGTTGGTAGGGCTATGACACCGGAGGACTGCTGGACTCTATCCATACCCCCCCAATTACAGTACAAGAGCTGATCAAAAGTGTTGGAAGGACAAATGAAAACTATATTTTGTGAGCCTTTGCAGCTGAAACATAACTCCTACCTGCTGTGAGAGCGGTCAGGCTACCCACAAGCTTAGTCATGACAGTGTGATTTTAGAATTGTTTGCATAAATGTGGGTAACTAACGTCAAGATGAGTCACCGGATATAAATACACTTTTTTTTTTCCTTTTTTCCATTTTTTAAATTAACAGAACAAAAACATAAGAGGATTTTGATTTACAAGTGACCCTTCTACCCTTAAGAAACTCATTGTTTTGCACACAGCAATTTATTATGAGGAGTATTCTTTATACCCCACACTTTATTGACTCTGACAAAGGTTCTGAAGGGATGACTGAGTGTGATTTTTATTGTCAGTGTGTGGTGATGTATTTAATTTGGCCTCTGCCTGCATTTTCTCCTTTCCTCTTGTGTTTTCTGTGGCTGGGCTGTTTGTGGGTGTCAACTTTTGGGCAGTGAGATTGTATCTTCAGTTAATAACAGTACCATACCGCATGTGTGGAGGGAACAATGTAAGAACAAAGGGACGCCAGCCTCCTCAGACTTACTACTCAGTTCTGTTTGACAGGCAAACCTGGATGAAACATGGAAACATACACAGTCCCATCAGCCTGTTGCCTCTAAACTTGTGCATTATGCCACGTTTCCACTATGTGGAACCACCTCGGCCGTTTCCATTACAGGATAGTACCGACTTTACAGTACCTGTTCATCGTAGCAGTGTGGCGCGTTACTTCTGTGTCGTCTGCTCAGGGAATTGTTGATAAACTTGCTTGTTGCACGTTGTCTCATCTGAATTTTTACATCGGCCACCAAGGACTGAATCTCCTCGACCAACCATGGTGTAGTTTTGGGCTGTCATCATGTGGATTAACCTACCGCTATATTTACTGTCAACTTCCGCATCT